>OX352300.1:12945000-13357500 GCA_947086415.1 Pammene aurita | reverse complement strand
ATTTTATTTTTATTTTATTTTTATTTTATTTTTATTTTATTTTTATTTTATTTTTATTTTATTTTTATTTTATTTTTATTTTATTTTTATTTTATTTTTATTTTATTTTTATTTTATTTTTATTTTATTTTTATTTTATTTTTATTTTATTTTTATTTTATTTTTATTTGAAGAGGATATTTATTCACAGAAACAGATAACATTACAATAAACAATAAAACTAGACCTAAAATAAAAATTAAATGCTAAAAATTAAAAAATAAACTTAAAGATAAACTATAAATAGAAAATTTGCCCCAAATCGCTGTCTATTGGCAGCGTGCCCAGAAGGCTGGCAGCATTGCCCCTTTGGATCGCAATGCTGATCCGATGTGCAAGATATGACCCAGCCCTCCGGTCACGCGTTAACTCGACTAACCTGCGGCTACATTCTTTAAAGACCCTGTGGGCACTATCCCCCCAGGGTCCTAGGGTCTCAACCCCAAACGGCTCAAATATGCAACCGCTATTTATGGTTGCATACTTGCGCCGCTTAAGGAGCTCGGCCGAATTGGCAGCCGAGCCAGCCTTTACTGCCGTGCCATGAATATGAGACAGCGCCAGAGTATCGGCACACGTCGCATCCCAAACCAGCGGCCGTCCCATCGTCCATGGCACGAGGGTCATACCGTCAGGCCTCTTACCGTCATCGCGGACGAGGCCGGTCGGTTCCAAAATGGCCGGCACTCCCGTGCTGGCTAAGGCCCGACGGATGATATCGTTCAGGCTGGCATGGCGAGGGGCCCGCCCTGCACTTCTGCCGCAGGATAGTCCATGATGACCCAATTGGTCAACTGAATCACCACAGCGACAGCGATGTGGGGCAACACAGGTCACTCCCAGGCGGAGAGCAACGGAAAGGCGGAATGTGGAGTTGTCCAAAAGCGTTCCTATCGATATGGACGGCAGAGCTTGGAGCCACTGCCCGGATTCCCATTCACAAGTGGCAAGGAGGCGAGCGCGCTCCGGTAGGCTGGTTGCCGTTTGATACAGATTATTCCGTACCAGCCTACAGAGCGGCTCGTCCCAAAGACGCTGCGAGTTAGGGTTTGCGGGCAGATCAGTGCTTGGACAGGCATCACTCCATGCATTTGTGGCCTCTGACATTAAAGGTAAGCTAATTTGGTCTATTGGTGACTTAAGAATTTTGGACATGAGTTCCAGTGAACAATGTATTGAGGACAGATATGCGGGGAGTGAAACACTGGACACTTTTCTGATACCCAGGCCACCATGCCTTATCGGCAGAGAAGCCTGAGTCCATGAGCGGTCGTCTAAATTTATATTCATCACTGTAACTAAGAGATTTTGAATAATTTTGTCAATTTTTTCTAAAAGAGTGGGATATTTCCAGAAATGGCTGCACCTTAGGACGTAGGTGAATTTGGGTACGAAAAGGCAGTATCTAATAATGGTGTATGCTACATGAGCGTTTATTTTGGACATTCGGTCTGAAATTTCGTTAAGGTTTTTAATTTTGTTGTCTAAAAAGTCTGAAAATGATTCGTCCAATACAGGTGCTCCTAGGAGGTGAAGTGAGCTTTTCTCTGTAATTTTAATATTTGGAGCAAGATGGCGGAATTTAGATGTAACGAGTTCTTTGTCTAAACACGTATCGGAAAAGAAAAGTTCACATTTTGAAGAGTTCAGTTCTAGTCCGATACCGCGGAATTCATCAATTAAAACGCGAAGGTCCTCCAGAACTTCGCTTACATCACCTCCTAGAGTGCCGTCGTCTAAATACCACAGGTTAAATTTTGAATTTAGTTTTACAATGATTGAGTGGATTGCTAAACTAAACAGCGCTGGCCCAAGCGGGTCGCCCTGTTGGCAACCTACAGCTGAGGAGAGATGATTTTCTTTAAAAAGTAAATGAGAAGGGTTGCTGTAGCATTGCCAGATAAAGTTATAAATTTCTGGTAATTTTATACGCGTTTGTGCTAGGAGGGCAGCTCTGTCGACACTGTTGAAAGCATTTTGGACATCTACCTTTAGCAGTACCTTGCCGGAGGTTTGTGTAATGTGTGTTCTGAGTGCATGCACCGCAGCCTCACACCCCCCCTTGGACCCGAAACCTAATTGAGTTGGCTGGAAGTATTGGGTTAGAGGGCCACATGCAGCAGCGCAGGCGATTTTAGCTACAAGACGGCGATAGGTTGTACCCACGGCAATGGGTCTAATACCGCCGTCTTTTTTCAACAGCGCACATAGGTTGGCGCCGTACAGTGTGCTCTATTTTTATTTTATTTTTATTTTATTTTTATTTTATTTTTATTTTATTTTTATTTTATTTTTATTTTATTTTTATTTTATTTTTATTTTATTTTTATTTTATTTTTATTTTATTTTTATTTTATTTTTATTTTATTTTTATTTTATTTTTATTTTATTTTTATTTTATTTTTATTTTATTTTTATTTTATTTTTATTTTATTTTTATTTTATTTTTATTTTATTTTTATTTTATTTTTATTTTATTTTTATTTTATTTTTATTTTATTTTTATTTTATTTTTATTTTATTTTTATTTTATTTTTATTTTATTTTATTTTTATTTTATTTTTATTTTATTTTTATTTTATTTTTATTTTATTTTTATTTTATTTTTATTTTATTTTTATTTTATTTTTATTTTATTTTTATTTTATTTTTATTTTATTTTTATTTTATTTTTATTTTATTTTTATTTTATTTTTATTTTATTTTTATTTTATTTTTATTTTATTTTTATTTTATTTTTATTTTATTTTTATTTTATTTTTATTTTATTTTTATTTTATTTTTATTTTATTTTTATTTTATTTTTATTTTATTTTTATTTTATTTTTATTTTAATTTTATTTTTATTTTATTTTTATTTTATTTTTATTTTATTTTTATTTTATTTTTATTTTATTTTTATTTTATTTTTATTTTATTTTTATTTTATTTTTATTTTATTTTTATTTTATTTTTATTTTATTTTTATTTTATTTTTATTTTATTTTTATTTTATTTTTATTTTATTTTTATTTTATTTTTATTTTATTTTTATTTTATTTTTATTTTATTTTTATTTTATTTTTATTTTATTTTTATTTTATTTTTATTTTATTTTTATTTTATTTTTATTTTATTTTTATTTTATTTTTATTTTATTTTTATTTTATTTTTATTTTATTTTTATTTTATTTTTATTTTATTTTTATTTTATTTTTATTTTATTTTTATTTTATTTTTATTTTATTTTTATTTTATTTTTATTTTATTTTTATTTTATTTTTATTTTATTTTTATTTTATTTTTATTTTATTTTTATTTTATTTTTATTTTATTTTTATTTTATTTTTATTTTATTTTTATTTTATTTTTATTTTATTTTTATTTTATTTTTATTTTATTTTTATTTTATTTTTATTTTATTTTTATTTTATTTTTATTTTATTTTTATTTTATTTTTATTTTATTTTTATTTTATTTTTATTTTATTTTTATTTTATTTTTATTTTATTTTTATTTTATTTTTATTTTATTTTTATTTTATTTTTATTTTATTTTTATTTTATTTTTATTTTATTTTTATTTTATTTTTATTTTATTTTTATTTTATTTTTATTTTATTTTTATTTTATTTTTATTTTATTTTTATTTTATTTTTATTTTATTTTTATTTTATTTTTATTTTATTTTTATTTTATTTTTATTTTATTTTTATTTTATTTTTATTTTATTTTTATTTTATTTTTATTTTATTTTTATTTTATTTTTATTTTATTTTTATTTTATTTTTATTTTATTTTTATTTTATTTTTATTTTATTTTTATTTTATTTTTATTTTATTTTTATTTTATTTTTATTTTATTTTTATTTTATTTTTATTTTATTTTTATTTTATTTTTATTTTATTTTTATTTTATTTTTATTTTATTTTTATTTTATTTTTATTTTATTTTTATTTTATTTTTATTTTATTTTTATTTTATTTTTATTTTATTTTTATTTTATTTTTATTTTATTTTTATTTTATTTTTATTTTATTTTTATTTTATTTTTATTTTATTTTTATTTTATTTTTATTTTATTTTTATTTTATTTTTATTTTATTTTTATTTTATTTTTATTTTATTTTTATTTTATTTTTATTTTATTTTTATTTTATTTTTATTTTATTTTTATTTTATTTTTATTTTATTTTATTTTTATTTTATTTTTATTTTATTTTTATTTTATTTTTATTTTATTTTTATTTTATTTTTATTTTATTTTTATTTTATTTTTATTATATTTTTATTTTATTTTTATTTTATTTTTATTTTATTTTTATTTTATGTTTATTTTATTTTTATTTTATTTTTATTTTATTTTTATTTTATTTTTATTTTATTTTTATTATATTTTTATTTTATTTTTATTTTATTTTTATTTTATTTTTATTTTATTTTTATTTTATTTTTATTTTATTTTTATTTTATTTTTATTTTATTTTTATTTTATTTTTATTTTATTTTTATTTTATTTTTATTTTATTTTTATTTTATTTTTATTTTATTTTTATTTTATTTTTATTTTATTTTTAATTTTATTTTTATTTTATTTTTAACATACAAAATGTTTGACATATACACGCCCTAATTATTCAAAATGACTACCAATATGATTTCTCAGTAAAAAGAACAACTTTTGCTAGGCATAAGGGAAACTACGCCTTATTGGGATTAGGTCGAGTTTCCTCACGCTGTTTTCTTACGCTAAAAAACCCAGACTATATTCTTATACGAGGAACATTACGGCTGCTATAAAGTCGATGTAAAAAATAAATGCAAAAAGATGATTGAAGGCATTGAGAATTTCGTCAACTCAGTAACTGAACCCATAGCTTAATTGGTAAAGCGATCGAGCCCCGGTAAGGCGTATCGATGCCAGGTTCAAGTCCGGCTGGGTTGATTATTTTTTCAATGTTTTCAGTGTTTGTATTTGATTGAATAACATAACATTATTTAAAATAAAAATCATGAATAAATAATTCCGTTAAATAATTTTTGCCGCATATGAATTAGTCCCGTCTAATAATTAGGACTGTTTTGAATAATTTTAACTGGAATAAAATCAACATCTTTGAGTGCCCAACACTGACTATATGTTGATCGTTTCATTATACTAGAAGTACCACCGGTGAACGGCATCACATTTTGCTGGTGCCATTTAAACAACCAGCCAGAATCAAACAAAGTACTACCTATAAAATATAACTGGAATAACACAAAATATGCATTTGATTTTGGTACCTATAAGTCTCGGTCTAAGATTCAATCGACACGAGCCGACACGTTCGAATGGCAAAAACAAAAACACCGGCACCACACAACGATCTTTTAGCGCACTAACAAGCAATAATAGCGTCTAGGTCAAAGGCGTAAGTACG
Source organism: Pammene aurita (assembly GCA_947086415.1). Lineage (NCBI taxonomy): Eukaryota > Metazoa > Arthropoda > Insecta > Lepidoptera > Tortricidae > Pammene > Pammene aurita. The sequence continues at coordinate 13,352,059 of OX352300.1, read as the reverse complement.
AAAACATATGCATAAAGTTTCTTGTTTGTGTGCAGGCTCGATCGTGCCACCACACCGGCAGCTATACGCTCGTAGGGTGCTCGAATAATAAATAAGCCAAATGTATTGGTCACAGAGTTTAAAATAGCTTAATCGCATTTGAAAAACCCTATCGATAGGGAAACCATATGCTGGGTAACTGGTTAGCCTATGGTTAGCCTTTCGTTCGGGTAAGTCAACGATACGCTTACCGAATTGTTAGGGTTTTTAAAAACAACCCTATCAAATACCCTATCTAATACCCCTTTAATGGTTACCGGTTCCGGTCCCTGGTCACAGCCATTTTACTCAGAAACTATAGGATTATCTTAATACAATTTAGACATAAGGTGTATTTTGTATGCCGCTATTTAGTTATGTAGTGAAATTGCAGAAAAAAATATTTTCAGTGGGGCACTCCATACATGTAACAAAATTTAAAAAAAAATACCAAATATCAACATGTTGCACATCAATCGATAGGTCTTAAAAATAACATTGAGGTTTTTTTGAACATTTTGTGATTAAGTGAAAAGTTTCAGAAGTAATCGCTTCGAAACTCGAAAAAATTGCGTCCCCCCTGTAACTTTTGAACCGTAAGTTCAAAAATATGAAAAAAATTAAGAAGATGCGCGTTAGCATATACTTTCGAAGAAAATTGTTTTGAACATTATCGGTTTAGCCATTTTTGAGTAATTTAAAAAAAAAAACTTCTTCCATAGGCATCAGATACGACCTTTTGGCATTAGTCTAGTTCTTATTCCATTAAAGCTACCCCCATTATGCGTGGTCCGACACCCACTTGGCCGGTTTTATTATTAGTCTTTCAGCGCCGTAACCACCAAAAAAACAAACGCAATAAACCGAAAACCAAAACAAACGGTATTATCCGATGGGTATCCTAGCAAAGAACCTATAAATAGCAGGTATAGCTCTCCTATTCATTCATAGCTTACAAGCGAGTCACACAAGAAGAACAGATTACTGGTCACTAGACTACGTATTATGAAGCCTAAATCGACCTAGTATTAAGTAATTTTATATGTTTAATTTGAAGTTCGCAGTGCCTTGGATGTACTGTAATGCTGTGTACTGTTTTGAATGATAAATCTATCTATACATATAATAAAGCTGAAGAGGGTCGAAAGTCTGTACATGGAAGATAATCGAATAAAAGTTGGCTGGGGATACTTAGAATCGATAACAGAACACGTTACAACAATTTTTAGAATTTTTGTCTGTTTGTCTGTTTATCTGTTTGTCTGTTTATCTGTTTATCTGTTTGTCTGTTTATTTGACCGCGCATCACGTGAAAACGGCTGAACGGATTTTGATGAAATTTTGTATAGAGATAGTTTGAGTCCCGGGAAAGGATAATATATAGTTTTAATCCCGAAAATCAACCCTGGTGGGGGTGAAAATGGGGTTGAAAGTTTGTATGGAGAATTTTTAACCGCTGAAACGATTTAGATAGGAATGAGTATGGAGATAATTTGAGTCTCGAGAAACGTCATAGGATAGTTTTCAAACCCTTGTGGGGGTGAAACGGTTGGAAGTTGGTATGAGGAATTTTTTACCGCTGAATTGATTTAGATGGAAATGTGTATAGAGATAGTATGGGTCTCGAGAAAGGACAAAGGATAGTTTTTACCCCAAAATCAACCCTAAAGAGGTGAAAAGGGAGTTGGAAATTTGTATAGGGAATTATTAACCGCAGAATCGATTTAGATAAAATTTGGTATGGAGATAATTTGAGCTCTGGAAAAGGAAATAAAATAGTTTTATCTCGGAAATTATCGCTTAAGCGGATGCAAAAGGGGTGGAAGTTTACATGCGGAAGAAACAACCAATAACCGCTGTACGTATTTAGATGAAATTTGGTATTGAAATAATTTGTAATTTTTTTGTCAAGGTGTTCATATTTATAACATGTTACCCGTCGATGCTTTAAACTTACCTTTACCCGCTCTTAAGAAATATTTGAGAATGTCATGAACGTCAAAGGGTTATTCCAGGTTCGAGGACTATATATGACGGACAAAGATGCATGGCCCAAACCAAAAAACTACTACAAAATCATCTAACATTTATAGGACACCGTTAGGTAGGAAAACATATCAAACGTTTTGTGAAGCAGTCAGGTTAGGATTTATTTTTCTTTATAATTAAACAATAGGTACATTATCTGTCTCTCAAGCTGTTTTGATATGTCTTCTTGAAGAACTACGCATTATTTTGTACCTTTAAGATATAATAATGTATTACTTACTGTTTTGAAAAAAATAAGTCCCGTCGAGTTTCTTTTCGGTCATAAATGTCATAATACTTCTTAGGCCAGAGGTGTAGGTTTAGAACCGGTGGTAGTTTTGGAACGAAGTTCCTTATCCGACGGTTCGCGGATGGGAGGCTAGGCGAAAAAAAGTCACGTGACCGTCATGAAAAAGCGTCACGTCACGAAAACGCGACACGCATACGATTGAGAAACATGTAAAATGGAATGAAATAAAAAATATATAAAATAGAATAAAGTGAAGTGTAGTGAAAAGTTAAAGTGAGAAGTGACAAAGAGATAAAAGTGAAAAAACTGAATGGTCGAGAACCTAAAAGTAAAAAATGGCAAAATTTTCAATAATTTCAAAAATTTCAAAAATTTTAAAAATTTCAAAATTTCAAAAATTTCAAAAATTTCAAAAAATTCAAAAATTTCAAAAAATTCAAAAAATTCAAAAATTTCAAACATTTAGAAATTTCAAAAATTTCAAAAATTTCATAAATTTCAAAAAATTTGAAAATTTCAAAAAAATTCAAGCTCAGTTACCGTTCGCACTAGAAAGCTGAAATTTGGTAAGGCCTGATAACAACTTTCAATAAAAACTATATTGAATAAAATCTGTTCAGCCGTTTTTGAATTATCAGTCAAAAACGCATAGTGAAAGGAAGTGCCGAATAGTAAAATTACGTAAGCGCCGCCAAATATCCCTTAATAAACGACCTTTTGAACGGATGTTTTGTAACAGGGCGGCCTCTACGAAACTCTACACTGAGCATCGCCCGACATGCTCTTGGCCGGTTCCCATCTCATCATGGTCAAATTCAACGCCTAAAAGGGGGGGGGGGGTAGCCACTTCACTCGATTGAGTTAAATTTGCATGGGTCATGGACCCCCTCCCCCCTCCAAGTGCACCTCAAATAGAAAAAAATCATTTCTTAGCTTTCATGCTTAGATTGATTTGACGGGAGGGTGGATTTGGATGATATTTGCCGTGGACATGAACGTATAAATACAAAAGTGGTCCTGTATCGGCCGATATACACCTACTAATCTATGTCGCTTAAATCATGCCAAAAAAATTATATGATAAAAAAAAGTATTCATTTTTGAGTGTAGTTTCATTTAGTGGTAATTGTAAAAGATTTTATTAGGACTACTGTCCTCTAGCGTCATCTGTCAACTTTACTTCATGTCATTATTATGACAAAAACGGGACTTAATCGCGTACACTTACTTTTATTATTTTCCTGACGTTTCGAGCGTGCCGTAACGCTCGTGGTCGCAGGCAGACTGGCGAGGAATTGTATCAGCATCTCCTAGCTGCGCGGGTTTTTCGAACTACCCGCACTTGTTCTCGATTATGCACATTCACGCTAGGGTTGTCACTTTGCCTACACACAAAACTCACGACATCTGGTGGTTTGGAAATGCAAGTATTTTCACGCTTACATTTGCTGATCACTGGATTCCACGAAGACGAGATCCCCTGTCCCTCGTTCTGGTTGAAATTCTTATGCTTCCTAATTTCAATAGCTTCTCGTAGTTTCCTGCTATAACGAAGACGTTCTGTAGAGAGGACTTTTGGATTATGGAGCTCAATCCAGTGGTTTGGTCCAGATTCTAACAAATGTTCGGCCACAGCAGACTTATTTATTTGCCGATTTTTGACTGCTGTGATATGTTCCCTGACCCTTTCCGCTATTTTGCGTTTGGTTTCCCCAATATAGGAACTACCATAGCCACAATCAATCTTATAAACACCCGGTGTTTGATAAGGGATAACATCCTTAGCCGACCTTAAATGCCCCGACACCCTGGATAACGGCATGTATACGGTTTGTATAGAGTACTTCCTTAGTACTGTACCTACTTTGTCCGTCACTCCTTTGACATAAGGCAAAAATGCCGGTCGTCTTGCAACATCCGGATGCTTCCTTCCCGGTTTCCGTCTGGGTTGCCTACTGTCCACCCTGTACCCATTCCTCCTAAGGACCTCCTGAATATGTGACATCTCACTCTCTAAAAATTCAGGGTCACAAAGATCATGTGCTCTGTTCCTTAGGGAATTCACTACTGACAGTAGATGGCGAGGGTGATGGTGAGACAGAGCGTTAAGATACCTGTCTGTGTGTGTGGGCTTCCTGTAGACAGTGTGCGCTAGGGATCCATCCATTCGACCTATCACTTTCACGTCCAGAAAAGGCAAACTACGTTCCGATTCCAATTCATAGGTAAACTTTACCTTGGGATGAATGGATTTACTTCATGTTCCGCCTCCAGGGTAGCGGGAGAGAAATTAGGGGTGAATTAGCCGCTTACTGACACAGACCGAATTTCACGCGGGCGGAGCTGCGGGCACAGCTAGTAAATAAATAAGTGTGTTTAATACGCATTACGAAGTTTCTCATGACGTGACCACTAAATACAGAGCTGAGAATGGCGTCACTCGCTTCTGTCCTATACAAAATTGACAACAATCCATGTGAATGATTTAACTCATAAACTCGATTTTTGTTGATATTTTATTTGAGTATAGCAAATAAATTCTCTTGGTGTATCGTCCTTTATATTGACCGACGTTTGTCCAATGTAAGGAGTGTGCTTCCTAGGTACGAAAATAACTGTTCGATTGCATCTATCTAACCATCGAACCTAAAACCACAATATACTCTGTTCTGAAATGACTGATTGGGGCAAACATAATGACATTTCAATATCGGAAATCAGAAATATAGAAAAAAGTTTAAATAAAATATCCCTTTACCAACCTGTAGTACTTGCGAGTCTTCTGATTTGCTCTATCTAATACAAGTAGGTAAGTAATCTGTGCTACGTAGTAACCTTGCCGCGGAGGCGGGAGTTTTAAAATATATACCTTAAATTATAAGTTGTTTATTTCGATTGCTCGTAAAGCACTTAGTATATTTACGATATTTTTTTGATTATGTATGTTAAATAAATAGACAATTTAAGGAAAAAATATTCACAAGTGTAGGTTCGTATAAAGTAATCATATTCGCCAGAAAAAATAAAAAAAATGTCATAATAAATAGATGTAAACATGTCACCGTGGTGAAAAATTACTGTAACACTTAGATCTGTATTAGTACCAGACTACCAAATTTTCGAATTGTGTTCGAATTTCTAAGTCACTTTTTTATAAATATAAAGAAAAAATGTCACTTATTGAAGCTTATAGACGAAAGCTCAGAGAAACAATTCGGGAAATCTTTGAGTTAGTCATCACTTATTTAAACAAATACAATAGTGCTAGATCTCCAGTGTAGGATTTAGTCAATGTTGTGTTCCAGACGTTGTCTATAATGTTTTCGATTTCCTGAAATGCACAATCACGTCACTGGGGAAAAATGTGTAGTGGGAATCTGACTACCCTACTTAATAACTAGAAAAAGCTTCCAAAAGTGTAGGATTTAATGCAAGGTAAAATTTTTTGGCCCCCGTCTATATGCCGACAAATGACAACCGATTGATATTCGCGATTATCGCTGCCGATTATTCAAGCCACGTGACCGGACGACAGTCTATGCCACAGACACATATTATAATAGATCACGCCTTGATAGAGATATTTTCCTCATTTTGTATAGAGAACATCACGTGATCTCCGAGGATCATGTGACGCTTTCTATACAAAATGAAGTGTCGGAAGTGTCGTTTAGGACCCGTGAACCATCCTTTACTCCGAAAATAAAATCGCACTGTAGCGTCCGAAACATCACATGTAATCTGATAAATCTGTAATCTCGTTTCAATTTTACGCGTTCACGTTCGGATTTTGTTTTTACGTTTGCATGATCTATATTTACTGATTTTTATCTAGGAATCTGTCTGGTCTATGTAACAGCATAGCACTCTGAAACCTTGTAGTAGGGAGTTATATGTAGTATTCAATCCAGTTTAGTAATAAATTAGACGTATACTGAAGGCGTCAACTGTGTCAACAAATTAGCACTGTTCCTATACATATGCGAATGTTTAATTATGCCAACGGGTCAGGTTTATTGGCTAGGCTTAGTAACTTATTACTCTAGATTAATACTCTCACAGCGACGGTGGTAGAAAAACAGTCTTATCAGTTTTGGGAATGTGAATGTCGCGTCGTATGACATACGTAGAGAAACTCTTTAAAATGGACGATGCACTTACAGTGACATTAATTTATTAAGCATTATTATAAATTAGTTTAGTACGTAATGTACTCTACAATACAGAACTTTTATACCAACAATATAAAGCCTTATAAATAACGTGTAAGCATTAAAAGGCTAAAATACAATATTATTGCACAAACTGAAAAGTTGTCAGTGATATTCCGAATTATCATGATAAGTATACAAAGAAAACTATAAATGCCTAGTGGTATTCAAAACACAGTTTAGAAGTCGTCGGATCGTTAATTTTCACTACTTACCTGGTGAAAGGGTACTTTAGTTCCTTATCCTTTTCTTTTAATACAGTGTATACAATTTAAGAGTCCGGTAAACTTTTTTTCGATTTCGCTCATCTTTTTGATACTATTTTGCAGTAGGTAACTAACGAAACTTATATCAGTTTGTATACATATTTTGAAAGTACGTTTCTTTTTAAATTGTCTAAGTGTAACGCTTTTTTATTTTCTTGTCTCATTTATAAGTATTTCAGCCTAATCTAACACCTATCTCGCGATTTTTGCTTTGACAGATGAAAAGAGCAAGGTTTTTATATTATTAAAATACATAAATACGTTGGAAAATTATTCGTCTGAAGAATTAGTGAAACAGTTTTTTTCATTTTCATATATATTTTTTAAGGGAGATTATGTTTAGCTAGAGGAATTTTATGAAAATTTTTTGGGCAGGTATACATACATTTCACAAAAATAAAAATACGGAAATAAACTGTAGGTACTTCATGCTTTAATCACATCATATAAAAAATATTAGGGGCCATAAAAAATAATAACTAATAATTAAGCGACAAGATTGCACGAATCAACGTGCTCACTAAATAAGCTCTGTAAGAATTCAGTTTTAGGGTATTAAATATTAATATATTTAGACCCAAAGAACTTTTTTGCAATATGATTCATGTGTGTTATATCATTATTAGCGATTTTCGTTTTCAAATCGTTACCGGACTCTTAATATTATACATATGTATGTATATCTCCACAGGTTTGGGAGTGCCAGCACCTGATCGTATCACACTTTCCTAAATCTGTATCTACCATATACGGCTGTTAACGCGTTGCTTTGCTGCAATAAGGTCGGCCCATTCATTTAGTTCGCTAAACCTACAGGTTGAGTTCCTTGTGAGTAATATTAATATGTAATGTTTGCATTCCTAATTGTACACTTAATTTGACAAGCATAATTTTATTTAAAAGAATCGGTTTTAATAAATCACATTTATATGATATCCTGTAAAATGATATGATATTAGTAAAATGGAGATTTGATACATAATTATTTAGCTGCTCATCATCTTCCTGTCCAGGTCGATTTCGACCGTGGCGACTGGTTTGCGTTCGCTAGTGAGAGCGACCACGACGTCCGAGGCTCTCAGGTGACCGACGTAGCCTATTTTAGCAGTATTTTAGTACTAAAGTATTTAGGTACTACATACATGACTAGGTATAAACGTAAATAAGATCCGAGATATCAGTTATTCTTATGGTATAAACATAACATTGTGTATTTTTGCTTTGTTTATTAGGTACCAGTAAGTAAACATCTAAATACTATTTATTGCATATTAAATGTTTATCATCTGCTTACTTATGATAAAACTAGCATAAGTTGGTAAGCACCGATTGCTTACCCACGACAAAAAACAGGTATTCAATAACTCACCATCCTGTATCCGCAGATATGTAGGTCACGTAGTAATTATGAAGTGCATTAATTTTACTGGCTAACACTCGGCTAATTTAAACGCTCAAATAGGCCGTTTACGTGCATAATATACTCGCAGACGCCTGATTAATGGGTATTTTGTAGTCGATAATTGTAGAATGTATTTTAATTTCACATATTAAAGAAGATACAACACCTTTTGACTTTTAAATGGTGAATGAGAAATACATCTTTGCATATAAATAAAATAAGTATTAAGTGATACCCAAATAGAAAATGAGCGGAATTATGCAATTAAACATAATGCCTACCCAATACTGAGATCGGCCTTCGGCCTAACACTACTAACTAAATCATGGATTTATACTGGTTTTGCATAATCTGCCGTAACCGCGGCTAGGGCACGCTTGGACCTTCTGAAGGGAAATCCGGGTCTTCGGCCCACTGCTAGGGCCGGCCTTCGATCTCTTAGCCTAATATTTACCTAGCGCGACGTCAAAAATTGTTAGAAAATATTTTTTCTACTAGCTGTGCCCGCGGCTCCGCCCGCGTGGAATTCGGTCTGTGTCAGTAAGCGGCTAATTCACCCCTAATTTCTCTCCCGCTACCCTGGAGGCGGAACTTGAAGTAAAGTTGACAGATGGATACGCTAGAGGACAGTAGTCCTAATAAAATGTTTTACAATTACCACTAAATGCAATTACACTCATAAATGTATACTTTTTTTTTGTTATATTTGTTTTTGGCATGATTTAAACGACATAGAGAGTAGTAGCTGTATATCGGACGATACAGGACCACTTTTCTATTTATACGTTCATGTCCACGGCAAATATCATCCAAATCGATCCTCCCGTCAAATCAGTTGGGAGGGGGGGGGGGGGGGGGTCACAAATGCAGAAATGATTTTTTTCTATTTTAGGTGCACTTGGAGGAGGGGGGGGGGTCCATGTGACCCATGCAAATTTAACTCAATCGAGTGTAGTGGCTACCCCCCCCCTTTTAGACGTTGAATTTTTATAGGCTACGGATAAAAATGGCTGGGGATTTTCTAGAATTGGAATTAGTAATCCTTAATTGGGTGATTTCCGGGATAACAATGAAAAAAAAAAACCGGCCAAGAGCATGTCGGGCGATGCTCAGTGTAGAGTTTCGTAGATGCTGCCCTGTTACAAAACATCCGTTCTAAAGGTCGTTTATTTGGCGGCGCTTACGTCAGTTTACTATTCGGCACTTCCTTTCACTATGCGTTTTTGACTAATAATTCAAAAACGGCTGAACCGATTTTATTCAATATAGTTTTTATTGAAAGTTCTTATCAGGCCTCACCAAATTTCAGCTTTCTAGTGCGAACGGTAACTGAGCTAGACCGCGGACAGACGGACGGACATGGCGATGTAACTGTTACGTAATAAGGCCTAATTATGTACAAAAGCATACACAGCTTTACCTACACACATATTAAAAATCCATTGAAACCATTAGAATGACCACCATTACACCGCCATGACCAACATTATTGCGCCGGCGGTCGGGGGGGCGGATTTTCATTACGTTACCGTAGGTAATGAATTTTCATACGTTTTTACCACACTGTCACAGATAATACACTGATGTTACGTTATTGGTTGCAATAATGTTGGTAATTAATTACATACGGTTCCGAACGCGGAATAGAGGATTTATGATATTGGTGTAGATCAAGATATTTATTCGTCAATGTAAGCACATTACAATGCACTAATGAACGTCAGAGAAAAATAAAATACGTGAGTGTCGTGGAAAGTGTGTGAATCAAGTGCGATTGGAACGACGTTATGTTATTAAATTTTATTTCATTTTTTACTTTTTCGTAAATTTTGTGGTTTTAATTTTTTTTGCATTTTTTAAAAATTTTGGAAATTTTGGAAAGTGGAAATTTTGGAAATAGTGGAAAATTTGGAAATTTTGAAAGTTTTGGAAATTTGTGAAATTTGTGAAATTTTGGAAATTTTGGAGATTTTGGAAATATTGGAAATTTTGGAAATTTTAAATTTTTTACATTTTCGAAATTTTTTACATTTTCGACATTTTTAAAATTCTCGACTTTTGAGGTTCTCGACTTTTTTCACTTTTATCACTTTGCCACTTCTCAGTTTCACTACACTTCACTTCACTTTATTCTATTTTATATATTTTTTATTTCATTCCATTTTACATGTTTCTCAATCGTATGGGTGTCGCGTTTTCGTGACGTGACGCTTTTTCGTAACGGTCACGTGACTTTTTTTCGCCTAGGCCCCCATCCGGTTGAAGAAGAAACTACCCTTTGTCATTTCTCGAGACCCATACTATCTCTATACCAATTTTCATCTAAATCAGTTCAGCGGTAAAAAATCCTCATACCACCTTCCAACCCCCTTTTCACCCCCACAAGGGTTTGAAAACTATCCTATGACGTTTCTCGAGACTCAAATTATCTCCATACTCATTTCTATCTAAATCGTTTCAGCGGTTAAAAATTCTCCATACAAACTTTCAACCCCATTTTCACCCCCACCAGGGTTGATTTTCGGGATTAAAACTATATATTATCCTTTCCCAGGACTCAAACTATATCTATCCAAAATTTCATCAAAATCCGTTCAGCCGTTTTCACGTGATGCGCGGTCAAATAAACAGACAAACAGATAAACAGATAAACAGACAAAAATTCTAAAAATTGTTGGAACGTGTTCTGTTATCGATTCTAAGTATCCCCAGACAACTTTTTTTCGATTATCTTCCATGTACAGACTTTCGACCCTCTTCAGCTTTATTATATGTATAGAAGATAGATAAGTAATCATATCATATCCTCTAACTAAAAAAGAAAATCGCACTTGTGTGTTATCGAAGCTCAAAACTGTTCGCGTACTGTACTATAAAGCGAAACATGAATTTATATAGCTTTTGCTTGGTTCATCATTCCTGCGGCGAGAGCTTCAAATAATAATAAGTCGAATTGAAAAAACAATTTTCACATATGCCATTTTACAAGGTTGGCATATAATTGTAGCCACATATTCCGTGATTCAGTCCTGTGTAACAATTTCGCATGTCCACCCCTCCTATCCCGGGCCCGAGTGGGCGCGACTGCAGGCTTGGCCGGGCTGCACGCGAAGAGTAGTAATAGTACTGCTGATTTATGACACGGGTTTACAACTGGACAACTTGCTGAAGTGTCGTGATAAGGATGACCTGAGGCCTATTTCATGAAAATTTTACTTCAGTGTGTGTTACAAGTTATAAGCTTTCACGAAACTGCAGCAGCAATTGGTAGGAATGATCCGAATGATTCCTTAACTTAAGGCTTATAATATTCTTCTCTGATCTTAAGTGTAACATAAAAAATAATACATAATAAATAATTTTAATGCTTAGCGTAAATATTTTCTTAATCTCTGGATGTATTTTGCACATGACTATCCTATGTCTTAAGCAGACCGTCCATTACTATACGTCACGTGAGACGCCGGTATTTGCCTGTTTTTTGGATTTGTCAAAGGCGTTTGACATGGTGTCTTACGACCTATTATGGAGGAAATTACTCAAGGACACAGCGGTCCCCCGTGACGTCATCTCACTGCTTCAATATTGGTATGCGAACCAAAAAACAGTGTTAAGTGGGCGGGCGCCTTGTCCGAGGAGTACGTGATGCAGTGCGGGGTCAGACAGGGTGGATTGAGCTCTCCTATATTGTTCAATCTATATATGAATGGCCTCATCGAGGAGCTCAGCAGCGCTTGTGTAGGATGTCACATAGAAGACGTGTGTGTCAACAACCTAAGCTATGCTGATGACATGGTGCTGCTGAGCCCCTCGATGGCGGGTCTCATAAAACTGTTAGGCATCTGCGAAACGTATGCTGGGTGCTGGGACCCATGGGCTCAGGTACAATGAGTCTAAAAGCGAGCTCTTACAATTTAAATCGGGCAATAAAAGTTACCAAATGCAGGAGGTTAAGCTTTGTGGAACGCCGTTAAAGAGAGTGGACAAATTTAAATACCTGGGCCATTGGGTCACAGACACACTGTCTGACATCGAGGACATCGAGCGGGAGCGCCGGGCCCTGTGTGTCCGCTGTAACATGTTGTCCCGCAGGTTTGCACGTGGTAGTAAAGAAGTAAAGTTAATATTATTTAAAGCTTTTTGTCAAACTTTCTACACGTGCGGTCTGTGGGCTAATTTTACGCAGCGGGCGTACAGCGCTCTGCGTGTCCAGTACAACGATGCATTTAGGATGCTGTTTAGGTTGCCGCGGTACTGTAGCGCCTCGGCAATGTTCGCTGAGGCACGAACAGACTGTTTTTTTGCCATCATGAGAAAGCGATGCGCATCACTCCTCACTCGCAGCCAAAGCAGCACGAACAGCATCCTAAGAACGCTGGCGCAGCGTTGGGACTCACCCCTTATCAAGCGGTACGTGCAGCTACACTCACCTGTTGCTGTACCGCCACGGAAATTGTAAATGTTTTGTTTTGTTTGTTTCTTTTGTCTAATTAATTGTAATACTAACGCTAAATGTATAAGTTATTGTATTTCCTAACACTCTATGGACTTAATGTTCGAAATAAAAATATTTCATATCATTTCATTAGTCAGAGTGGATATGGAAAATATATTAGAGTTCCGACTCCACAAGGTAAAAGACAATAAGTACAAAGAGTAATATTTTTGTTAATGAATATTCTCGTACTAATGCGCTAGCGTGTTTCCGTTAGGTATCCCAACTTAAGAAGAATATCAGTAACTTTAATTCATATGTATTTTAATAATATAATAAGTTTAAATATTTAAATATTACAAAATAACCGTAGGTGTTATTTTGTGATAAGGCACTGTTTGGTTTCTTTGGCACTCAATTGTGACATCCGGCTCGCATTAATATAAATAAGGTTTACTGTGTGAATAACTGCTTTTTCTTCCGGCGAGATAAGATAACGCTTAAAACCGTATCAGCTGAGGTTTTGTGTGAAATTACAAATTCGAAAAAACCAGTGAAAAGAAAGTGACCTGCGAACTAGATATATTAATGATAGCTTCTTATAGTGATGACTGGATAATACCTTTGGAGAGGCGAGGGAGACTGAAGGACCTGCTAATAAATTTAGCAATATGGGAAGAACTATGGTACTTAATGACCCAATGGAGCCAGCTTACCTTGCATAAGACAACTTTGTTTTGGCGGCCGCCAGCTTCTTTTGTGGTTCTTTATTGGTTCGATATTTATCTTCTTTTTCCTTTTACCACGTATTTCAACTATCTATTCTTCATTCATGTAATTTTCTTAACGTCCACTTCAAGACAGTTTTCAAATATTCTTCTTCTGCTTGTCAGTTAAGTAAGCTGGCAAGGAGGCGTATGATATGTTGCGGAATGAGGTCGAATGTTATTAAAGAGATTTATAGAGTGAGCGAGATGACTGATCGTGAATGGAGATGAACGAAAAGGGGCGCGAACATTTCCTCCCGGCTTTAAAGGGTTCCTTTAAAGGAAAGAAAGACTAAATAAAATAAGAGAATTACCCTTCTCAACGAAAAACTAGCATTCACGACAAATATAAAGCATTATAACACGGAATAATAAATAATATTACATTATTTTAAATTACAACAACTACCTATTGGTTATTGGGTTGGTAGTGGACACAATCGCACAACAGGACGTACAAAACTTCCTTTATTTGTCCTGACAGTGACCACGCGTGTTGCACCGTCCCTTGAAGGATGCACTGCCTCTACAACGCCTAGAGGCCAAGAAAATGGCGGCACATTATCTACTTTTATAATAACCACTGTACCAGTTGCGATGGGAACTGATGGCGTAGTCCACTTAGCTCGAGACTGCAATTGATGCAAAAACTCAACACGCCATCTTTTCCAGAAAGACTGCACTATCCTATCCAGTAAAGTATGTCGGTCCCGCAAATTACCCGACTCGACTAGTGGAGCTGGTAAAGACACCAGCGGAGCAATATTGAGAAAATGAGCCGGGGTGAGAGCTGACGGCTCAGTAGGATCACTGCTCAGTGCTGTCAATGGCCGTGAGTTTGCGAGTGCTTCTACCTGCGTAATGATTGTCAGGAGCTCTTCATATGACAGTACCTGTGAACCAATTGCCTTGAGAAGGTGAGTTTTTACTATTTTCACCATGCTTTCCCATGCGCCTCCGAAATGTGGGGAACCGGGAGGGATGAATTTCCAGTCAATGCGACTCTCGGCGAGCTCTGTCTCCAGATGTGGGCGCTGACCTTCCAAAAACTTATAGAGGTCCCTCATATAAGATTTAGCCCCAGTGAAATTGGTAGCATTATCAGAATACATGCACTGGACCGGTCCACGCCGCGCTAAGAAGCGCTTTAAGGCAGCTAAAAAGTTAGCGGTACTCAATTCTGTTGCTATTTCTATATGAAGACAGCGCGTTGTAAGGCATGTGAAAATACATAACCAAGCCTTACGACTTTTTACTCCCCTGCCACGAGTCGGGGTATACTGTAAAGGGCCTGCATAATCACATCCCGTATGCGTGAAGGGTTTATCCACTTGATTCACCCGACAGCTCGGTAAATCCGCCATCTGTGGAAATGACGATTGTGGCCTCGCCTTAAAACACGTGTTGCATTTAGCGATACGTTCGCGAATGAGACGATGGGCCGAAAGTATCCAATACTTGAGTCTAAGTATGGCCATTAATGTTTCAGGACCAGCATGCAAATGCTTCCTGTGATAATAGTCGACAATCATGTTGACTACATGATCACGACGTGGAAGCAGAATTGGGTGCTTCTGCGAATATTCTAAATCAGCATTTGATAGCCTCCCTCCCACACGAATCAAACCGTAATTATCTATGAACGGTTTGAGCCTCTGTAAGGCAGGCGAACAATTATCGTTGTTCTTAATTTTATCGATATCGTCACTGAAGTATTCCTGTTGTACCGCAAAAGTAATTTTTCCTTCAGCGAACTCTAAATCAGAACGAGTAAGAGCTGTGGAGCGTGGTTTCGGCCTAAGAATGCGGTACACGTATACGACAATGCGCATCAATCAAGGCCACGACGATATCCGTTGGGCGAGTAAATAAAGTGGTGACTCTGAAGCCTTCGTAATTGCAGTGTGTGTGAGCGGCTTTAACTCGGGCACTTCACCGATAGATTCGCGATCAAGTTCTCTTAAATGCCATTCTGATGGATGGTTAGAAATCCATGCTGGGCCTGTAAACCATAAAGGATGGTGCACTAACTTAGCAGGAGTTAGTCCGCGGGATAAGCAATCAGCGGGATTTTCCAACCCTGACACGTGATGGAAGCAACTGGCTGGAACTGCTTCAACAATCTTAACAACGCGATTGGCAACAAATGTTTGCCAGCGATGTGGTGATGACTGAATCCAGCAAAGAGTAATCTTTGAATCCGTGAAAGCGTAGACTTCATTAATCTTGTATCGTGGTTCAAAATTGTCTTGTACCTTCCGCATGAGTCTTGCTAGGAGAACAGCAGCACACAATTCTAATCTCGCAACAGAGATTGTTTTAAGTGGGGCTACTTTCGATTTAGAACACACCAATCGAACTGTCGCTTCATTTCCTTTTAAAACTTGAAGGTATACGACTCCTCCATATGCGCGCTCAGATGCATCGCCAAAGCCTAAAAGATTTATAGTACATCCTCTTATTACGCCAAGATGACGTGGTATATGGATTTCATTGAGCTTTGGCAATTCTGTACAAAATCGCTCCCATAAATCTACAATGTGGGCTGGAGGAGCCTCATCCCACTCGCATTTAATTAACCAAAGCTCTTGAATGAGGAGCTTAGCATAGAGAACAACTGGAGCTACTAAGCCCACGTTATCCCACAGACGTTCAACAGTGGACAATATCGTCCTTTTAGTGCACGTTGAGTCTGGCTCTGTCACTTTGTAATGGAAGTAATCACCAGACTTATTCCAACATAAGCCTAAGACCTTTTGAAAAACCCCTGGATCGATCTCAATGTCTACGGAAGCCCGGTGTGAAGCGGGTATTTCGCGTAACACGGCGTCGGAATTGCAAGTCCATTTCACGAGATCGAATTGACCGCATTTGAATAAATCAATCAACTCCTTGGCAGCATCTATAGCAACAGCTTCATCGTCCTGCTGCGAGTCACAAGACATAATACTGAAACATACGTCATCCATATAGGTGCATGAGGACGCTATCGCCGCTGCAATAGGGAATTTATGTCCCTCGTCTGCAATTAGTTGACGCACAACGCGGAGCGCGTGGTATGGACTGGATTTCATGCCGAAACAGACACGATTGAACTCGTATATCGCAATAGGATCCCTTGGACTGAATCTGAATAAGATTCGCTGAAACTGACGATCCGCTTCACGAACACCAATCTGTAAAAACATCTGTCGACAATCGGCTGAGAGCGCTATCCTGAACAAGCGAAAGTATAAAAGGATCGAAAACAAATCGCCTTGCAGATTAGGCCCCGAGTGTAACACATCATTCAGCGACAGGCCTGTACTTGTCTTGCTACTCGAGTCCAGCACCATGCGCACCTTAGTCGTTGTCTTATCTTCGCGCACGACAGCGTGATGAGGAATCACGTGAGCGACAGCAGGTGAGGTGTTCATTGAGTTAGTTACCTCCGACATATAGCCCTTACTGACGTATTCTCGAATGATATCGTCATAGGCGGCACGTAACACACACGATGTTTCCAGCTTCCTTTCAAGACAGAGGAAGCGTCTCTTAGCTGTTGAGTGCGATTCTCCAAGTTTAAACACGTCATCTCTAAACGGTAATGCGACAGTATATCTACCACTAGCGTCTCGCGTTGTGGTGGCGCAAAAATAATCCTCACATTCAAGGTCGTCTTGACTGTGAGCGGGCGGAGCGGACACCTCCTCAAGTTCCCAGAACCTTTATAAAAGGTGGTCCATAGAATCTTGAACTGAAGCACAACATGCCGATGTGTAATTACGCGGCATCTGTAAAACAGGTACCGAACCCATTAAAATATATCCCAGTACCGTCTGTATAGCTGGCGGTATATGCTCTAACTCGCTTTTAACAATGTGTGGTAGCAACAAATGTGGAAAAATGGCTGCACCTACCAAAACATCAATTGCGACGGGCGTATCTAACGTGTCATCGGCCAGAGGCAGCCCATGAAGATGTGTAAGGGCTGACATGTCCACAGGCACTGACGGCAAGTCATCAGTAATGCGATCGACCACAAGACTCGAGACGTCAAAGAAGACATTCTTGTCGAATCGCGAAAATACTCTAAAATTTGCGGTACCTTTTATCATTTTTTTTGTTTTTCCAATGCCAAATACGGCGCTTGGTTTTTTATCATAAGTCAAACCTAAGCGCTTGCAACACCCTTCAGTAATGAAGGTACTCTGCGACGCGGTGTCAAGTAAACATTTGACCCCTTGTGTTCCACCCATATTGTCATGAAGAAGAACTTTGGCGGTTGAAAGCAATACCGTATCATTCGCTGTGCATGTAACGCTTGGTTTTGACATCTTATTGCTAAAGGACGTCAGCACTTGGGTCGTAATAGACGTGTTACAAGATGTGTTTTCCGGAGGCAAAGACGACTTAGCTCCAGCACTCGCAGTTACATTTGACACGTCAGACGACACAGTTTTTTCATCCTTATCTTTGTCGAAATGTAGCAAAGTATGGTGTTTATGATGGCAAAGTCGACATTTCACCTCTGAATTACACTCGCGGGTACGATGTCTAATGCTAAGACAATTTACACATGCCTTGAGCTCTTTAGCACGTTTAAAACGTTCTGGAGGAGTTAATTCATTGAAGTTGGGGCATTTAAATAAATGTTCGTGAACAATATTGTCACAAATACATTTAGCAGTGCTCGCACTAGTAACGTAACTTTGAAGTTTTGGCGCGACTGCGACACTGCGCGGTTGTGACGCCTTAGCGGTTTTTTCGCGCGATGGATTTGCGGCGGCGAATACAGTACATGGTTGCGTATTCTGATAGATCCTATGCTGACTCTTCATGAAGTCCGAGAGGTCACGAAAGGTCGGCATTTTCATATTCCGGTGCAGCATTTCAAATGCTCGTATGGTTTCCTGATCTAACTTCTTCAACGCCAAGTGCAGCAGCATAAAGTCACTTATATCATCAAGCTTAAGTGATTTAAGCGCATTTGCGGCTGTGACAAACTTGTCGATGAATATCTGAAAATTAGATGAGGATGCGGGCCCATTAATTTTTAGATTGAGCATTTGATCCACGTACGTAGAAGTGAGAGTGCGCTTGTCTTGCAATCTATCAATAAGACTATCAAGAATAAGCTGATAATTGTCAGCGTTTGGAGTAAGACCCGCAAAAACAGCTTGGGCTCTCGGTGACAACTTACCAATCAGATAATACAGCCTCTCTTCGTCAGTAAGTGACAGATTGTCATGCACTCTAGACTTAAAACTGGCGTAGAATAGCGGCCAGTTGCGTACGTCTCCGTCGAACGCTACCAGTTCCATCGTTGGCAAAGAAGGTCTAGCTCTCTCCACCACGTAAGGCGGCGAAGGAGCCGGAGGTGAGGCGGCTGGCAGCAGCCGCTTGATTACCCTCCTGATGCGGCAGTACAAATCTTCGAAGGCTATAATCGGCTGATAATTAGGCACGGCTGTCGTTTTAGCTTTAAGCGATATGCGATTATGTTCATTTACCACCTCCTTGAACTCCGAGCGAAGTTCCTCGATAGTGTCAACAGCGTCAAGGAAACTCTCCCGACTTGCTTCATCTGTATCGACAACTAGGGACTTGTTATAAATACCCTGTACGAGTTCAAAAAGGATGTTACGTTTAGCCTCGAGCATCAACAGCTCGTCTTCATAGTCTTCGCTGCTGACACTTTCGAATTTCATTGTATTTGATGTCATAGCGCAGGAAAAGGGTTAAGGTAATTAATTTTCAAATTACGCGGTAAAACAATATATGCCTACGAATAGGGAATACTCTTATAAATGTATGCCTAAATTGCGGGAGTGGTTATGTACCTAAGTATAATTTAGGCAAACAAAATATTTATAAGGGCGGAGCGGAAAATTTGAATAATACTCTTATAAATTTTTACCTTAATTGCGGGAGCGGTTAAGAAGTAAGATTGAGGTAAATATTTTTTAAGGGCGGCGAGGAAAAAATATACTCTCATAAATACATAAATACCTAAACTGCGGGAGCGGTTATATAAGTATAATTTAGGTACTTAATTAATTTATAAGGGCGGCGCGGAAAAGAAATACTCATAAATACATAAATACTTAAACTGCGGGAGCGGTTATATAAATATAATTTAGGTACTTAATTAATTTATAAGGGCGGCGCGGTGCGGAATATACAGAATGAATGAATGGAATAAAGGAAGAAAGAGAAAGGAAAATCCGGCTCGAAGACCAGAAATGGAGAGGCGAGGGAGACTGAAGGACCAGCTAATAAATTTAGCAATATGGGAAGAACTATGGTACTTAATGACCCAATGGAGCCAGCTTACCTTGCATAAGACAACTTTGTTTTGGCGGCCGCCAGCTTCTTTTGTGGTTCTTTATTGGTTCGATATTTATCTTCTTTTTCCTTTTACCACGTATTTCAACTATCTATTCTTCATTCATGTAATTTTCTTAACGTCCACTTCAAGACAGTTTTCAAATATTCTTCTTCTGCTTGTCAGTTAAGTAAGCTGGCAAGGAGGCGTATGATTTGTTGCGGAATGAGGTCGAATGTTATTAAAGAGATTTATAGAGTGAGCGAGATGACTGATCGTGAATGGAGATGAACGAAAAGGGGCGCGAACAACCTTATAATAAGATATTAGAAATTAAACCGTTTTTAACTGATAAAAACCTCCATATAAACAAAAACTTTGGAACACATAGGTACTACGGTCAGCTGCAGAGAGAAAGACCCACGCTGCATAGGTTTAGGTACAAAGTTTGTATACAGGGGGGGTATTCTTCTCTGCAACTGACTGTACGTACTCATTGCAACTTTATACTACAAAATTGGACCTACTTACAAAATAAGATATCTTATTTACCCGCATATCTTAAGGATTACGTGACTAGTCTGTCAATGCAGTTATTAGGATCTACGATGTATATGTGTCTTCTCTACCTTGACCAGTGAAGATAACTTCGACTAATTGCAGGTATGAATAATTTAGTAGAACAGAATTGATGACTTGCATAACCGTATACTTTGTCCTTAATGAGTATAATTGATCATCTCAGCTATTACTGCACATAGTGTCGAAGTTATTAAACTGCTGTCCTGCTGTCATTCATTATACTCATAGTGTACTATCATCACATGTACTACGCAGTCATGTAGTGGTGTCTACTTACTAGTAGACATACTCTCAGATTTCAGAAGGGTACACATTTACACACCCTAAAATTAGGTGCTACCAAACTCAAAGTTCAGAAACATAATCTGCCCAAACTTGACCGTGTACTCAATAAGTATTCAATAACGTCCCGAACAGGATACAGCTGTCACCGGGTTGAGAGGATCGCAATAAATAAACATTTTAATACCAAGTGGCTTTGCAACAAATTAAACTTTTAAATTGCCGTTGTCGTTCGAAGAAATCCCGCACCGCGCCGTTACGAACGACGGACTTTATGAATGGTCTCGCAGAAGCAAGTCTCGAGCAGATTTATAAACATTATATTTTAATGGAATGCTACAGCCATGAGTATCTTTCATTCACTACCACATGGTCTGTAAAATATAATTCGATATAGTTTGTAGGCTTTTAAAATGAGTGGTGCCTACTAGATTACAAAAATGCATAGGTTAGGTATGATCAATATATTATTTCGTCCTTCCTAATGTCACTGATTCTAGTAATACAGTTAAAGGAGGATGGGCAGATTTGTATGGACTCTGGCCTAGAAACCAATAATAAATAATGACAAGCAATATATCATTGGAAAGGTTTTTTCATTATCTACAACTTTTTGTTTGGCGGAAAATCTCGAATCGCATTGTGATAAGTGAACCAGAATGACACAAAGTTACATGAAAACGCTTAAAAACAAAAACATGACACATAATCATCGACAGTTATAAAACCTTCATAATCTGTAGAGCGATACAAGAACTTAGTATCAAAAAACCTACATAGTAACGTTTCAGCTCAAACTACTTTTATGCCTCGTTAACTTTTCTGACACAAAGATTTGGGGCTACCTGTCATAGTAAAAGTTTTAGAACTTAGAATAAGCTATCCAGTGACATATCGCTTGACTTTATTGGTCATATAGGCCAATTTGCCCATAATGTTATTGTATTGCTAAATGGTATTCTATTTCATTTAATACGTATGAGCATATGTCAAGAACTGGAGCTGATAATTTTCAAGCGAAGTAACCAACTTTAGAGAAATTCTACTTAAAATTCAACTCTTGAGTTGCGGTCTTTTGGAAGCAAGTTAAGGTAGTTCTAGTCCATGCATCGAATTTCATCTAACCTTTGTCTTATACGCCTCTACAGTTTGCTTCAAAAATAGCAGTATTTATTTTATTTTCTATTTGTAAGTCTTTATTTTCCATTATTTCTTCATGTGAATTATGATAATTGTAGAACTTAAGTAGTGTCATCAATCAATCATTGTGTAATTTAAGGATATTCGTAGTTTTCTAAGTAATATTTTTGTCTAGCTGTGTATACATGTTTTGGATAGCATTCCCAACCAAAACCTATTCTTGTTTACTATTATATATTTACATGAAATAAATGTTATCTGTTTTGTGTGCCTAATAAATAAAATAAAAAATATTGTATGAATAGGAAAAAGCTCACATACGCAGAAATAATAATTAGCGGGCATATAATAATATTGAACACTGACAGTTTTCAGCAAACAAACTGAAATGTAGACGTAGATGCTAGATTAACTCTAATGAACATATGCTGCGGATTAGACGAGTACAATGAACCTACACAATAATTACCGGGCAGATCCCCGCGGCTGCGCAAACGCAAACAAGCCGTACGAATATTAGCATTACATCGTTGTCTAACTGTACACAGATCCGTAATCTTAGTTATTAAGATCGGCTTCGTACTTGCTTTGTCTGTAGTTGGTTTGTGTTTGATCATTCGATCTGTTATATGTACCGATAATAATAGCTAGGCATAGTAATGCTGAGAAGAGTCGTACCTAACTAATATTTGATCACAACATTTGTTGAACATTTGACAGCGTTTTGTGGTCCTGCCTAAAAAAAAAGTAAAGTTATAAATTTTTCTCTTGCTGCTATATTTCGTTTGACTAAGTATAAGTATGCCCAAAAACTTCATTACAAACACATTTTCTCCTACAGTACCTATTGGAAATAAAAAGCTAAGCCATGAATATATCCTCGTACAGACATTCCGACGTCTATTTATATTCATTAAGTCGATATTTCTCATAACATTCACCTACCACGCACGTGTACTAATCATTAAACTGATTTTATGTGACAACAGGTGTCTGTCTTACTAATTTTTAGAGATTACTGTTTCTTCTATTTAGAGAGACAGGGTTTAGTTAGTAAGATAAGTACCTAAATAGGTAGGTAGGCCTTTAAAATTAAAGGCAGAATATTCAGAACATTACACTAACAAAATTGTATCAGCTTTGTATAGTAAAACATTAACCGATATGATAAAATTTCAATAATAGTTTTTACTTCTTAGCAATACAAATGGTTTAGTAGTTGCATATATGCGTAGTACCATAATTTTTAATACTTGGCATAAGTTTGGTCATACCCACTGTAAGGTAGGTACAATTTCGAAGACTTTCAACGCGTTGTTAATATCATCAATATGACCTCTGTCAGCGCGGGTATTTCCGAAAAATATTTACGTTTCGATTGTATATCATCGTTGTACAATACGTCATTGTTGACTCTTTAAATCAACAGGTTATCAAAGTTAATCGAACCACAATTGTCCACAATGGAGGTGTACAAAATTGTTGGATCCATAAGGCCCGTTCAATTACTGGGAACAGTGAGCCGTGTAATACGCTGAACGGTTGCCGAGCAGCTGATCAGTCCACATGTCTGTATTACTGACATGTTGCTTTTGGAATAATTGTGGCTAAGAGACACATACCACACAAAAAAAGGTGCATTTTAAAGACAATTGCCTGCTCCTTTCCGTTTAGGAGAAGTCCGTCGTAGAAGTTTTAAAGCGCAAAATTTGATACGTGTCTTGAGATGATGATGCTTAGATTGCTTTGCTAAGTGAACTTAAACATTTTAATAATACTAAAACTGAAATGCAATTTAACTTTAATCAATAAAGGTATTTTATTAATAAAATAGATTCGATGGGCGGAGCGGAGCCCTCGGGGCGGGCGAGCACGCCCAAAGACATCGCGAGCGATTATCAACCTGTGTGGCCGACGCAATTACTAGTACTTGCGGATGCATAATTACAAGATTAAACAGTAATTAACATATTTAACGGTGCTTATGAACTTTATTGATAATGCGTAAAGCAAAAAAAAGCTTGTCAAGGTGAACTGATAACTGATAAGTTAGCTAAAATGGAACACACGAGTTGTTAACCGCCATATCCAACCTGTTCAGTTCATAGACTTTTTACCTTACAAGGGAGTAGACACATCATCCGGCATCATGCACCTGCAATAATATCCTTCAACAACGAAAGCCGCAAAAATATTGGACACAATATTACTTGATTAGCTATAACTGCGTGTCACATATATTTACGGCCTTCGTAGTGTACTATTGCAGGTAACTGTACCTATACCGATAAGTAGATACATCCGAATACTATTTATAATTGGCTTTGAGTGGTAGACCTCGCAAGAATAGCTAAAACTGAATGGATGTACTGGCTCCGCCATATTAATAAATCCGTACACGGCTGGAAGAATTTGATAATTCGAGATTTAAAGTTGAATCAATTGGAACCCTATGTAAATTATATTTAAGGGTTCAATTTCTTCAATAGTTCATCTCGAGATATCAACATTATCAACTTCTTCCAGCCGTGTTCGGAAATATACATCAATTTCTTAGCAAACCCAATTATGGCGCTTAAGTTCTTTGTGCCTATTTCCACCATTTTGAACATTTTCCAAAAATCGACAAAAAAATCTACGTAGCTATGGAACTTACAAAATTTCACGGGTGTCGGTTGAGAAATACAACCTGTAGAGGAGAACAGTCGGACATACTAGGTACGAAAGCATTTTTGCTTAAGCTGAACTGAAACGAAGACCTACGCTATCGCTTGGTTAATTATACATTTATATGAGACGTACGTCGCACACATTTTTAATGGCACGTAGGCATCTTTCTATAATAATTAACTCATAATAATTATGTATTACGAGTATATAAGTAGTAATACTTTAAATGCCTTGTGTAATCTCCCAACATTACTCAGAAGCTGACTTTAAATAGTTTCAACCCTCTCATTTAGTAACAGGGGTAAATCAAGTATTCATCGGAAGTAAGTACCATTAATGTTAAGTGGAGATTCTATTACGTACCTACTTTGTGGCATCAAGTACAACCTACTCTGAGGTATTGAAAATAATCTTCAACTTATGCAGGGACTGAATTTTATACTAAGTGCTTTTATCGTTTTTTTAGTTTTTAATACCTATACGAGTATGAGGTGTTTTCGTAACTTCGTAGTATTTGTTTCTGAAGTAAAAGTATTGGTACAACATCACAACTCATAATATTTTAATGAAATAACGGATCATATATATACGAATATCCTACTTACTTGTCCAGTAAGAAGTCTATAAAATGCTCATACTATTTACATGTACAGTCACCGGCAATAGTATCTTCCTACCCGAAGGCCGCAAAAATATGTGACACGCTCTTATGACCCTACAAATAAGTGCGTGGCACATATTTTTGCGGCCTTCGTGTAGGAAGATACTATTGCCGGTGATTGTACGGTGTTTTATAGTATCCTGCTTTAAAACTTATCCTCAGTGACTCACTACACTATATTGTAGTGTATCGGAAACGAGTGCTCAAAATTTGAAGCGTATTTTAATTTAGTGACGTAACTTCGACAAAGAAAATACGACTTCGCTATTCAGAACCAGACATAACAAACGCACTTTACAACTTCTATACTTATTGGTTTTATGGCTGCAATGGAATGTCTCAAACTACATACTTACTTTTCATTTAAAAGCAGGCAATTCATACTATTCATAGTATTATTTAATGATAACATAAGTATTCTAAACATGTTCTTATAAATAAAATGCTGGTTTTATTATTCGAATGTTTGCAATTATATTAGCTAAGCTAAAGCGAGTCTCGTAGTATTCATCGGTCGGTAGAAACATTAAGTTAAAAGACTCGATATGAAGGCCCTTCAATAATATATTGATCGCACGTTTTTGATGATTTATAATTTGAATGACAATACGAGTAATGCATTTGTATTCGATTTGTGAGTCGGTGATTTTGATCAGATTAGTCAGAAATGATGGACTTAAAAATAAAACATTGTGAAGTTGCGACAAACATTGGAAATTGTAGGTATTACCCGGTATGTAGGTAGGACCCGGGGTATGTCCTTAAACTACGTCCGGACCTGGGTATGTCCTTAAACTACGCCAAAAAGAGAGGTATGGGCACTGCGAATGGCATCTCGCTAAGTGTGGTAGGGCACGTTCAGCGAATGTCATCGCTCAAATCTGGAGCAGAGCCCGACTGGGGAAGTACCTCCACCTTACAGAAAACCACAGCCAAATAGCACTAGACCCTACTCATAGTGTTGTGTTCCTGCTGGTGAGTAAGGTTGCCAAAGAGCTCAAAGAGGACCCAGTGTGTTGACGATGAGGGACATTCTTGTTCCTTTAGTCGTCAACACAGTGAATCCTCCTTTTTGTAAAGGGTCGGCAACGCGCATGTGACTCCTTTGGAGTTGCAGGCGTCCATAGGTTACGGTAGCTGCTTACCATCAGGCGGGCCGTATGCTTGTTTGCCACCGTCGTGGTATAAAAAAAAAAAAAAAAAAACACTTTTTAGGGTTCAATAGTCAACTAGGAACCCTTATAGTTTCGCCATGTCTGTCCGCCCGTCCGTCCGTCCGCGGATAATCTCAGTGACCGTTAGCACTAGAAAGCCGAAATTCGGTACTAATATGTATATCAATCACGCCGACAAAGTGGTCAAATAAAAAGTGGAAAAAAATGTTTTATTAGGGTACCTCCCCTATACGTAATGTGGGGAGTGATTTTTTTTTTCATTTCAACCCTAACGTGTGATATACAAGGTGCTCGCGAGGTAACCGCATAATTTTAACAGCGTACTCCTGAGGCCAAAAGAAGTAAAAAATATCATATGACTTTTGGACAATTCCGCCAAAAAAAAAAATTGTTTTGTTTTTTTTTCGTGTTTTCTGAACGTATTCTTAAGGCGACGATATATGCAAACACGTCAAATCGAGGTGTTTTTGTGCAAGGTTTTTGAAGAAAGCAAACCACGTTGGAGCATGAATGTTACATTTTCTGTAGGAGCATATAGTTGTGTTCGCTGTACCGATACGTGCTTGGTCTTGTATAACATAATTAGGTATATATATCATCGTTAAGAAACTGTTTTGGAGAAAACTTGTCGCAAGTTTTATGTCGGTCAGAAATAATTCTATGTTGCGAAATTAAACATAACTACGTCTTAGCACATTACTAATGTTCGGCAGATACTATAGTCGTATTAAGCGCTTAATAAAGGTTTAAGACGCAAAACCTTGTAAGAGCCTGTAATAATCAGAACTATGCAATTGCTAATAAAACTTATAGGCGTTTATTCTATTGTAGCCAGAGACATGTTTCATGTGTCAAATTTAAGTAATATGATTAGTAATTTTGCGTGCGGAAATTCGTTCCACATAGCTAAGGTTATAGTACGCTTGCTTACTAAGTAGATATGTCCGAGTTCAAATCTAGGCTGATGTTAACTTTTTTGTTTATTTTTTTATCTCATTTCTCATTTATATTTTCAATCCTGATCCTAAGCGATTTATAGGTATTTTTGGACAAAAAAAAGTCAAATCATACTATAGTCAAGTTACTAGTTAGTTTAATCTTTTTATTTTGACTTTTTTACCCAATATATTTAAACTACCAACTTATAAAAGATACTAATTCATTATTCAATTTTTACAGTGGGTATGGGTACTTTTTACCATAGACGGCTTCGTCCATGTTTTTACCATAATTTTAATTTATATTACAAGAGCGCGTTTGTTCGAGCAGTTTCCATCCGAGGCGACGTTGCCAGCTTACTTTCATTTGCTCATTTCGCTTCTTGCTTTGCGCTGTTGCAAGCTAGATCCATATTATGATATGAATGACGGATTCATTGAATAGAATCAAATGCGCTTGAAGTTGGAACACATTCGTGCATTTGTCAATGATTTGTCCACATCATCGTGATAGGTTATATATCTCTCTCTTTACTATGGAATAAGAAAGAAACAATCGGCTCGGCTGTCCCGGTACTCTGCGATGTCTGGTCGCGCCATTAGGTTTATATGGCTTATTGTATGTTCGTTTTCGTACGATTTAAAAGATATAGTGAATTATTAATGTTATTATTAGGTAGGTAAGTAGATATGGAATTAATTTAATCGTATAAGTATATATACCAATATAATTTCTCACAATCCCTAAAATGAAAAAACCAATAAGTACTCGTAAGGTACGATGGGGTAAGATCGGACCATTTTTGAACTAGTTGGTCAGCTTTCAGGGCTGACTTTTATGCTTTACCTTTGTAAAAATTTCTCGAAATATTAATCCTTGTTTCAAATCAGTATGAAGTGTACCTAAGCTGTTTGTCGTGTATAAAATTTCAAAATCTACTCCTTCTACTTAAGATTGGACTATTCAATAAAATGTACTCTTAGTAAGTTTTTAGGTGCTAGTTTTCTTCCACTTATCGATTTTGCCAGCTTTGTAATGCAATAATAAATTTTGAAGTGCCCTTACTTATCGTTCTAGAGCTTATATGGTCTTGTTTAGATTAATATTATACGAGAATAAATCATACTCGAAAGGTTTTTTTATAATAAAACATTTTTTGTAAAAGTGGAGTATGTGTCAGTTTTCCGTCCATACTTATTGATATTCAAGTTTTTGAAATAAAAGCTTATAATTAAAATATCAATTAAAGAATAAATAATTATTATCAATGGCAAATTTGACCTCAAAAAGTTTTTTCCATGTAGACGGAGAGCTGGCCACGTCAGATATGACACAATAGTCAGGTTTTATTGCTCTCATTATTGTGTCATATCTGACGTGGCCAGCTCTTAGTCCAATAAATTTGTAGCAGTTTAATCAGGTGGACGGCAACCCGGACGGGAAACTAGCATAACCACCCTATGCACGGTTTCAAATAATAGATATAATTATAAACCGCCTTTATTATGTTAATTCATAATAATTCAAAAACGAGTGAGTTAAAAATATTGAGAGTGGAAAGACAAGATGTTTCAAACCTTTGAAGCAAGATGTTTCAAAATTTAAAAATTTTAAAAAACGCTTTTGGCTATAATTCTTTTTTTTTTCCCAGCCTACTTGAAGAGATATAATACGTATCCATACTAATATTATAGTGTGTCTGTCTGTTAACTCTTCACGCTTAAACCGCTCAACTGATTTAGATGAAATTTGGTATGTATAAGGGGATGAAAACGGAATGGAAGTTTATACGGAATTGTTGCTCCCTGTTGACTTGAAATAGCATACGTGCTAGTTTTATATTTGCTCTTAGATTTTACTAACTAGTAACTTTTATTTTGCGTTTTATTATGTAATTCCATATGGCTCATGTTAATTTCGCGCAGACGAAGTCGCGGGTAAAAGCTAGTATTTTAATATTGTAATGGATTTTGATATGATAAAACTTTTGAAATAGATGGAAATTAACCAAAACTAACCCAAAAATGTACCCAAAAAACCGTGACGACCCTATACACGACACGATACAACTAATCCATACTAATATTATAAATGGGAAAGTGTATGTGTGTGTTTGTTTCTTTGTTTGTCCGTCTTTCACGGCAAAACGGGGCGACGAATTGAAGTGATTTAGGGATGGAGAGTGACATAGGCTACTTTTTGTCTCTTTTTAACCCCCCACTTCCCTAAAATGGGGGGTGAAAGTTTGTATGGTTTGTTACCCCGAATTTAACGCGAGCGAAGCCGCGGGCAAAAGCTTTTATATGTTATTAACTTACTCGTGCTGACTTTTCGTGTTTTTAAATCTTTTGTGTAATTTCAATTTATAATTCTTATGTGAGACAACAAACGCTTTTATATTTGTCAATATTTTTAGTAAAAAACACTTATGGTATATAAATGAAAATGGTTAAAACATGTTAAAAAATTAATCTTAAACTTTAGGTTGAATTAAGTTATTTGCTTTTTAGCTATGGTTTTCTGTAAGGTACTTCCCCAGTCGAGCTCTGAGCCAGGTCCAGATTTGAGCGTGATAACATTCGCTGAACTGTGCCTTACCACAGTTAGCGAGATAACATTCGGAGTGCCCATACCTCCCTTTTGGACATAACATACCCGTGTCTAAACCTGTTCCTAGTAACCAACTAGGTACCAATTTAAAAAATGTTCACAGCAACAATTAATTGGATCCAGTCTTAAATGCCACGCAAAAACAAATCAAACCATTTTTTGTGACAAACAATTGAATTTATAGAACGAAACTTTTTTGTCTATAAAGATCACATGTATGCGCGACTTCGGCAGCAGATAGCATACATTCTCCATCTCTTGAACCTGATGTTTATTCAGTGTTGGGCGTAATTTATTAGATGGTACCTACTTTTGTAATGAATTAAATTGCTAATTAAATAACATGAAAAGCAATTATATTAAGTAATTGAAATTGCTTGTAATTGAGATTACATGTCAGTAGTATTCCCGATTACATATAATTTGTAATTGCAATTACTTTTATCTTAACTACTTTTACTTGTAACTTCGATAATTTGAAATAATATACAAGTTCAATTTCTTTTTGGGTCAGTGGGGGCAGCTACCAGATCCCTCGCTGCAACGCGAAAATGGTCTTAGAAGACCTTCCCTCAATTTCAAATTAATCAATCTTCATTAATTTGAAATTGAGGAAAGGTCTTCTACGGATTTTGGAAAAAAACATACAGGATGCGAGATGAGGTCACATTTGGTAAACTTCTTTTTGATGCCAATCGATCCCATTCTTGTATGGGATCAAAAATAATTTGCGGCTAGAAAAGCCACAAATTGAGAAAATTTTTTCCCATACTTTATGAAAATTGTTTTTTTTTATTTTTCACATGCTGCTTTTTTAAGCCAATCGATTCCATTCCTATCGTTTCTAATAGTTTCCTATTATTAGGTATTGTACTAAAAAGCCACAAATTAAATATTTTCCATACATTTACTATAAATAATAAATAAATATTATACGACAATCTTACACAAATCGACCTAGGCCCACAGTAAGCTCAATAAGGCTTGTGTTATGGGTACTAGACGACGATATATATAATAGATAAATATGGATAAATACAAAGAAAACAATACTTAAATACAAAGAAAACATCCATAAATCAGGAACAAATATCTGCGATCAACACGCAAATAAATGCCCTGACCAGGATTCGAACCCGGGACCTCCTGCTTCGTAGGCAGGGTCACTACCGACAGGGCTAGGAGATCGTCAAATAAAGAATAAGTGATTTTTAGGGTTCCGTAGCCAAATGGCAAAAAACGGAACCCTTATGGATTCGTCACGTCTGTCTGTATGTCTGCCCGTCCGTATGTCACAGCCATTTTACTCGGAAACTATACGACGTATCTGAATAAAATTTACACATAAGGTGTATTCTGTATGCCGCTACTTAGTTATGTATTTAAATTAAAAAAAAATTTTTAAGGGGGGGCGCTCCATACATGTATCTAAATTTCAAAAAAATTGTTTTTACCATATATCAACATGTGATACATCAATCGATAGGTCTTTAAAAATAATATTGAAGTTTTTTTGATCATTTTGTGATTAAGTAAATATTTTTTGATATAATCGCTTCGAAAGTCAGAAAAATTTTGTAGCCCCCCCTGTAACTTTTGAACCGTAAGTCCAAAAAATATGAAAAAATTTGAGAAGATGCGCCTTATTATATACTTGCTACGAAAATTGTTTTGAACATTATCGGTTTAGCCATTTTTGAGCCATTTCCAAAAAACTTCTTCCATAGGCATCAGATACGACCTTTTGCTATTAGTTTGGTTCTTATTCCATTGAAGGTACGGAACCCTCCTATGCGTGGTCCGACACGCACTTGGCCGGTTTTTTAAACTTTTCACTTAAACAACAGTCGTTTTTATTAAGCATACCTACCGGAAGAAACATTTAAGTAAAATGTTAATGTACCTGAAAAAAGCGGCATCGCCATTATATCAAAATGCAACTAGGTACAGGTACACAATAGTGTTGGAGGATGTGTGGTTTGTATTTGCAACTAAAGGATAATTTTCCAGATAGGTAATTGAATTATCCGATGTTCTCCCGATGCGGTCTTATCCCAACGCACTTTACCGTCCTCATTGAAAGTGATTTTGACCATCTCTAATTTCGTTATAGATACTAAAAACCTGGATTTTTCAGAGCAGAAGAGGACAT
This sequence comes from Pammene aurita, assembly GCA_947086415.1. Taxonomy (NCBI): domain Eukaryota; kingdom Metazoa; phylum Arthropoda; class Insecta; order Lepidoptera; family Tortricidae; genus Pammene; species Pammene aurita. Next base: position 13,320,164 of record OX352300.1, on the reverse strand, counting down.
AGAACAAATTAGTTACAAATAATATTATCTTCAGTTAAGTACATTTTATTTGAACTTTTATTTTGAAAGACTTGACACGTACTTGACACATAGAAATATAACCGCCATGATGAATGCTTATTTTGGATATTTAGAATAAAACATTATAATTGTGCGATTATGATACTGTAGGTAATGGCGTGCCTTGGTCAAGTAGTTTTATATTATAGGTAACTTTAATTATTTCGTCATTGATTACCTACATACAATAGTAACTTTAATTAAGTAAGTACACATAAAATGGAATCATTACCAAAGCGCCATCTTACTGTAAAAGACCGCGATTGCTTGACTATTTAAACATGTCAACATTGAATTGTCATAGTTCATCTCAAGTATACTAGATGGCAGAAGCGGAAGCTGCGATTATAAAAACGCAAAATGCAGTCGTCAACCGCGATACCCGTCACCTTAAATTAATAATAAATGTTAATGACAAAAATAGTTTTGTCATTAACATTGATCGCACGCATAGGCCTAAAAACAAATAAAACTACTTTTTTTTTCTTAAAATCAAAGTTAAAGCAAAGTGTTTCCTGTCACTTTGATGTCTATCAACAGGTATGCCTATAATGAGTTCCATAGTGGTAAAATTGCCGTTAAGAAAGCGTTCAGTCCTGAGTTATAATCAAAATATTTGGGATCAATGTTATTCTGCGTCCGTAGGAAACACCTTAGACAACCCTACACGTGATCTCTGGGTGGTGCTAAAAGAGTAACAAACTTGGCAGCTGCACTGTCCCATTTGGACCTCGCAGCACTCACTGGATTTTCTTTATCATCTACTTTCCCACTACCACTACCCCTGGGAAGAAATGCCTATCTATATCCAGTGACATATAGCCATAAGATAAAATAAATCAAAATATTTTATTTTTTTAATTGGTTATAACTCCGAAACAAGATGAATTTCAGAAAAGTTTATTTGACATTTTAGTCTCTAAATAAGGTCGGGATAACGCTGTTAAAATTATGCGGTTTCCTCGCGAGCACCGTGTATTGTTGGATAGGTATTTAAAAATGAATAGGGGTTTACTAAAATCATTTTTTGATAATGTTAATATTTTCGGAAATAATCGCTCCAAAAGTAAAAAAAAATGTGTCCCCCCCTCTAACTTTTGAACCATAAGTTTTAAAAATATGAAAAAAATCTCAAAAGTAGAACTTTATAAAAACTTTCTAGGAAAATGATTTTGAATTTGATAGGTTGAATAGTTTTTGAAAAAAATTACAAAATAATTTCTGAACTAAGTTTGTAATTTAACCGTATAAGCAGGTGTTTATTGTACCTGTAATTTCTACAAAATCACAATGAAATGACGTGCTTTCAAATAAAGTAAAAACGGTGAAAATCGGTTCACGCAATAAAGAATTATCCCATAAAAATCATCTTCCATACTTTAAGCTCGCGCGCAATAGTTTACTTAGTTTGCCGATAGATGTCGCTGTACGTGAAACGCTCATATCATATCCTACATGGCGGTGTTATTTTAACTCTTAAGTGGGGACACTTACTGTGACGGACGGAAAAATACGGAACCCTACACTGAGCGTGGCCCGACACGCTCTTGGCCGGTTTTATATCCTAGTTACTATGTAACTATACAATTTTATATATATATAAAAAAATGTTTATTTCGTTAAAAGTTGGGTACATTACATTCATAAAGAACTTAACTACTAATCTTAAATTATAAAGATTTATTGAATTAAGGAGTCTTCTATTTTAATTTATTAATACAACAATGTTATAGTACATTACTTACCTAGGGCTGTAAAAAAAAGAAAGCCCGAAATCGCAGGTATTTGGGACCCGAGCCGCAGGCGAGGGTTGTAAATATGCGATAGAGGGCTTTCTTTTTTACTGCCCGTGGTGAGTACACAATTTTACGTCCCCACCCGGCCATAATGCGAGTTTTACCGTAAGCGTAGCGAGCGGTAAAACTCACATTATGGCCAGGTGTGACGTAAAATAATTTATTACAATAAACAATAATTATTTAGTGTAGGTACAGCCACGGACTTTAATTGTTAAACCTTTTGCGGTTTATTTTATTTTATCGTATGGCTATTTGTCGCTGGATATAGATAGGCATTTCTTCCCTGGGGTAGTTGTAGTGGGAAAGCAGATGATAAAGAAAATCCAGTGAGTGCTGCGAGGTCCAGATGGGACAGTGCAGCTGCCAAGTTTGTTACTTTTTTAGCACCACCCAGGGATCACATGTAGGGTTGTCTAAGGTGATTCCTACGGACGTAGAGTAACATTGATTCCCAGCCTTTTGCGGTTCAAGCTATTTTCTTTTGTTTAATACTTACACTATGAAATGTCCAATGGAAAGACTTTAAAGTAAAGTCAGTGACCGTACCTGCTGATGAAATTAACAGTAGAATTTGATAGGACGATAAGAATTTGAATAGTAAAGAAACATTATCAAAATTAAGCGTTTTCGCCTCTACGTACGAGTACCTATGTTAAATAACTTTTTATTAGTATTAGGTATTGGAATAAACGGTTTTTTCCAATCCATCCTGTATACATACATTGTGTACCTACCTACATACCTACTACTTCATGTATATCTAAACTTATTAGAGAGTAAATCTCAAATATGATTATCTCAGTAGGCTGGGCCTAGCGTACCTGACAGTGACAGCTAATATATGAGTTAGAAACGTGTGGGCGATATAATTTCTAAGACGGATAACTCCATTACACTCTATTCTACTTTCGACCCAAGATAATATTTAAATTTAAGTAAAGCCTGACCAGAAATATATACCTACCTTAACGAAATCTCTTATGTCTTGTGAGAACACTTAAAGTGAAGACATTTATTGAATATCTTAACCATCTCAAGTGGTATCATCCATAAAATACAAAAAAAACTGCAGCGTCACAAGAGGAAAGCTTTTCCGGAAACATTTCCTGGAAACCACTTTACCGATATGAAATTGAGATATAAAAAGTAAGCAATAGAGATGCAATTCGCTTAGCTATTTGTTATAGCAAAAGTATAGGGGTATAGTTTGTTTTGACTGCGAATTTCCTTGATCGTAAGTTTTACGAGCCGAGGGAGGGTCGTCGTCCTCGTGACGTAATAAACAATTCTGCTGTTCGCTACTCGAAATATCCCATTTCAGGTGAACTTAAAATTGGGGTATGTTGATTTATACAATAAAATTTCCTGAACTTTCACAAGATTAATCAAATTCAAAAGACGACTACAGGAGTAATTAATATCAAGAGAAATTCTGTCCGAAGTACTTGAAAGGTAATAGGCGAGACAGTTTCTAGTTATTTAAATAATGACAGACGAGGGCAGCTTCCTTGATACGCGTCCGCGGAACGACAATTCTCACGCCTGTGTTTATTCAATGACTCGTAAATAATTACAGGCAAATATTTAAATTAGGTTTACGATAAACAAATGTCCATATTAAGCACCAGCTGTTTCCCTTAATATGTTTGGTAGTCGTTTGTAACTCTACACCGCGTCGGCCATAAATGGCGTCTTTCATCCCGCCAGGCTTATTACGGCTACCATAATGCCATGGGTGTACCATGAAAAAATAACTAAAAAGAGCTTAATCCCAGCGGATGTGTGGATGGGATTTGGTTTGTGGGACACCCGTTTAATAAGCTGCCGTAATATGATATTCACTTTGATTCCATTTTGATGGCTGTTACAGAAAACATGCACCAACATATTTGTTATAAATTGTAACGTAATACTGCTTTGATAGTTTATATAATTCGTGTTATAACTATACCAAGTTTCTGTAGGAGGATGGTGGTGCATCTAAATCTAAACAATACAAATATAACAACGATTTAAAGTGAGATAAACATCCAGACAAAGCCCGCCGCCGAATCTTCGCGCTATCAGATCAACTATCGTGGTCCCACAGAGGTTAACATACAATTTGTAATGTTTACACACGACAAGTGCGCGATACAATCTCTACCCTACTATTATTAAATTTAAATCAATTACAATAATTATGTTTGTGGAACTATCAAATGCGAGTACGCTTACATGTAGGCGTACATCCGAAACAACTATAATTAATGGCCTTATGATAAGCGGTAAAACACTTTAGATTAAAGTATAAGGGCTTATTATATCAACAGGCATTACTCTTCTTTACAAAACGTTAGTCAATCAGCTGCCAGGCGCGGCATGAAAGAAACTGTAATTTCACCCACGCCACAAACTAAGTGTGACCTGTTTTAAATTACATGTTACTTGAATATTTTGGGCCAATCAATACCGACCGAATAAAACTGTAATAAATATACTAGCTGGGTCATGTATCAAGAGCAAAAAGCAGATATAGTTAAGTATTTAATGACTTACAGTTTATGTTTCATCTTTTACAGAGCTCATCCTATAAGAACCTAAGTAATTACTATCTTTACTATTACAGAAAAAATATACGTTGCGTAGTACCTAGTTCATTGTTGATTTAGAAAGTTTCGTTCTCATCTTAATTTAATTCCACACTCTACACAATATTGCCTAAACTTTTAGTTTTTCAATTGTTTTCCCCCAAAGTTGTAAAGTAAACGTCTGACTATATGCGAAGTAGGGAATTACTTACCTAATTAATTAGCTGCCCTATTTGCCACGAGGTCAATCAGTTTAGACAATACTCGACGAATTTCATTAGCTATCTGATTGTATGAGAACTGGTTGTAATTTTAGATGATGCTTTCGTGATGCCACTGCCCTTTAAACTTGATAATTTGTGTCACAACTTGTAGTTTCGTTATTTAGGCTTAAATTTACATGAAAAGAGGCCATGTTCGGTGTGCCAACCATACAATAAACTAATAAATACATTTTAAATAATATTCTTTAATGTTTTATATATAACTAGCCTTTTCCCGCGGCTTCACCCGCGTACTATAAGTACTCAAAAAGGATACGATACCCATGTTGATTTTCAGATTTTGTGACCACATTTGCCCCTCGGAGGGGTTGAATTTTCAAAAAACCTGAAACACGTGTTTACTCATTTATCGTTAGGAATACTCCTCTGAAGTTTCGAATAAAATAGTCTAACAAATCTTGATTCGCCATACAAACTTTGGACCCCTATTTTACCCCCTTAGGGGATGAATTTTGAAAAATCCTTTCTTAGTGCATCCCTAGACCTTATAAGGAATTTTGAATCTCTAGAACCAGCGGTTTGGGCTGTGCGTTGATATGTCAGTCAGTCAGTCAGTCAGTCAGATTCTTATTTTATATATTTAGATGTACGTACGTTTCACATAATAAGGCCACAGTTAAGAAGTTTAGAAGTTAAGAAGATTTCTTATTTAAATTCGGACCCCCATTATACCCCCTTAGGGGGTGAATTTTGAAAAATTCTTTCTTAGTGCATCCCTAGACCTTATAAGGGACCTACGTGCCAAATTTGGAATCTCTAGAACCAGCGGTTTGGGCTGTGCGTTGATATGTCAGTCAGTCAGTCAGTCAGTCAGTCAGTTTCTTCTTTTATATATTTAGATTTAGATTATTTAACGACCTCCTAGCCTAGTCGGTAGTGACCCTGCCTATGAAGCAGGCGGTCCCGGGTTCGAATCCTGGTCAGGGTATTTATTTGTGTGTTTATCACGGATATTTATTCCTGAGTTATGGATGTTTTCTATATATGTATTTAAGTATTTGTGTGTATGTATCTATTATATATATCGTCGCCTAGTACCCACAACACAAGCCTTATTGAGCTTACTGTGGGACTTGGTTGATTTGTGTAAGAATGTCCCATAATATTTAATATTTATTTGTTTATATTTATTTAATTATAGTTATATGTTGTAAATATAATTTATCTATTTTTGTAAGAATATCACAATTTGTACAAGTAAAAAATCTAACTAAATTAATATTATAATATTGTTACATGCCATAACTTATGATTTTTGTTTATTTTTCAGGTAAGTTGCAGTGTCCTAAAAGCGATATTTCCGTTGGCGTACCTACTCATATAAGTTGAATTCGGTAAGTAGGTAACCTTAACCTTATTAGGTGACTTTGTTCGATAACAATTAATTTAAGCTAATTTTATACATAGACGATTCGACGCCTATATACACCATCGCGGTCTTTACATTACTATTTAGTACCTATTTATATGGAATATTCTGCATTCATTTAAGCGTCAGTTCCAACTCAAACTGATCAGATTATGTCGCCTACGTAACGTGTCCCTCACATCATAATTATATGCATTTATAAGACAAATGACAAGTACCTGCGCTAGCACTGTGTGGAATGTACGTAGGAGTGGTACACCATAGTAGTAGAATGCGTGCGTTGGTCAGGCGCAACTCAGGTTCTGACATTGCCACGATCACTTAATTTGATTAAAGGTGGATATTAACTTAAAGGGTATATTATTTTCTTTTAATATAATATACCCTTACCGGTATACATTTTATACCGGTCAATTACTGTGTTTGTATATATGAACATGGAAAATGATTCAAAGAAAAGATAACTTTGGTTGCAATGCGACCTAGTTCTTATAATGATGCTGCATCATTACTTTCATGGCGCCGCCATTCTAAACGGTTGATATCAGAGTCCGAGAGTAATGAGATACGTATGTAGATGAGTTCCTGCTGTGAACAATGTCATATTACAACTATCCGATGCATCTGCCGAATGTACAGATATGTGAGTAGGATTGATTGTAAGCGTGGCTACAAATCGTAATAATAAAATGGTTGTAAACATCATTGGATGTTTATCAAGCCAACTACAAAAGGAGATAATATTTATTGGGGCATAAACTACGGCTCAATGTTAGGTAATAACTGTTAAGTGAGCAGTCAGCATCGTGGAAACTTACTGGTACCAGAGATATCAGCTATAAATAGACAATTCAGTAGACGCTGCATTGGTGAAACCGACCTCTTAATTTTTCTTTTCAGTGCCATCCATAATAATTGCGCGTCAAGATCAATTCAGTAGCACAATCTCGAAACATATGTCTGCAAAAATCGCCATGTGTTTCCGTGGCGAAGACCAGTTGTAATAAAAATCTGAAACTGCGTCAGAAGCAATGTTGACCAAACGCAGCTTTGCACTGGATCTTATTACAACCCTGTGCAAAATTAGCCAGACACTGGATCGGTGTGGGAACGTACCCATAAACGTCGCGGCGTGTTCTTTATGACTTCTTGTTATACCGGGCTGCCTGCCGCTAAACATTTATGTCCAATTGCGCCCCTTCAGTTCTAAGTTTACATTTGTGGTGCCTTTAGGTAATTTGGGTGCGAGTCCAGGAATATAAACTCTTACCTTACAGTCGCTCTCTATGGATTATTGTACAAAAAAGATTGAAACTTCCCAATTTCCACTTAATGTTATCTACAACTAGGTAATCGAAAATTGTGCAATTATGAAAATGTACATTCGTATCTAAAATCGAAATATAGGTATGAATGCATTTGGGAACGTCCATTAATAGGTACCCACGTCAAATTATTTCAAAAGCAACGGAAGTAACTACTAAATATTTATTATTTATTTTATTACGGATTACATTGTTGAACACTAAAACTGTTTATCAAAGTATGTACCGTAGTTCAAGTTCAAAGCATATTAATTGTGTCTTTCAAGTGGTCAGATCAAGTAACTAGAGGCAGATTAAAGTCTATTTAAGGTGTTACAGTAATCTCGAGTAGCTGTAGTGCGGCTGGCCCGGGTTCAAGTGCTTCCTGTCAAGTACTTGTGCTGAGGGACTTTTAGATTGTGGGTGGTTGGCGATAAAGTAACATTGAATCTAAATACGTACACCTCCGTTTATGGTTCAATGTTAGATCTGGTCAGTTAGAGTTAATAAGTAGAACTCGTAGGTATTTAGTTTTTTTCAACTGCATAAATATAAGTATATTGACAAAAGCTTCGCAAGCTTTAAAAGGTATTAATAGTTACAATGTACTATTTTGTTGGAACACTTATGTAGGTATCATTAGTACCTATACCATTAAAAGTTCCATCTAATACCTAATAACTCCTCAGCATTCAAAATCGCCCAATACTCGAGAAATAAATAAGTTGTCACTTATACCGACTACTCACTTCGTGGTTAGTTAGTGTGTTTCGTTGCTGGGTCACTCATATTTATATCATTTGACACGTTGAGTAAAAAAATAGCGCAACCCGCTAACAAACCACAAAGTAAATTGCTGGGTTTCAAAACGAAGCTTTCTCGGAGAGCTTGAAGATAATCATCATGACCGGTAAAGCTGAAGGCACGAGGCCTAACGGCTCTTTCCAGCAGGTTAGATAGTGTGCCCAAATTACTGCACCAATATTATTAAAACTACGAAAGCATGCGCTTAGCGAGGGATAGAAGACTGGAGGAATCCTCAAGTGTCATGTCAGGGTCCTCAGCACTGAGAGTAATGATGGAAAATAGAGCTTAGACAGAGTTTTATATATATAAACCCTCATTAATGAAAACTCTGCTGAAGTGGCTAGTTTTCGCAATCACATCTAATCTACATAATCTTCATAGTCCTATTACCAAATGACCAAAATTCTCGGCTTTTCTTTCCGACCACCCACTCCGGGCCACGCGGTACAGTTTCCGTGTCCGGATAATGAAATAAACAATAGCATTGTATACTGTTGTGATTAGTGCCGTATGTTTGTCCGACGCTATTCATATCCGTTCTAAATGCTCTGACGATTCGGTTAATCCGGTGGGGAAGTTCTAGTTACAATCAATTCAAAAAATGCTTTGGAGAAATCAGAAGCACGGGCGTTTCCCCGTTAACTAACTTGTCTAGGTATCTATAGTTTGATATAAGTAAACTTAATTGTTTTCCAAAAAAGAGCCATTCGCTTTATGTATAAAGTAAAGGCAGGCGTATCTGTTAGAGAAATATTTAAGGACATAATATTTTAGTATTATTATTTTTGTTGTAAAAAATTTAAACTCATTAAAAATTCTGACGTCCACAACTATAACACTAGAAATAAAAACAAGCTTACAAGCTTATTAGAAGCTGTCGTGCCGCAGGAATCTATGTATATATGTAGATTCATAATCAGACCTTTAGTCAAAAAATATTACAATTAAAAATACGCACAAGAATATGAGGTCGTCCTGTTCCTATGGAAATGTCCTTGCAAGATGACTCGTTTTATTTCCTTTTTCGATTAAGTACTAAAGCTAAATATTTAGTGTATTTTCAAAATAACTGCAACGTCTTGTAACTATACTACCTAATCATGTAGGTATGTATTTACTACTGGATATTATCATGAAACATACCATGGTGTATTCCTGAAATAAGAACAAGTGCATTCCCACATGAAATACCGCTTCCTCTCCGTGACTCACATACACATAATAATGGGAGCAATCGCCTTTTCTCACATCGTGATTCATTACCTACACTAAACGAGATGCAACGTGGCACTTTACATTTGTTTTCATTTCTTTAATTGAACGGTGAGTAAAGAATATTTATTGTGCCAGCGCCGCGTGTGAATGATATAAGGCATTTTTATGATTTCAGGAATATCCTAAACATTATAAAATTGAGAAACAAAGCGGTAGAATATAAAGTACACCGGACGATAAACGTTTAATTCATGAATTAAAAAATATTTTTAATAACGCGGAACTGACACATTTTCTTTATATGATCTCTGTATGAAACGTGCAATAGCCGTCGTTTAGTGCTATTTACGTCGTGAATACAAGGCGGTATTAGCAGCCGTAAAAGAAGAAAGGGCCGCGATTACCATCTGTACGGCAGATGCAGCGACGTCGTAATCTGCCGCGGTCGGGCGGCGCGGCGCGGGTCGGAGGTCGGCCTCGAGACACTGATCCAGCACTAGGAGCGCGCTTTCAAGCAAACGTACTTATTGACAACTCATTATGTATCTAACAGTTTTCGAAGACGCTTTAGCTTGTTGTAAATTTTTAAATAGTTAATAAAACTGTAACGTTTTCAGATAATGCTATAGATCGAGGACAGTTTAGTATTTTTTTACCTTTCGTTTAAATCTCTATATCTCTAGAGTCTAGATACGTTACATTCTGTTACGTTCATTATTACGATCTTTTATTAACTTTAAAATATATAATATTATGCTTCATACAACTCGTCCACTGATAAAATTACTATAGCCGCCCGGTTCGACTAATTCAGCCATTCAAATGCAACAAAATCGATTAATAGCTTTACCCGCCGAGGTGTTGACGTGATTATTACAGTTCGTTCATCTAATTCCGATCGCTGAGAAACAACGAGGAGATAACTTTGTGGGCTCGATAAATAATAAATACAGAACGTCAAAACATTACTGGGATAAGAAATAGTTGTTGCTGCGTCCTTACGCCTTGACTACCGATCGCAAAAGTTAAAAAAAGTAATTGATTGTTGTAAACTGATTAACACTATTATTAAAACTGTTTTTATTTACAAAAAAAATGAAAATGATTACATTACACTTAGGTACTATAGACATAAACAAAAAAGAAGATGAGTGACGTTCATAGTAAACAAAACTGAAAAGTGGTCCAGCACCTACACACTTGTAAAATGCTACACACCGCTATAATGTATGTGCATCATGGGCAAAAGAGATAAACCTACATAGTTAACACGGGTATGCAAGGGAGACCTCCATATTTTGCGTATTGCACAAAGTGTGACTGAGAGACTCTGCCACACCACTAATTCAATATAAGTCCCGGAACCTATATTTGATAGCACATAATCGGGCGCCTGGTACCATATCTCCCTTTTTATATAAATCAATGTTAGGTACCTAAGTTTTGAGTTGGACTTTTTTGGCATAAGTCATTTCAATATTTGTCCTTATGGCTGAAACCTTATACCTACTTAATTTTCTTGGTTAATATTATAGGTAACTATAGATAATTATAATACCTCCCCAATTAAGAATACCAATAAATACGTAGGTAAGTAGGTAGTAAAGTAGATAAGGTTTATTATGTTACTGTTCAAGAACGGACAGTTATCAATCCAACACACACTCCGACACGTATATATTATATCCGACACTATATCCAGTAATAACTGTGTTTTTGGTAAAGCATTATAAAAGCTAAACAAAATTCTTTGTACAGACAATATTAGGGGCCATTGTATTCGCAAAATAGCAGCCCGACATTTACTGCTAAAGGTTATTCAAAAAAGAAGGAAGCCATCTCGTTTTCTTTTTGAGTAATATGGATACAATGAGAAGGTGACATTAAAAAAAAATAAAGCCTTGATTTCCTTAACTACAATTTTTTATTTTACAATTTAGTTTAATTGCAAAGTAACTTATTAAACTAAGGCCCCTTTCTGGGTATAGGCCTCCTCCAATAGCCCCCAAGATTTTCGATCTCCTCCTGAGTTTACCAGTTATTTTCGGCAGTTTTTTCGATGTTATTCGCCCACCGTTCTCTGGGGCGCCCTCTGTGTCTATAGTTGGTTGGACCTGACCATGCAGTTATTTTGTTTGGCCATCTGTCATTCGGTGCGCGTGCCACATGTCCTGCCCACTTCCACTTCAAGTGCAGCGAGCGATGTAGAGCATCTATGATTTTAGTCCTGTTTCCATTTTCCGTACATTTTGACGGACATATGACAATAGTATAAAAATTTTGACGGACAACTTACATATTTATTTACTTATATACTTACACACATACGAACAGTGCGAGTTAAATAAAAGCTTGTAAAAACAAAATTCAAACATGCCAGCGAGCAATGGAAAGGAGCGTCCTTAATATCAAACTTAGAAAGTGACGTTACTTCAACGTTGCCTATAAGTCTGAAGCGCCATCTGAACGTAACTCTACTCGTTACTAGATGGCGCTGCAGCGCTGATGTCATTTTCAATATTTATTTACTTATATACTTACACACATACGAACAGTGCGAGTTAAATAAAAGCTTGTAAAAACAAAATTCAAACATGCCAGCGAGCAATGGAAAGGAGCGTCCTTAATATCAAACTTAGAAAGTGACGTTACTTCAACGTTGCCTATAAGTCTGAAGCGCCATCTGAACGTAACTCTACTCGTTACTAGATGGCGCTGCAGCGCTGATGTCATTTCTTCCTACATTTTAGGTAACTTTGGTTTGCTCTCGTTCAGATGGCGCTTCAGACTTGGAGACTCAAAAAGTTTTTAGACTGTGGCTGTCTATTATATGTATAGTCTCTGCCCATTAGGTACAGTCACGGACTGTAATTGTTGAGCCATTTAAGGTTCAATCAATTTTATTTTGTTTAATTTAATACCAAGGATGATATAGACCTGAATTGACAATATCCATACAAAATCGCAGTCCTCGAACCTTCAGGTTATACGTCTGTTTTCGGTACTAAGTGCCACAGCGCCATCTGTCGAGTCTGGTGTCGAGTTATTCTGTCAGCGTTAAGCGTCGAACAAAATATTAGAAACTAGGATTTAGTGTTTGTGGTGACCGATAGATGACGCTAGTGCTTTAACCTGAAATAAGTGAATGCGATTTTGTATGGATACTGTCATTCATCCTTGTTTAATACTTACTCTACGAAACGACTAATCTAAAGTGAATCCTACAATATTTAGTGGCAATGGCAACTATGTATATAAAATAATTGCGTATGATATCACAGATCCAATTGTTTGCAGCTGTATAACTTTAGTCTAAATTTCTTCCCTATAAGGCAGCGATTGTATGTTAATATTTCGCCATGTAAGGTTTTGTGTGACTGTAATTTCGATAACAAATGCAAAGGATGATTCAATTTGTTCTTGTTTTCAGAGAAATGACACACTTTGTGTACTTACATCTACATAATGATATTCCAGAAAGTAGTTCATAAGATTGTGTGACACTGCTATATTTATCAGGCTTGAGGGACATCAATAAATTGTTGTTGGATTCTAGGCCAAGTAAAGATTTATTGTTGTGGAGAAAAACAGGAATGTCATGTTGATTCATATCTCAAGCAAAGAGCGAGGTTACTTATCAGTTTTGCATTTAATTAAGTTTTCCCTTCAGAACATCTCCATATTAAGAACTAGATTTTGCCGGACTAACCAGTTTGTCTGCATAATCTTGTGAGTGCAGATATAAAATACTGCATATTGAAAATAAAATAATTTATTCGGGGCAAGCGAGAAAGCATATCCATGCGCTGTAACAACGGATAATTACTGGAAACGCATTGATTTCGAAGTTCAAGTTCACGTACTTAAATGTACAGTTGCCATGAAATATATCGGAGCGGCCAAAATACTCAAAAATATCTGAACAGACAGGCACTTTATCGCCTTGACAATAAAGGCGTTGTTCAACTATTTGTGACCACCTTGGCCGCTGCGATGTATCTGATGGCGACTATACGTGGTCAACGAGTTTGAGTTTGTTTCTAGGTTAGTGTACTCCTTATAAGCAACGATAGGGGTTCCTTTGATGTGCACCTATCGTTAAAGCGCACCACACGCACTCGAGTGTCATTAGCGAACTAATGGATATCATAGTCAGGGATAAGTTACGAAATATCGGAACGCGTTCGCCCACGTCCGGATTTCGAATTGGCTTCGCCGTAGAAAAATAGAAAGTCATCGATTAAAGAAGGGCCGCTTTCCCGCCTTTATCTGGGTCGAATGAGGAATATTCGTGTTTACTAGAATATACCTAGGTACTTGACCAGCAAAACGCGTCTTAAACTCAATACATTCGAATGACTAAATAATGTCTATTAACAGGACATTTTAACATTAATCTAACATGATCATATACGCAGCTCTTTTGTAATTATCTCGATTGAAATTACATAGTATAAAAACCGGCCAAGAGCGTGTCGGGCCACGCTCAGTGTAGGGTTCCGTAGTTTTCCGTCCGTCACAGTAAGTGTCCCCACTTAAGAGTTAAAATAACACCGCCATGTAGGATATGATATGAGCGTTCCACGTACAGCGACATCTATCGGCAAATTAAGTAAACTATTGCGCGCGAGCTTAAAGTACGAAAGATTATTTTTATGGGATAATTCTTTAATGCGTGAACCGATTCTTACCGTTTTTACTTTATTTGAAAGCACGTCATTTCATTGTGATTTTGTAGAAATTACAGGTACAATAAACACCTGCTTATACGGTTAAATTACAAACATAGTTCAGAAATTATTTTGTAATTTTTTTTCAAAAACTATTCAACCTATCAAGTTTAAAATAATTTTCCTAGAAAGTTTTTATAAAGTTCTACTTTTGTGATTTTTTTCATATTTTTAAAACTTATGGTTCAAAAGTTAGAGGGGGGGGGACACATTTTTTTTTATTTCTGGAGCGATTATTTCCGAACATATTTACATTATCAAAAAATGATTTTAGTAAACCCCTATTCATTTTTAAATACCTATCCAACAATATATCACACGTTAGGGTTGAAATGAAAAAAAAAATCACTCCCCACTTTACGTATAGGGGAGGTACCCTAATAAAACATTTTTTTCCACTTTTTATTTTAGCACTTTGTCGGCGTGATTGATATACATATTAGTACCAAATTTCAGCTTTCTAGTGCTAACGGTCATTGAGATTATCCGCGGACGGACGGACGGACGGACGGACGGGCAGACATGGCGAAACTATAAGGGTTCCTAGTTGACTACGGAACCCTAAAAAAGAGATATATCTTATATCTTTATTAAACATTATTAATTATTGTTTCTGATAAGCAAATATTGCAAAAGATACAAGTTTTGATGATTTATATGAGTGGTTTTTTGAAAAACATATAAATCTTTTTACGAGATTTTTATTGAGTTGATCAGAACGTCAGATAAACCGTTTAAAATTTATAACTCAATATTTATATTAAGACTTTCCTTAACTCTTTTTCTATGTAAATTTTGGGACGAAAGTGAATAAAGTAAAACGGCATTCGATATATCTGATCTCGGAGGTTGCGTTTTGTTTACAATTTATTGGACAAAGAGGTACGGTATTGCTGTCTAGCTGTATTAGCCTAGTTTTGTGTGGAACGACGTTAATAATGGACACCTCCACTCCATTTCATTTAGGTAAATATAATGTTACTCATAAAACAGGACTAAATTATATAAATAAACTTCAAAATTACTTTCAACGTTGTCAATCGTCACTATGGTTGTAGTATCTCATCCACTTATGTATAAATCCATTTTAATATATTTAAATGTTTTTACTTACTCGTAAGTTGTGTTTTTTTTAATATAAATGTATCCATTCGTATATTTATTAGGTAAATCGGTAGTACGATTAAGAATGATATCTTGATGAATAATTCTTTAAAGCTAAAACGTAAAAAAAGCCTCAAAACTGGAGCTTTTAAACAATCTTTCTTTGCTTAAACCATTTTGCTTTGTTTGGCCTATAACAAATGCCGATTTGAATCAAATGGCTCTTTGCCTTTGAATTTCAATGTCCATAAACGAGCCGGTTATATACGGAGAGACTAGTGGGCTTCTGATACGCATGTGCAATAAATTTTGTCCAATTAGCAAGCCAAGCGTTATCGGCTATAAAGCGGCGCGGGCACTCGCGCGCAGCTACTGCCGACCACGAAACCACTATTTTGCATAGCTACCATGAGCCTATATAATATAGGAACTTAATCCCGTGAAGACAAAACTGCGATTCTATCATAAACCGATATCCCCATGTTTACGCGCGATTCACGCGAATCCACAGTTTTATCTTGACAGTATTATGTCCCTATATTTAATACGTCCATGATCACTATTTACAACTGTCATATGCCTATAAAAACTCAAGATGTTACTATATTCTTTGCTAAGATACACTGAGGTTAAAGAAAGATATCTCAATTAAACTGGTATTTGCTTCTTGGAAAATTAAAAATTCAACGGTCTGTAAATGGGGTATTAACGGTTATTTTCACTTAATCTTCATTTTAAGTAGTAGATTTAACTAATCAACTTGCTTATTTGCATACTAATTTATATCATTCATTACTGTCAAATAGGCACAAAATAGACATTCAGATTTAGACATATTTGTTAAAAACTCGTCACGTGTGACTAGCATTTTTAACTAAAACTGGCTGGTCCGTTTGAACATTTCCACGTTACAATACTGCCATTTTCATCACTCCGATACCATAAAATTATATGACCAGCCACACAACTCGACCGGGGTAAGGGATGATATTTACGATTACCGACTCACCTTTAACAATAGGTAGACAATGGGGGACACGATATTCGACCCATCTACTTAATTTTGAGTAGACACCTTTGTCGTGTGTTTTTGTTCGCGGCCATTTACATAAATTATATAGGATAGCAGCGATGTTCGGTACCTGCCATTGTTATGTTAAAGAGGACGTGCCGTACTCGCCACGCGGGAGATTCGGCCACCTCACAGATATGGGTTTTAAATGTGGGTTTCCATGAGACTACTTGAATAAGTTTTAGAAAGGGGTCAATCATAATACCGGACTTGCTCAGCAACTCTTCGTCTTTAACAGGCTTACCTCTCTTACCAGTTATCGACATTCGACATTATTCCGCTATAAAAGTAGGTGAAGTTATCATTAATTAAATGCAGACCTGTAATTATACCTTAGAAGTATTACTACACACGTAGGTCTTATTATTGTATTTATGCCCAATTATTTCTCAAGTAAATATGGTGCGTGCATTTACAAAAGCCGCCTCTCTGAATATCCTCGTTAATGAACAAATAGCAATCTCCAAGGAAGGAGCAAATACAATGCTTATCCACGTTAGGTATCAATTAGAAACAAAAACGTTAATCCATGGTACTTCCGGGCTAACTGTATTCCTATTCATATCCAGCGTTTGACTCGGGTAATCCAATAGAATTGCGGTTTCGACATCCTTAAAAACAATACCTAATCAGAGATCAATGTTAAACTGGTTTTGTTACTTGGTGGTGTTACACAATGGGAATTTCAGGACTGTATTGTTCAGTCACGTTTGCTGCCAATTAGCTTAAATTCCAACCAATATGGGAGACTCTTATTATGGCCCGTTAGGTATATTATTAAGCTCGACTCGGGCCGCAATGCAGGCTCTAATTGACAGAAACTTCGTGTAATGTAAATGATTGATAACAAGCCTTTCGCTTCGACTGTATTTGCATGTTAAGTGCAAGATACCTTATTTGTGACAGGACAGCCGCTGATAACAATGAGAACAGTCTTGCTTCGCGGAATTCAGAATGGTTTAAATTTTAAAGATATAATGTTAAAGAGAAAGTTTAGGTATTAGACATAAAGCTTAGTTATTGGGCATAAATATTCGATTGTACAAATCATGCAATCGCCATGACTTATCGAATTTAAGTATCTCGTACTTAATTAGTTGTTTGTACCTCACTTGCAGTTTATTTATACATCGATATCGGTACATCTTTATAAACTGGCTAGACACAACGTCATCCCGCAATGTGGTCAATCGGATCCTACACGTATATAATGTCAACTCGCATGACGGTCGTTGACTTGGCATAGAGAACCGACCCAGTTCCCACATGGCCACTCGTCCATTGAACGATTTAGATCCGCAGACCCATTCGCTCAATTGCTTCTTCCTGCTTGTCACAGTGTTGCTAGCTCAAGGGCACCCTATTTTAAATTAGGAATGGTTATTTAAGGAACTTTGTGGCCGTGAATAGAATAAGGTTCCAAATTAGCTTAGGGTTTCCATCAATTCATAATACAATTAACGAGACTTCACGAAAATCTACTGTAATAATAAGCTTAATAATATTAAGCTTAGCATTTTTAGATATGTCTCAAAGACCGTCTTCATTATATACGTAAATATTTCATTGGGTTACTATTTTATCTTAATTACTTACATTATTTATATATGTATTTACCTTCCTACATTCTATTCCGATATCTTTGTATGATTTCAAATGTCTTAAAAGCCACATCTTTTTCCGGTGAATCAATTTACAGTTTAAATAAAACCAATACTTCCTATTGATAAACTAAACTTGAACCAGCAAATACGGAGCAAAAATCATATCAAAAGTTCTTTGCTCTCTTCGTACTGCCGAGATTGCACCGAACGTAAATAAATATCGTCTCGTACGCAACTCATTCGCTGACCCGAATCGCGAGTTCACCCGAGACTGTTCTAATTCTAATTTTAAACAGGACGATGGCAACTTGAGTGCATATTTCTGTCGGCCCGGGAAACAAATTAACATAGTCTTCAAATATGAAGACTGCCCATAGTTTTTGTTCATACAAAATATCTTTTATTTAGAGGTCCTAATTCTGGACTATTTCCATCTCGATAACTATACAAAAATGTCCTAAATTATTAGTTGTGTTGGTTTTATTTCCTTTTTTTACTTTCATAGCCTGGATAGGACCCATCGAATCATTTATCTCAATTGGAACTCTATATTATTAAGTAGATATGAAAATAAAAACATTTTGAAAGTGAAATGTTAAACGGGAGTTTGGGTCTTAAACCAAAATTTCTCGACGAAGGAAAGGCGCTCACACTTCTTAAAATTCCCAGGTCGGTCATCATCACATGCTTACCAGTAAAACTGCTACAATAAACATTGCCTTGTATTGACTCGCATTATCGTTGTGAGACTTGTGAGTGCCGCGTGAGAAAGGTTCGCCCTGCGTAAATATGGAATATTAGTCGCTGATAGTGATGTGCCATTTGAGGGAATGTTAGGAATTATGCGAAGGTCTTACATTTCTAGAACTTTCCCAATTTTTGAAAACTTATCACAACTTTCACACCTGCAATACCATATCTCACATCAACACTCACACAATCTTATTTATGGGGTCATATGACTTGTAGTTGTGAGCGTGTGACTGTAGGTACATAGGCACCTATAATTATTTCCTATTTACGGGAATATTGTCCTGATTACCTAATTGTTGTATGCGCTTACAAAATAATAGTGAGATAGTACAATTTTTCAACTTAATATGTATTTGTAGGTATTTTAAAAACTATGAGATCATCAATACAAAAAATACATAAAAAAATAAGAAAGGGTGATTTCTAATTGAGGTTTTGTTTCTTTTATTCAATATCAATATGCTTTCCATTTCAACGTTCCCATGAATGTTACATTTTCAAAAGCGGTACATCACTAAATATTAGTAGCCGCATACCGACGGCTCCCAGTGGCGGTTCACCGGTAAATATCGTTATGTTATGACGGATACTGTTTCCTGTGGCTACTCAACCCTACACTCAGATTGCTGCCTCTTCTGAGTCGGCATTCCACTTTGATTTGGGACCGCTTGAATGTTGTAACATGGCCGTGAAATGATGTAGTCTAATTTTCTGTAAATTCGTAATCGGGAAAATGGGGAATTTGCTTCTTTTATTAAACAAAAGCACATCGCCGGGCTAGGGTTGTTATTAAGACTGCATGATGATAAGTTTCAATTCGTCGTCCCTTTTTATCTATAAGACTGTAACCATTATGTTACAGATAGGAAACACATCGTACAACAGTTCACATCTTTGCTTGGAGATCTGACGATATAATAACGATTATTGCCCTTCTATTATTAGAATCGCTGATAAAGGTAATATTATCTGATCTTGGTAAGATCTTAAGAGCAGATTTTATGGTTGTAGCTTCGAGTACGTTTCCTGTGTCCTGGAGTGTTATTCCAATAGTTACAACAGCTCAGGGAAACCAATAAAAGTGCGGTTTCCAAGTATGCATACACTTAAGAATAAAAAAATGAGAATGGGTTCCCTTGTATGGAATTTTTTATCTATATATATATAACTCAAAGGTGACTGACTGACTGACTGATTGACATAGTGATCTATCAACGCACAGTCCAAACCGCTGGTTCTAGAGATTCCAAATGTGGCACGTAGGTTCCTTATAAGATCTAGGGGTGCGCTAAGAAAGGATTTTTCAAAATTCATCCCCTAAGGGGGTGAAATGGGGGTCCAAAGTTTGTATGGGGAAACAAGATTAGTTAGTCTATTTTATTCGAAACTTCACAGAAGTATTCCTAACAATAAATGAGTAAATACATGTTGCAGGTTTTTTTGAGAATTCAACCCCTAAAAGGGTTGTGGTGCGGTCAAAAAGTCTGAAAATCAACATGGGTATTGTTTCTATGGTTTATCGGGTCGTTGATTACGAAAACAACAACGATTTTAAAATCCGACGTGGCGTACGTGAAATACCATTTCCCCTGTTAGGGTAATGGGGTTGAAATGTCTAAATATCCATATGGGTGTCGTTTTTGTGATTTTTTGGGACGTTAATTAAGAAAATGGCATCGATTTTGAAATAAATGAGTAAATACGTGTTTCAGCTTTTTTAAGAATTCAACCCATAAGGGGGAAATGTGGTGACAAAATTTAAATATCAACATGGGTATTGTTTCTATGGTTTATCGGGTCGCTGATTACGAAATCAACACTTAAGGGGGTGAAATGGGGGTTGATAGTTTGTATGGGGAATTTTTAAACGTTGAACCAATTTAGATGAAACTTGGTATAGAGATAGTTTGTGTACCGGGAAACGACATGGGACAGTTTTTATCTCGAAAATCAATCTTTAAGGGGGTGAAATGGGGGTTGGAGGTTTGTATGGAGATTTTTTTTACCGCAAACCGATTTAGATAATTTTGTTGTGGATATAGTTTGAGTCCCAGGAAACAATATAGAATATTTTTTAGAGGGGTAGAAAACATGTTGGTAGTTTATATGGCGAATTATTAACCGCTCAACAGACGATTGAAATGAAACTTGGTACATATTATATAGATTGAGTCGCGGTAAACAATATAGGATAGATTTTATCTCGAAAATCAACCCTCTAGGGGGTGAAACGGGGGTTGAAAGTTTGTATGGGAAATTAATAACCGTTGAACCTATTTAGATGATTTGGTATGGAGATATTTTGCATTCTGGGGAAGGATATATAATAGTTGTTATCCCAGAAGTCATTCCTTAAGCGGGTAAAAAGGAGGGTGGATTACTAATTCCACGCAAATGAAGTCGCGGGGAAAAGCTTCTATTCAAGAGTAGAAATCTGTATTAATCATAATCTCTCAGTAGTAAGTCGTTGATGGCGTAACAATTAAACAATTTTTGCAATAATTTCTTTAAAATAAAAAGTGAGGGAACCGCCGTCTTCAAAACGTGGTATACCGAAACCTCCAGAATGTAACGAATACTTTTCCGAAAACCGCTTCTAAATCAGTTCAGCGAAACGCAAGATGATCGCGGACAAACATACATTCCTACATACAAACATACGAGTCTAACTGAGAACCTCCTTTTTTAGTACTTTTAGTACGCGGGCGAAGCCGCGGGAAAAAGCTAGTCTACCTATACAAGTGACCCGTTTTTATTACTCTTGAGTACCTGTTGTATGGTTGAATGTTGAAGTGAGCGCTGTTGGAGTAGCGTTTAACTAAAGTTTTGTACGGAAAGAGAAGTCTCGTGGTTTGTATGGGAAATCGTACATTCTTCGGGACTTCTCTTTCCACACAGTCTCTTTAAGTATGCCTTGCTTCCGAATCGGAGATTAGTCATTCAAATTGGAGTCTATTGTATTTAAAAAAAAATCATTTTGGGTGCAAGAAAACATTGTGAGATAAAACACTGATTTGTGCTGTTCCCTACTGCAATAAGGCCTAGTTTATAATGAAGAGGGGCCAAGTCTCGAGGTCATAGTAAGAGAGGTCTACTAAGTATTGCTCAGCATGTTATGGGAATACGGCCTGGGACCTGAAGATATCCCACACAATGTTAAGATACGGGCATGTAGGCTGCGACCACGCCTATTCCATATCTTAACGATATTTACTGCACATTAATCCTTTTACATATTTAGTAAGACAGACCAAACGAATAATCATAGGCACTTTACATTTACCATACAAATAAATGTTTTCATCATATCTCAGAATACCCATTAGCAAGTATTATTGCAATTTGTAGGAATAAGATGAGTAGGCTGTCGGCAACCATACCTCATCGAGTAGCAGAATTCAGCTTATGTAGGGCAATGCAAGTATATGAAATCGCATTCAATTTCTGGCGAGGTCTAATTGAGTCTTAAGTAAATATTGTACTTAATAAACAACCCTAGCCCAGCGAGGTGCTTTTGTATAATAAAAGTAGCAAATTCCCCAATTTTTCCGATTACGAAATTACGAATGTACTATCGGGTTCAGAATTGCATGGCCAATTTATGAATGAATTCATTGATAAATTGACCATGCAATTTTGAACCTGATGGTACATATACATTTTATTAATTTATGTACTTAATTTAAAGTTACTTCAAACCCATACGAATTCAAACCAAATAAGTTTCACAGGCCCGGCAATTCGCGGAGGCGGGCAGGATACATGGCCAGATGGGGTCAGGGCTTGTCCAGCAGAACATAAGGTCACCGCTAATAGGTCCGCGTAGCAAAGATAACGACATACAACAAACGCGTAACACGATTGGTACAGTCGATTAGCTTTAAAAGTCGTAATGACTATTTATAGCTAACCATATATGTACTTAAAGAGAGTCACTACTTGGGCAGGACCTCCCGGTGAAAGAAAATCAGGTTGCCCGCTGGAAAGATTGACAGACGAACTAAAAAAAAACTTGCAAGTGACGAATAGGTAACAATAGCCCGAAACAGAGAAATGTGGACTAAAATGGAGGAGGTCTTTATAATGATGATCCTTAATGAGGTCCTTAATAATGTAAATGTATAAAAGCTACTACATGAAATTACTACCTAGAAATGAATATATGAAAAAAAAAATTGTTTGATAATATTATTTATTTAATTTTGTAATATTGTATTAACTTTAATTTTAGAATGAAATATGTATAATTAATTAATTGTAAAGGAATTAAATGGCTTATAAAATAAAATATGTACTTATAAATTTGACTGTCAGTATCAGTCTGGCAGATGTACATGGCAGCCAATTCAGGCAATGTATACGGCGGGAATCACCTAGGGCCGTATTCTAACCTTAAAACACGTATAGATACGATCCAACTTCAATACAACTCCAATGCATTAACAACGCAATACAGCTGCGGCATAGACATCTGAATCAGAAATACGAGTATCAGAATTTGCTTGAGAAATATTCCAACGCAACTCCAATACAACTTCAATATTGTTTGAATGTTTGTTGTGTGTTGGAGTTATATTTGAGATAGGTTGTATTTTTGTTGTATTGTTAATGTATTTTTAAATTAGAATCCGGCACCTAGGCACAGATTTGTCTGTTCATTTGTTGATCAGTTCGTGGGCTAGCTATAAGGAACGCAACTCGGTTATTTTGATATGTTATGGAAAAAAACTTGGTTTCGGTTAAAGCTCAGTTTTTTCCATAGTAAAAATAACCGATTGCAATCCCTTAGCTACTTATCGAACGCTCATTTATATTAGGCTCCTTTTCCTTGACGTAAAAGCCAAAAATAATCAATAATACAATACAAGTGCACACCTCAATAAAATTAAAACTCACACACACAGATTAAAAGTAGAGGCAGTCAATAGGCGGTCTTATCCCTAGAGAGCGATCTCTTCCAGACTACCTTGGGGTAGCGGAAATCTAGTCGAAAATAATCGTATGAGTAGGTGCAAGGCAAAAGAAACAGTGAAAATTCAGTAAACAATAACAAAAAACATAAAATAGAATAACTTAATTATACATATACATACACAAATAAAATAATCAATAAACATACATTTACTACATACACAGAGTAAATAAAAATAAAATAATAAAAATACAGTCAGCAAACATTTGTGTTAAACTTAAGTTAGTTAAGGGAGAGGTAGGTAATACTCCTTAAGGTGTTGAATACATACTCGTAATCAAAATAATCTACGCAAGTATTAAAAAAAAAGGCTCTCTTTATTTAAAGTAACCCTGGTTGAGTCCTATACAACTATGCGGGTTCTGCTTGAAAACTGTTGGGATTTTCAAAAACGAACTTGGCGAATTTTATCTTTAGGTACCTAAAGAAGCCTTTATCGCTATTTGACCTTTTGACGACCTTAGTTAGATTTCAGTTAGGACTAAGAGGTACAATTAATTAACTGATTATGAATAACATTCACTTAAAGGTTGAACACGCCAAAACCTGGGCATATAAAAATAGCTATAGTTATACGAAAAATGGAGATATTTAAACTTTTGAAACAACAATTTTCTCACAAGGAACTGGGCTATAAAATGATGATAGTTTTATTTTCTTTTATTTATTCGTTGGCAAAATGTCGACCGTACAATATCAAAAACGTGAACGCATTTTGCACGAACATGTAAAAAATCCCATGTTAAGCTACATAGATATCGCGAAAAGGCTGAAATATCCACAATCTACTATTGGTCACATATTAAAAAGTTTCCGTGAACGCTTGACAATAGATAGAAAGCCAGGAAGTGGTGGGTTGCAGGGAGTCAAGAATAAGAAACAGGAAAGAGTATTTTAAAGATTTTTGCCTCAAATCATATGATTTCATCTCGTGATGTTGTTAAAAAAGTGAAAATGTCTTAGTCCTATGTCCAAAAAGTGAAACAGATGGCAGGACTGAGGAGTTATAAAGCCCAGGCCGCACCAGATCGAGACTCAAAACAGAACTTATCCGCAAAGATACGGTCGCGACAACTCTATGAAGATTTTCTTACAAAATTTAAATGCGCGGTGATGGAAGACGAGACGTATATAAAATTGGATTGTAAACAAATACCTGGTCAAGAGTTTTATACTAGCAAATCTCGAACAGATACTCCTAAAGATTTTGAATTTAAAAAATGAGGGTAATTTCCAAAAAAATACCTTCTTTGGCAGGCAATATGTAGCTGTGGTAAAAGAAGTCGCTCGTTTATCACCACCGGGACAATAAACGGCGATATTTATCAGAAAGATTGTTTACAGAAGCGTTTGCTGCCTTTTATAAGACAGCATGCCTCACCACCGCTGTTTTGGCCAGATCTAGCCAGTTGCTAATACGCAAAATCAGTTATGGAATGGTACAACGCTAACAGGATAATGGTGGTACCCAAAATATGCAATCCGCCAAATAGTCCGGAACTGCGGCCTGTTGAAGAGTACTGGAGTATTATGAAAGGAATTCTAAAAAAGAAAGGCGGAGAAGTAAAATCGGTCCCTCAGCTACAAAAAATATGGACCTGGGCGACAAAATTTTTTTCTAAAGAGATGGTGCAAAGTCTTATGAGCCGTGTGCGTAGAAAAGTTCGATCTATGGCTTACTGTGTAAACATTAATTAAAATTAAAAATGTGATTTTAGAATTCATTAAATTTGTCATTAAATGTGGTATTCATAATGTAGTTATTTATTTTCATTCTGGTTTAAAAACAAATTTTGCGTGCCCAAGTTTTGGCGTGTTCAACCTTTACTGGAAAATTTGAGTAAGGCCAGAGTAAAATTAAAATGAACATGAAATACGGCCTTAAGTAATTAACACAGGTTAACTTAATATCTATTGTTGTTGCTTGATTTGGCGTGACATGGCTTCCAGTTTATGCCTACTTTAGAATACATTTATGAAAAATGTGAACTGTCACACTTATTACAGCATTTTAATTTGCACCACAGATCGCCGTAATCTGCTGAACGGCTCGGCATCGATTAAAAACTATATGTAGTTTTCATACTCGTAAAAGCAGGCATTGTTATTCTCTTCGCTTTTGACTAAAAACCTGGGACTTAGTAAAACCAAAAAAAATATTTTTTTTTAAATAAGAAGATGACAGATACGGACTCATATCTGGGGGCTACATCTAAGGCGGTAATATTAAAACTCCAAGTAATCTGCCCTGAGCTATAATCCGGTTCCATTACCAAGGTAGCTCGGGGCTCGCCGCCCACACGGGGGTCGATATCTGACTAATGCCCACCACGAGCTATTATTTACCTGCAGACAGAACAGGTTTGCGATAATCTGCGATGCTTTTCTGCTGTTGCGCTGCTTTGTTGCACCTAGTTTTGATTTATAACCTTGTTCGAGTTAGCGATTCGTTTTGTGAACTTGTGTCACGGGTATTATATTGCCGGCTGCGGGCTGGATACAATATTACTCGTACTACTGCACTGCCTAGGCACAATAGACGCGAATGTTGTGATAGAATATTTGAAAATCCTGCGTACTTGCGTAGTTAGCAGCAGAAGAAGTTAAGACACCGTTAAGATAATAACAGCGTGTGGAGGTAATTTTAAAAACTACTCATTCGCTTAGCTTTTTCATTGCCTAGGTACTTGCATAGTGCCTTATTAAATTTTCTTTCAAAATAAAATATTAGCTGGTGGCTGTATCAAGGGTAGGTGATTTTGAGGGAAGTTGTTGCAATAATCTAAATATATAAAAGGAGAAACTGACTGACTGACTGACTGACTGACTGACATATCAACGCACAGCCCAAACCGCTGGTTCTAGAGATTCCAAATTTGGCATGTAGGTTCCTTATAAGGTCTAGGGGTGCACTAAGAAAGGGTTTTTCAAAATTCATTCCCTAAGGGGGTAAAATGGGGGTCCAAAATTTGTATGGCGAATCAAGATTTGTTAGACTATTTTATTCGAAACTTCACAGGAGTATTCCTAACGATAAATGAGTAAACACGTGTTTCAGGTTTTTTGAAAATTCAACCCCTAAAAGGGGCAAATGTGGTCACAAAGTCTGAAAATCAACATGGGTATCGTATTCTTTTTGAGTACTTATAGCACGCGGGCGAAGCCGCGGGAAAAGGCTAGTAGATTTATAAACTGAAATGTATATAAACGCTGCATATGAACTGGTAGGAAACCTAGTATGTTTGGGTATGTTTAATGCGGTTGTTATTAGCTAATAGCTAAGGCTTGCAATTATTCGGATGTTTTCCGGATAATACGAATATTTCGAATAATTTCCATACAAATTACTATTCGAAATATTTGGATTGCAAGCCCTACTAATAGCACAGTAACCGTAGATAGGTAGCTACCTGTCTACGGTTACTAGGTACAGTCACCGGCAATAGTATCTTCCTACCTACACGAAGGCCGCAAAAGTATGTGACACGCTCTTATGGCCTTACAAATAAGTGCGTGTCACATATTTTTGCGGCCTTCATGTAGGAAGATACTATTGCCGGTGACTGTACTCGAATCTCGACTACCATACCATTTTGGGCAGAAGATACTATAGTTTTTATTTTCAATATTGTTTAATTTATGAGATTGACACCCCTACTTGAACTGAACCTCTAATAAAATATCATGAATTATCACGACTTGCACTTGTGCATACGTGTATCTCAAAACATCGCAGACGGTTTTAGAGCTGTCGTCGTACAAAAGAAAAACATCAAACAGAAGACAAGTTAGCAAACCGTTGCGTGTGAAAGCTAGACACTGCCACTCGTCTTTGTTTATTTTCTTTATTTTGCACCTACACGGCACTTACAGTGGATTCCCGCGGACACTTGATTTTTACTTTGTTTACAGTGGGAAAATGTTAAAAGCGAAAATTTTGATGTGAATGTGTTTGGGACGAACGCATTACGCTTTAAAACTTAAATATTCGAGGCTTAATTCGATCACCGAAAACTGAATCGCTAGTGAGACCATAGACATATAAAATAAGAAGACGGAATCCCACGAAGATAAAACTGTGATTCCATAATGAGCCGCGATCTCGTGCACACACACTCACTTTTGACGTTTGAACCAATCACCGCTCGTCCACGAGTTGTATATGTGTGCGTGTCGCGCGTAAACACGTCTGAACTCGGCTTATTGTGGAGTCACAGTTTTGTCTTCACGGCGCTACGTCTTCTTATTTTATATGTCTATGAGTGAGACCACATTTAAGTGTAATATGTGTCAAGCAAGTAATATAGTGATCTCACATGGATATCCATAAGTATCATAGTATGGCATGTCGAATATTTAGAATATCAATATCAATTGAAGGTGAGATATACACCTTGTTAAAATACGAGCCGATTGGTTGTATCTATTTTGGGAACCAAATTGTATTCATCGAATTTTGTGCAGGTACAATAGGGATGATGACACATGTTGAATTTTGTAATAAAATTAAGTTGAATGGATGCAAAATGATAAATATATCCTAATAAAGTAAAATTTAAAAAAATCTATTGAAATGGTTCAAGGATTCAAAATGGTTCAATGGTTCAAAATTCTAAAATTTTACGATTTTAAAAAAGTATGAAATTCAAAAAAACAATGACACCATTCGATTTCTTACATTTTATATTATGTAAAATAAATTGTATAGCAACTATATACATAAACGCAATATTTTATCGTCAAAATAGCAATTTCATAATTTTTCCATACTATAAACAGGGCGACTATGCAACCGTGATGTCACTGTTGCATATCATTTTGTTAGGAGCGTTTTGAGAAACAAAAGCGAGTGACAGATTTTGAATTTCATTTCTGAATTTTGTGTTGCTTTGACGCAATTAGCCCCATATAGACATTTGATCCTTACAACAAAACGAATCTATTGATACCATACCTGAAATAAATTCATCGTGCGTATTGTATTATTCAGTATTGTAGCCTGTGAATTAACCAAACCCAGTCACATAAGTTAATTCGCTCGGTAGCATTTGTTCCTTAAATTATAACTCACATCAGATAAATAATAATTTTATTAATAATAGGTTAACATTTGACCATAACCTCACTAATAGTAAGTATCGATGAGGTCAAGAATTAAGCAAAGCATGACTACGCAAAAACATACCTTATAAAACTATGTGTTGATAAACATAGTAGATACTTAAGGTACAAACAGCAACACTCTTAATTGTACATCGGTGGACCTTATTACAAAAGGCATAAGGTCCACCGATGGGCAGTTAACAGTGTGGGCGATGGTACCTACTTGTAGAGCTTACATCGTAGCTGTTAATTGCTTGCTAATCAAATTGACTATTTAGTTTTCTGCAAGGATGATTAAGATATGGATGGACAATGCCTATACAAAATCTCGTTCCTCGAACCTTCAGGCTATTCGTCTGTTTTCGCTACCGAGTGCCGCAGCGCCATCTGTTGAGTCTGGAGTCGAGTTACTTATTCTGTCAGCGTTAATCGCCGAACAAAATATTGGAAACTAGAATTTATTAATTAATTGCACAAAATAAGATGGTACAAATGGCGGACTTAATGCCATAAGGCATTCTCTACCAGTCAACCAATGGGCTTAACAGAAAGGTTAAGTAGGAATTTAGTGTTTGTGGTGACCGATAGATGACGTTAGTGCTTTAGCCTGAAATGGGAACGCGATTTTGTATAGGCATTGTCAATCCATGTCTTAATCATCCTTGGTTTTCTGCTACAGCATAGTATAGATGGAGACAAGGATGATTCACGATGTTACGTTCCGCGTCCTACACGACACTTCCGACATCTCATTTTGTATAGAAAACATCATGTGACCTCCGATGATCACTTTACGAGTACGCTTTCTATACAACATGAAGTGTCGGCTTCGTGAAGGATGCGGAACGTAATAGCGTGAATCATCCTTAATACGACTTCGTGTCTTGAATAGAAGCTGTTTAGATACGTACACAGCGAAAGTAATGATGACAGTAGTCATTGAATTACAACACAGCGATTGTGAACACGTGGTTGAGATAAATCGCCGTCGTACGTAATTGCCTAGATGGGAAATCACTGTCTGGCTACTTACTTCACGAACCTCTACTGTAAGCTCTTCACTAGTATAAATGTTAGCCTCGACACTCGCAATTGATCGGAGATTACTCTTATAAGTTATAATGGTTAGTGAAAGCGAAACCAGTATTGTTTTGTTCAGTAGCTATTTTTTAAAGTCCATGGATAAATAGTAAATTGATATCAGACTACTAGCTACCAAGCTACCAAAAAAAATTAAAGATATTGTGACGCTTAAAATATTAGATTTCTATATTTTTATAATATATATAATCAATTTTGCGATCGCACAGGATAATAGAATGGACACGGAATAAATTCTATCCAACGATATTACAGTTCTTTTTTTAATATTATGCAATGCAATATGTACATTGTACCTACATATAGTTATACCTGTAGGCACATATAGTTATTTAGCCGTCTATTTATTATAAAAATATAGAAATGTAATATTGAAAGGGTCACAATGAAATGTTCTTGTTCGTAGTACCTAAGCTCCAGTGGGGATTGAGTTCCATGGACACCGGCTTGGTTTTACATTAGATCTCAATACTTTTTGCAGCAGAAGTACTGCGTTGCGAGACTGGCATTTTAATACATTGTTTTTGATGGGATTATTATTTTTTACAAAAGTCTCCAACGGTCGCCATGTCACGAGCCATCATTAAGTAAAAGGTGTACACATTTATGAAAATATTGTGAAAGTACAAAAAGATCGACGGCATTTTTAAGGCTGTCGGATCGTGAACGCAGCGTGTAGCTACAGCGTCGGGACACCGGTCACGACCGGGGCTGTAATCTCCGCCCGCTAATGAGAGATCGCGCGACACGATTGCGACTTGCGACTCGGACAAACAGAGCTTTAAGTATATTTTATTTAGAAGTAGTTGTATGCTTATGTAAATCCTACTGGAAATTACTAATGAAATGTTGCCTGTGCTGTAAAATACTTCATTTACATACAACTTGATTACCGGTCACTTGGAGTAGTTTTTGTTATACAGGTTTGCGGAAGTCTACTTTATATCCTTTAATTTATACATTTTTACTAATACAATTTAAGGATAGTTTCGCTGTTGTACTCATATACTTTTATATATTTCACTGTTATTCGGTAATTTTGTGTAAACTTAGTTTATGTGCAGTCAAGTGACATAATTAAGTACAAAAAAAATAAAAAAGATATTTCGTTACTTACACAAACGACATAAATTACAGTTAAACAAGAAATTACCAAAATTGTGTAGTGAAATGGATGGAGACTCAGCGAGACCGCTGCACGCTGGTTTTCAGTCCCAATCCATAACTTAATTCTAAACCTTAAATCTAAAACTTAACTAAGTAACCAATCAGTTACTAAAATAGTACGTCGTGACTTACCTACAATGTACGAAAATAATACCTTTTTATTCAAATTGATACATGCAATTATATTCTGAAAGATATTTACGCAGGTCTTATATGATAAAGACCAAAGAAAGACTTCAATGAATAGACTTGGTGCCTGCTATCAGCGCGAACCGAGAACTTTCATATTTTCTTAACATTTCGTCATAGATCTGCGCTCATGTTACTACACCTACTCCATCATTCAGACACCGGTAATAAATTCTAAATGTCACAGACGATGATGCATAATGGATTCATTGCCTCAAGGTGTCATCTCTCGGCGTGTCATGAGATAACAAACTTTACACGTTCCGGTTTAAAAACGTTTTTGGCTAGCCCTTTGGGGGTATTTTAAGCCTTATTCATGCTGATATACGGGCACAGACCACATACCTACTAGATTTTGCATTTCTATACCTACTAATTTATAGAGAGATAATGACTGCTAATTTCAATTGATTTTAGTTACAAATATAATAAAAGACTAAGTCTATTTTTGAAGTTGTCACGTTACGTGCTCTTCCAACTAGACGTGTGGAAGAACATGCAACGGATAAGGTGAAGAAAGTAAATAATAAAAAGGAAATTCAGGTAATGGGTTCTTTATTTCACAATATTTTTCAGTTGTAAGAGGTAAGTCAATATGGCCTTGATAAGATAAGAAGGTAAAGCCGGAGGTTCTTCACGGGCTCGCCCTCAAAGGCGAACGTAGTAGAGGCACGGAGGCTCGCCCCAAGAGGCGAACGGAATAGAGGACCGCCCTCAGCGGCGGATGGAGTAGAGGCTCGCCCTCAGAGGCGAACGGAGTAGAGGCTCGCCCTCAGAGGCGAACGAAGTGGCTGGAGGCTCGCCCTCAGAGGCGAACGTAGTACTGGGAGGCTCGCCCAGACTAGGCGAATGGAGTAGATAGCTCGCCCTCAGAGGCGAAAGGAGTTGCTGGAGGCTCGCCCTCGGAGGCGAACGTAGTGGCTGAAGACTCGCCCTCAGATGCGAACGTAGAAGCTGGAGACTCAGGAATTAGTAACCCAGAGAGTTTATGCCAGGAGAGAGAGAGGTCGCTTCAAGTGCGGGGCCACTTCGGCCCCGCACAGACCTTTTGTTTGGAAAATAACTTCTTCGAAGCTAACCAGAAAGTGATTGACGTTTGTCAGTGACAGGCTTATATAGGGGCAGCCAGCGAATACAGAGTTCTTACAATAGAATTTTGAAATTTTATAAAAGGCCAGGACAACATGAGTACAAATATTTAACAAACTTAGCCAAAAGTATACAACCTAACTACATGCTTATGCAAATTTTAAGATTTGACAAACTAGACAGAGTACGTCGCTATGGAGAAGTCTAAATAAACATTTCAAAATAGTATAAAAATGTACAATAACGTGAATAAAACGAGGAGATTAATTACCAAACATAAGTTTTTAACTAAGAAAAGGTGAGAAATCTAGGTTTCAAAAGTCGCTTGAGGCTGTAGGTCAAAGATCCGCGACAAGAAAGTGTAAAAAAGTATTCATGTTTTAATATCCACATTCTGCGTATTTCAGAGCATGAAAATTGAGTTTCTAAGATGAAGACAAGGTTAGAAGAATAGCGCTCGATGTTTGAGAGCGCCACGGGATTTTCGTATGGGTGTGTGTGTTGAACAAGGATTGCAGAATAACTAGGAAAGTGCAACACAAATAAGATAAATGCTCAGCCCAGCATTGCAGCGAATCAATCCTGAGGTACGTAAGGAATATGTTACATTACCCCAAAAACCTCGGAAAAAAAACGTTTTCGTGCTTATGAAAACAGTTTTTTTTTAATAAAGGGAGAAAGAGGGAGAGATCTGAGAAAGAAGAGAAAAATAATTAGTTTAAGAAGTAAGAAATTTGGAGTAAGTAGTAGAGAAAGCTAGAGAGGAAAAAGCTCGCAAAAGATGAAGAGATGATAAGGTTTAATGAGGGCAAACATCATCTGTCAAAAGTCACTCAGTCATACTTCTCTATCAGGGTAAGGGGATGTGGTTCACACTCAATGACGCACACTCCTAAGAAGACCTCGCTATGACCTAAGGCTTTTTTATAGAAGGGAGTAGTCAGCCGCTCCGCTAGAAAAATGATAGACATGAAAGACTTGAGGCTTATTTAAAGAGTTAGTCTAACCGCTCTAGAAAATTAGTACTTACAAGACTGTGGTAGGGGTAGACCTACCACAACGTAGAGAGAGAGAGAGAGAGAGAAGAAAAGTTTGACCATAAGGCTTATTTTTAGAGTTGGCCGACCGCTCTGTAAAAGAAAAAGAAAAATGATTAAGTGAAGGCATGTTAGCCACACAAGAATGAGGATATATACAAGATGAAGAGATATCTACAATTGAGTAAAAAAAGGGATGGAGTTTAATGAAAGGTGAAGTTAATGAAACGAGCTTGAAAAGAGAAGAGAAAGTGAAGTGAACAAAATATGAGAGCAAGGGCTGAGCTATAAAAACAAAGAAATATACAAATTTAAAAAGTTACAAAATACACGTAGTAGAAAAATAAAATATTTAAAAAAGTTTCTAGTTATTCTAAGAAAAACGTGCCATATTGACTTACTGAATTTGGTAGTAAAAAAAAGAAAAGTTACCTAATATGAAACCGAAAAGTTATAGTTTTATAGACGTGTGTTGTCTATTTTTTTGAATTTAGAGAATGCAACTGAAAAATGAAAAAAAATGCCGTTGGGCGCCAGAACTGTCTAGTTACGTGCTCTTCCAACTAGATAGGTGGAAGAACACGCAACGTATAAGGTGAAGAAAGTAAATAATAAAAAGGGAAATTCAGGTAATGGGTTCTTTATTTCACAATATTTTTCAGTTGTAAGAGGTAAGTCAATATGGCCTTGATAAGATAAAAAGGTTAAGCCGGAGGCTCTTCACGGGCTCGCCCTCAAAGGCGAACGTAGTAGAGGCACGGAGGCTCGCCCCAAGAGGCGAACGGAGTAGAGGACCGCCCTCAGCGGCGGATGGAGTAAAGGCTCGCCCTCAGAGGCGAATGGAGTAGAGGCTCGCCCTCAGAAGCGAACGAAGTGTCTGGAGGCTCGCCCACACTAGGCGAACGTAGTAGGTGGCTCGCCCACACTAGGCGAGCGTAGTAGGTGGCTCGCCCACACTAGGCGAACGTAGTAGGTGGCTCGCCCACACTAGGCGAACGTAGTAGGTGGAGGCTCGCCCTCAGAGGCGAACGTAGTACTGGGAGGCTCGCCCAGACTAGGCGAATGGAGTAGATAGCTCACCCTCAGAGGCGAAAGGAGTTGCTGGAGGCTCGCCCTCAGAGGCGAACGTAGTGGCTGAAGACTCGCCCTCAGATGCGAACGTAGAAGCTGGAGACTCAGGAATTAGTAACCCGGAGAGTTTATGCCAGGAGAGAGAGGGGTCGCTTCAAGTGCGGGGCCACTTCGGCCCCGCACAGACCTTTTGTTTGGAAAATAACTTCTTCGAAGCTAACCAGAAAGTGATTGACGTTTGTCAGTGACAGGCTTATATAGGGGCAGCCAGCGAGTACAGAGTTCTTACGATAAAATTTTGAAATTTTATAAAAGGCCAGGACAACATGAGTACAAATATTTAACAAACTTAGCCAAAAGTATACAACCTAACTACATGCTTATGCAAATTTTAAGATTTGACAAACTAGACAGAGTACGTCACTATGGAGAAGTCTAAATAAACATTTCAAAATAGTATAAAAATGTACAATAACGTGAATAAAACGAGAAGATTAATTACCAAACATA
The DNA here is from genome assembly GCA_947086415.1 of Pammene aurita. Taxonomy (NCBI): domain Eukaryota; kingdom Metazoa; phylum Arthropoda; class Insecta; order Lepidoptera; family Tortricidae; genus Pammene; species Pammene aurita. Next base: position 13,285,254 of record OX352300.1, on the reverse strand, counting down.
TATTACCAAACACGTGCCACAAGGTATACCTTTGCGCCGTCCCATCTCCCAGGAACCTCTTCTAAGGCTGGAGCGGCTGCCGAAGCGGCTGAGCGCCTCAAGCGGCGCAAATATTCAGCAATCGATTCTAGCTGCATATTTGTGCCGTTTGGGGTCGAGACCCGCGGCGGACGCTGGGGACCTGGAGCTCACGAATTAAAAAACTCAGTAAACACCTCAAGGACGCTACAGGTGAACAGAGAGCTGGTTCTTTCCTTGCCCAGCGCATCGGAATCGCTATTGAGCGTGGCAACTCAGGCACCCTTCCGTCGGGTTCCGAACTTAAACCAGTTTCTACCTGTAAATTTGTACGGATTTTGTTAATTTATTATGAAATATTTTTTATTTTAGTTTACATTTATAGGTATATATATAGCTTAGTTTAATTTTCTTATTATGTATCTTTTTTATTCTGCGAATAAAGAATAAATTTCGGAAGACCTGTTGAAGTTAAAAATAGCATAGATAGCACTAGCAATTCTGTTAAATCTAGTCCCTTTCCATTAGCGGCAAGATGATAACTATGGGAGGTAGTCTATGCATCTTGGACAAAACCGCTGGTGACAAGAGCATTGGATTCGGTCACGACTGAGTACGAGCACGAAGTAATTATCCGGTTAATTGAGAGGTTTCACGGTCGGAGGGTTGTCAAAGGGGAAAGCGTGGTTTATGCTTGGAAAGATACTTGTTCTTTCAATTTAGTACATTGACCAGATATGTACTTGTATAAGTAACCTCTTTTGAGGATATATGTCTAGAAAAGTAGGAACTTATTGAATATCATAAACTTGATAACTGGCTACCTATATGTACCTTGCCAATGCCTGGCGAGTTGTCGGTGTTGTCTCCCAGTCATACTATCATACTAAGTGGACAAAATTTGTCGGGTTGCGTTTATCTGTTCTTAACCTACACCGACCGGCTGCGTGTGCGTAGACGTGCACGTCTCACTGCGTTGTAAAATAAGAATTCTCATAAGACATGTCACACCGCACGCGCACGCACACGTCACGCACCGTCACGCAAGCGGTGTGACATGTCTTATGAGAATTCTTATTTTACAACGCAGTGGGTCGTGCACGTTTACGCATATGCATCCGGTGTGCACGGGCCTTTATGTTATTTTATAATATTCTGTATATACGACCAGAGAATAAAGGTCAAAATTATTTAGATTAATATTTTAGAATCAAATATGTATTTTGTCCTTGATTGAGTCGACTCTTAGTTTATACCAAATACCTGTAAAATGTTTCTTTTTTGTAGAAACTCGTCCGTTCAAAAGAGGTTCAGTTTTGCAGTCAACAAATTTGTATGCACTGGCACTGGTTGGACTTATTTCCATACAATTTGCGCCACACACGACGGCGCGTGCCAGGCTTCTGGGAATCTCTCGGATGAAATTGCGCTTTCATTTTAGACGTCTTCCTTTAAATGTTCAACATTTTTATTGATGCACTTATTCTTTTTATAAATTCCGATGTACATTTATGATTAAATTTATTAGCCACACGAATTCGTTAATGGTTTGTACATAGTAGCAAGAAATTCTTGGCGACTTTTTACAGCGATTATTTTTGCCGTGAATTCGAATTCAGTTCGGTTCTTCTCATACGCGCTTGCTTTTCTTAAAAAGAGAAAATATATGTGTTTATCTCTTCACTTCACGTCATTTGATTGTACCATTTTTCAGGTTAGGTTCGATTTAGAATAGAATAGAATAGAATATTATTTATTCGTAGACACACACACACACACACACATACATAATAAATTGGGAAAGAAGTAGAAAATAAAGAGAAAGTGCTACGAAATGGCCTCATCTCAGCATGGTGAGCGATTGCTAGCGCTGATCTTCCGATGAGACCATCAGGTGAGAAAATCACGACAGATAACACAAAGAAAGAGTAAAACGATACAGTAAAACAAGGAATTAATCAACATACAGTGAACAGCTTATCAATACAAAATACAACATGAAAATTTAGAAGTCACACGGCAATAATGCACCCTTTTTCCCATTTGATACTCAATTGCATATACTGGGTTAAAACTGCACTACTTTGCTTTTAGTTTAAATGAGGAACGATATAATAATATGGTTATAGCTCTATCCGTTACGCTATAATTCCATTCGCTTACCGAATGCTGGTTTTAGGGTTCCGTACCCAAAGGGTAAAAACGAGAGTCTATTACTAAGACTCCGCTGTCCGTCTGTCACCAGGCTGTATCTCATGAACCGTAATAGTTAGACATTTGAAATTTTCACAGATGATGTATTTCTGTTGCCGCTATAACAAAAAATAGGTACTAAAAAACAGGAGTAATTAGATCTTTTCCCCGAAATCGTTAATTCCGCGTAGCAAACTTTCCATTCGCGTTTTTCCCCACTTTTTTATTTTCCTATGCCATTATGTTACCATTAGGTATTTTCTTCGGACGCATTATTTGCTACTCTTTTTTGTTGCTAGGCGTATTTTTCTCTGTGCATGTCTCCAAGTCCATGATGTGACAGAGCGAATCGGTTCTGGCGCTCGCCGGCCGCTGCCGCGGCACGCTCGCTTCGCTCGCTCGGCTTCGCGCACTGTTAGTTCGCAGTTCACCTAACACACTCCTCCTCGCTTCGCTCGTCGTCGCACCTATCTTGACTCTGTCAAATGACAGTCTTCCGGGATTATAACTATATTATCATCAATTTATTTTTTTAATTCTGCGGGCTAAACCCGGAAAAATACGTCTAGCAACAAAAAAGAGTAGAAAATAATGCGTCCGAAGAAAAAACCTAATGGTAACATAATCGCATAGGAAAATAAAAAAGTGGGGAAAAACGCGAATGGAAAGTTTGCTACGCGGAATTAACGATTTCGGGGAAAAGATCTAACCCCCACAAAAACAGAATAGATAAATGTTTAGCAGACAACAGAAATGTTTTTTTTTGTCGTTTTGTGTCGTCCGTCTCGCAATTGGCCGGTTTTTTCTAAGTATGAGCTCTGATAATTTATAGTAGTGGGGAATCTCACAGTCACACTTATATACCTACACATCTGACATTCTGTTCTCATAGGTGATGGTAATAATAGCCTTATGGACTTATGGGCTATGGGCGCTATGGCGCTGGATAATAAAGTTTGGACAATGGTCGCGCCCGTGTTTGCCGACCGCAGAGCAGACCACCAGCGGTGCGGCGCTATGCTCTCGAGGTAAAACGGAGGCGTAGGTATACGTATACCACTTGAAGATCCAACTTGCTTACTTAAGCTCTTTTTATTCTGTGACAAAACTTTCAACGATTTGCTTTAATAAAGAATTTGTATAACCAATGTCAATGTTTTCTCGTAAATTTATATTCATGTTCAACAAATTATATTAACTGAGTAATTGGTATTTTGTGCTATATCGTGTTTACTTCTAATTAAAAATAATTCTGGAAACTATAGGTCTAAAGCTAAGCAAATATGTTGTAATATGTCTGACTGATAGTTTCATAAAAAAAATGGTACCTACCATTTTTAACATAAGCAGTTTTGATATAAGTACTTAATCATAATTTGTTAAAAGGTTCTGGGGTTCGATTATATATTGATGTACCCTTGAATGGGTTTAGCTGATGTATTACACAGAAAAACTCTCTAAAAGGCCACTACATGTTAGATTTACTTATATATATTCCCACGCAACCCTATCAAATTAGGAATAGAAATAATAAAAAGATGAGTTTTACTTCTTAAAGACATACTTGGAGTGATGCAGGATACGTTTGTATAATCCTCCGTGCTCATGAATTATTTGTATTCGGTTACATACCTACACTGCATAACCGCGTGTAGCACTTATAAAGATTCATTCAACACCTCATTAACATGGTGTTTAATAACAAAAAAGAGAACACAAAATATATATATATCGTACACAATTCATTACGAGAGCGCGTTACGAACTTATATTAAAATACTAACAAAGATATTTTTTTATAAGTTGTGACGACCGTATTATGTTAAAATAGTGCATGGAGATCTTTTAAATTTACGAATTATGGGCTGGTCGCTCAGTTTGCCGACAAGTAACATTTTATGACAGTTATATTTACTTGAATACATATGTATTTCATACTGATGTCCGTTAGGATACTTATGCACGTATAAAAAGGCGTCATTGAGCGTCATTCTGGAATACACGCACGTAGTACGCGTGGTATTTCATTCATTCTGTCATAATCTATTATCACTTCGTGCTCGCAAAGGTCGGCCGCTGCACTTTGATCTTTACAATTGACTTAATCGAATTGTCTTAAACTGTATCGCTATTTTATTTATGGTTAAGCTTATAAATTAGCTAGTCAGAAATTATGTATAAGAATAATGGCTATTATAAGTTTATATTTCCTAACACCCGAACCATATAACCATTGTTGGATAAAATTGACTGGCCGTCAAGTGTAGAACAATGTACTTTTTTACACAATTCAAAGTCCTGCAGAAGTTCGTTCAAGGCAAGGAAAACAATACATTTTATTCGGAAAAAACTGGGTAGGTCGTATCACAAATTATTTTTTATCGGGACATACCTACTCGTATACTATGTACGAACTTGGTGTAGGTTAGGGTAGTTATATGGCTAATATAAAACCTAATTCAGATTTGACAATTTTTTTTTTCTTTTCTCTACCTATGATAACATAATGGCCCAGGTATAAACCTGGGCCGTATTCCAACTTCATAACACGTTTATAAACGATCCAACTTCAATATTTACAACGTCAATGCATTAACTACGCAATACAGCTAGCGCCTAAACGTCTGATCAGAAATATCAGAATTTGCTTAAAAAATATTCCGATGTAACTCCAATACAACTTCAATATTGGTTGATTAATTGTTATGTGTTGGAGTTATGTTTGAAATAGATTGTGTTTCTAATGTATTGTTTATGTATTTTAAAATTAGAATACAGCACCTATGCATTTAATAAGTGCACAACTCAAATAAAATTTCCTAAACAATTTTTAAGCTTCTCGTACAATCCCAACTTTCACAAAGATAGCATTAGTCATGGTCTATGGCAAACAACAAACAGTGATTTGTTTACTTTAGATATCGCTCTTAAACATACTAAAGGTGGATAGAAGCTTTGTGCAAGACGAATGACCACCCACAAAATGCATTTTTACTGTAACGGATATCTAAATGGTAGTGCAATATGGAACCGCTATCGGTCGATGTCAAGGATAGATAATGTTTTGATGGGAATTTATCGCTCTTTGCGGGTTTAGGCGCGTATTCCGATATTTAAAATGTGATACTATTGTAAACACTTTCTTCTCGCACTCATGCAATGGAGCGAGAGGGGTACACAGAGATTGTTATGAGGTCGGTATCGTATTTTTCAAACCGGAATACGCCCCCTAGGTGTGCCCAAGGATACGATATACGAGACTGCGACTAGGAGCGGTCTTTTATAGACGATGGATGATGTTTGCTTTTTACCGGTTAATGGAAGGATCGAATTTTGTCTACAATAGGCGATGTTAGCGATGTAAACGTTTGTAATATTTTTATAGTGACTTTTGTATCCGATACATTACTTGAGAGTTCAGAGCGTAGGCGCATGGTAACCCCAATGAGGGTCCGATCGATGGCCATGTGGGCGCAACACCACGCATAAATGAGCCTTTTGTGCTGTGAATTGGTTATGAGGGCTTGAACGATTTTAGTTACGGAATTTAAACGCCTTTTGCAGCTCACGCAGAAGAAAGGGAACTATTTGAAAGCTTTTAAAGCAAGCGTGTCAGTCGGCATGTTTGTTTAACTCAAATTTAGGGCGCATGGCTTTCTCGGGACTCGGGCTCATGGTCGCCCGCTAGTAACAAAATGTTTAGATAAGGAAATGTCGCAACGGCAAGCAAAACAATGAAGGCTTAATTGTATTTTGTTACTTTCTTTACGGTTATTGTAAGTTCGTTGAACTGTGTAGGTGTTTATTAGCGCATTGCACGAGAGTAGTGCCTCTTCTGCGTTGCCACACAGAAATTGTGAAACAATAGCAGATATTTAATCACTAAATTAAATCAGATATTAGCTAGAGATTTCACCTGGATGCTCACTTATTCAATCCTGTAATGATAATCTCAATTGTATGAACCCAGAATGAGATCCTATTATCCTAACTAAGTTTTCAACAACTTATCGATTAAGGGCTGGTTGCAGTAGTCGTCGGTAACCGTAATTATACATTTGTGCTCTGTCGCTGGAACCCGTCTTAAAACCAGCATCTTTATAGGTACCTATATATAACGAATGAAATTATATTCTGACTGTACACTAATACACGGCTGAACTGGAACGACAGTTATGCATATAATGATTTATGTTAATATAAACGCGTTAGCGTCAGTAATGCAGGCGTAGGACCCCCGTGTCCAATGTTTAATCGAATGCGGTAGTTCACAGAATAGGGAAAATGACAGTACCTAACCTATACGCGTGTACCTAACTTAAGGACAACGAAAACTGGTCGATTCATTCATTACCTATAGAAATTTCCATATAAGGTGGCTCGTTTACATGGTCTTTGGTTATGATTGGATCATCTTCATCATCATCATCAACCTATATTAGTCCACTGCTGGACATAGGCCTCCCCTAATGAGCGCCATAGCACCCCGTCTTCAGCTTGCCGCATCCAGCATCTGCCATCTGCCTGCAGTCTTTCCAGCCAGAGGACGTTCTACACTACGTTTGCCGAGACGCGGTCTCCTCTCCACTCAAGAACACGTTTATCCCAGCGGTTGTCGGTTCTTCGCGAGATATGGCCGGCCCACTGCCACTTCAGCTTGCTAATTCTTTGAGCTATGTCGATAACTTTGGTTCTCTTTCGAATGTATTATTATGATTGGATATACAGCAATTATTTACTTTCAATGTTTAACCGTCTCTTTTCCTCCAGGGTAACCGAGGCTTGCAGTCCCCTTTCAGTGTGTGTCGTCATATCACTTGTATTTTACGCGCAACCTGCGTATAATGCGTATGTAGAATGGACTATGTTGTGCAAATATACTCTGGTACTTAGTATCGGCCATTGCTATCAAATGAATGAAGCGAGTGCTACGTGCCTTATTGATTAATTCCGAGATGATCGCTGCCTCAATTAAGTCATAAAACTATATGGATTCCTTCGTCCGAAATAAATGCTTTTTTTTTTTATAAAAGTATTAAGTTTTAAGAAATAATGATTTATTTTATTGTAAAGTTAAATTAAGTGTAAGTTGTTAACTAAAACAGAAAAATTAAATAAAAACGAATTTCGACGTTGCGTCAATTAACTAGAATAATAAAGAAAGGGACCCGAGTCTAGACCCGAATATTTCTTTAATATCAAGAAGATTATAATGATACATCAAAATGATAGTTTTATCTAAATCACATCTAGACAACCTTTTTCTGTCTGCTTGCTTTTCGTATATACCCTAAGTATATACTCATACTCGATGACATCAAAGGCGCTTTCATCGTCCACAATATAATGATGTCAAATGACCATAATACCAGCAATCATATTTATTACCGGAATGATATATCAGTTAGGGGATAAATTCGAAATGATGTATGTTCCATTTACAATATGCACTAACGAGGAGGGCATGATTGTGGCGGGTCATTACGTTATTATGATGGTAATGCAGCTGGGTGCATGGGACACCAACTGTTAGATTGTTTACGCTATTATTTTAAGAGATCACTGATAAAATAACAACGGGTTTAGTGTGTGAGATATCAGCGCTTTAATGTTATTATTATATTATGATTCAGAACTTGTTTTTTTGTTTACCATATCCTTTTTTATATGCGATTAAAATTACCGGTCAAGTATTTTCAATTTATCTATCCACTAGCCTTTTCCCGCGGCTTCGCCCGCGTACTATAAGTACTCAAAAAGGATACAATACCCATGTTGATTTTCAGACTTTGTGACCACATTTGCCCCTTTTGGGGGTTGAATTTCAAAAAACCTGAAACACGTGTTTACGCATTTATCGTTAGGAATACTCTTGTGAAGTTTCGAATAAAATAGTCTAACAAATCTTGTTTCGCCATACAAACTTTGGACCCCCATTTTACCCCCTTAGGGGGTGAATTTTGAAAAATCCTTTCTTAGTGCTCCCCTAGACCTTATAAGGAACCTATGTGCCAAATTTGAAATCTCTAGACCCAGCGGTTTGGGCTGTGCGTTGATATGTCAGTCAGTCAGTCAGTCAGTCAGTCAGTCAGTCAGTCAGTCAGTCAGTCAGTCAGTCAGTCAGTCAGTCAGTCAGTCAGTCAGTCAGTCAGTCAGTCAGTCAGTCAGTCAGTCAGTCAGTCAGTTTCTTCTTTTATATATATAGATTAACCGTGCTTTATTTCTTAAGTACTTGATTTTGAAATGACTTATATGTAAATCACAACCAACTACTGAAATTGCTTTGGACTTCTTAAAACAATATTCGGTAATTATTTTGTCAAAAACGGGATTAATCGCGTAAACTTACTTTTATTATTTCCCTGACGTTTCGAGCGTACCGTAACGCTCGTGGTCGCAGGCAGACTGGCGAGGAATTGTATTAGCATCTCCTAGCTGCGCGGGTTTTTCGAACTACCCGCAGTTGGTCTCGATTATGCACATTCGCGCTAGGGTTGTCACTTTGCCTACACACAACACTCACGACATCTGGTGGTTTGGAAATGCAAGTATTTTCACGCTTATATTTGCTGATCACTGGATTCCACGAAGACGAGATCCCCTGTCCCTCGTTCTGGTTGAAATTCTTATGCTTCCTAATTTCAATAGCCTCTCGTAATTTCCTGCTATAACGAAGACGTTCTGTGGAGAGGACTTTTGGATTATGGAGCTCAATCCAGTGGTTTGGTCCAGATTCCAACAAATGTCCGGCTACAGCAGACTTGTTTATTTGCCGATTTTTGACTGCTGTGATATGTTACCTGACCCTTTCCGCTATTGTGCGTTTAGTTTCCCCAATATAGGAACTACCACAGCTACAATCAATCTTATAAACGCCCGGTGTTTGATAAGGGATAACATTAGCATTAACTTAGCTGACCTTAAATGCCCCGACACCTTGGATAACAACGGCATGTATACGGTTTATATAACTTGCAACATCCGGATGCTTACTTCCCGGTTTCCGTCTGGGTTGCCTACTGTCCACCCTGTACCCATTCCTCCTAAGGATCTCCTGAATATGTGACATCTCACTCTCTAAAAATTCAGGGTCACAAAGATCATGTGCTCTGTTCCTTAGGGAATTCACTACTGACAGTAGATGGCGAGGGTGATGGTGAGACAGAGCGTTAAGATACCTGTCTGTGTGTGTGGGCTTCCTGTAGACAGTGTGCGCCAGGGATCCATCCATTCGACCTATCACTTTCACGTCCAGAAAGGGCAAACTACGTTCCGATTCCAATTCATAGGTAAACTTTACCTTGGGATGAATGGAATTAAGATACTGGAGCAACTGTTCAACTTCCTGTTTGCCACCCTTTATAATGCAAAACACATCATCAACATATCACTTCCACAATTTCACTGCCCATGGTAAATAATATTCGGTAATGTATCTAATTTTCGGTAACTATCACATAAAGATTACCTAAACCTAAATACGACCTACCTAAATCGTGTAACAAAAATGCTGGTGATCTGTTTAAGGGCATAATTAGTAACGTATTCTAATTAGGAAAAACTAGGAAGGGGGGCCTAGCCTTGAGGGTTGGCCGGCTGGGACGACATACAAAGATTTTATACTTCGCATAAAAAAACATTTTCTCTTTCTTCTTAAGCACAAAATTTACCAATTATGCCCTTAAACGGATCACTAGTATTTTTTTTACACCTTGTATTTAGGTTTAGGTAACCTTTATATGATAGTTACCGAAAATTGGATACATTACCGAATATTGATTTAAGAGGTCCAAAGCAAATTCATTACTTGGTTGTGATTTACATATAAGTCATTTCAAAATCAAGTACTTAAGAAATACGAAAGAATAAGGTATACAGGAGTATACCATACTGCATATGGGTATCAACAAAACAAACCATTTTAATCTATTAACAACGAACCTATCCAAGTCACGCATTTATCCCCTGATCTAACTTTTTAATCAAACTATTAGTTCCCGGTAGTTTAGAATTAGCGTAAATGATATAGGTCCGCGTCCCCACGCTCATAGCTTAATTAGTCCCGGTTGGACATTTGCATCGGGACCGGGAGTCGACTGCCCATTGTTTTCCCGATAAGGCTCGCCGACATGCCCTTGCGCCCTTGTAGGCTTGTAATTAAAATACGTATTTAAATTTGAAGGTCGCGATGATTAACATTTCTAGTTAGGGAGGTAAATTTATATTTATATGTAGTTAGAGCCGTAAATGTCGTAATTAGAGAATTGAGTGATGTTACATAATTAAATTAAATGACATGAATGTTAATACATGGTTGATACCTATATTATGTGAAGAAAATATCATGGAGTTTATTTTTTTTGCTTTCCCTTGACTGTATATTTTGTAAAATCTTATTATATTTACAAACACATAATACGAAAATTTTCGTGTTAAGTAAAATGCTTTTGAATAAACCTTTTTTTTCCGCCGTAATCAGGTTTAATTGGGCTATTATATGACTTATTGAGAATGTCCAACTTTATCGTTGCCATCTTTATTCGCTCTGAATTTATTAAAGTTTTTTTGTGCTATTTTCAATTATTGTTTTCCTGTTTTCAGGTTACTGGTTGGCGCTCCATTGGGACAGAATCTTCAGCCAAAGACTAACAGATCTGGAGCTCTTTGGAAATGCCCGCTCACTCCGGGAACAAACGACTGCGAACAAGTCCCTACAGACGGCAAAAGAAGTGAGTACATACCATAATAAACGTAATCATAGATATTATCAGTACGATGCATTTGATTTGATCTGACACATTCTTTCAGTCATTTTCAATCGTTGGACTTGTATTTATCTTACCTACACATATTGCGGATATTTTGAATTCCACTTTTCCTAATTGATCTCTTTTTACGGATTTACTACATACGCTTTGGTACTTTTAATACTCAATTTTCTACAATAGTCAATCATCACGTCACGTTCATCATGCAGAAACATTAAAAGGAAGACTTAAAAAATTTTCAACGGCCACTTTTTATATGAATTTACTTACTACTAGTCTAAATTATTATACACCTACGTAGAAATATGATTGGCACATACGCACATTATGTAGGTATCAATGATAACGAGGATATGTTTTTATTGAATCACAATTAGTGAAAATGTAGATATAAGCACATTAGTTATATTAGACATAGAAAGTGTTATTTAGAATACCTAGTTAAAACACCGGTAGATTTAGAACACCGTCTTCGATTCATAGTAAATGCGACACGATACCCCGTAAATGTGTTATACTCGTGGATACCTGTACAAAGCAGTCAAGGAAAATGTCTAAATCGTTGAATTATATCCTGAATAAAAAAGAAGAGTTGTGAAATTTTACATTATTATATTCCCGCGACAGCTTACGAGTTTACGTCTCCAATACAATAATTATGAAATGGGATAAGATAAGTCAAAGCCGCTCGGCTAAAAGCCTAGGTACTTAATAATGAACTGCTAATAAAATTGTTATCTGTTGTCGGTGGCGCCCCAAACAGCGGCTCAATCCAAAGTAAACAAGAGTAAGTGAGCTGTGGTCTCAACCTCCTTTATTAATCATTAATTATGCTCTTGAACTAATCTCGACTAACCATACTTTTGATTCTACTAATTGTCTGCTACGATTCCAGATCAAACCCATTAATCATGTAACTCGCAACGCATGCGCATCCAAATGACTGTTTGTCTGGACTTTATTTGCATTAATTTACTATATTTTGTACATAATCATTTATTTACACCTCTCTGTATTTGGGATTCAGTATGCTGACGTTAATTGAATATACAAGTCAATTAAAGAAACTAATCTCAAATACAGAACGTAATTAATCGTTATAATGCACCGACCCGCTTGCAAAACACCCACCCACATGCTTGAGCAAAAGCACACGATGTATTTATTATTTATTTTAAGTTTGCTAATAAATTAAACGACAACGAGTATGAAAGTCATCAACGTGTTTTTAAATATATTTAGTGAAATTATTACTGAAAATAAATTTATTTAAGCACTATTTATAACTTTAGTTATTGTAAATCGTAGCTAGTATAGTTATTATGTAATAAATAAGCGGAAAGTAACAATAATGCATTTTTTTAAAGGTGACTGGTAATTGGCGGAAATGTATCAAAATTTAACCAACTACTCATACAATTACAAATAACATAAAAAATCAGAAATTAACAGCCTACGGCGCTTTTGTAATGTATACATAAAATAATTAAACACCAACACCACTATATATCTGGTATCATGGACACTATCGTTTAAGACGATGGATGGCTAGAACAGAATAAAGTATTTATAACGCTGGGCTAAATAACAACTTAGATTAACAGGTAGTTTCTCATTTAATATTACAATTTAATTGGTGTCCTTCTGGTGAATTAACGTATCGCCATCAATTAACGATATCAGAACCACTTCAAAATTAACATAGTAGTTTCGATTATGTCCATTAACCCGAGACCACAAGTTTGAGTCGTATCTTCACGTGAGTTGATTGCAGGTTTGCAGGAGTATATCGTCACCGCCGTACAGCCTACGCCTGTCACCGTTTTCCGACTTACTCGTATCTTAGGCCTATCTGTTTTTGAGTTTATGCATGTTTAGTTTACAGTTCCATACAAATTGTATTATACTCTGTGCGACACACAATGGACCTTGATTTTCTGGCTCATTTGCAACGATTCTTATTACTTTGCTGTCACTCTCTGCATCATACACGCCTGGTTGCAATGCTTTGCATTTACCAATATTACGAAATCGGTTTACAATTGGGATCAATATCAATTTTATTTTGATTTTATTAACCAGAGCGAATACAGTTGCGCTTGTCCTTGTTAGTGAAAACATTTTTGACCAATGTGAATAATAGTTTTGGGTTTATTTTAATAACATGCTTGACTTTATAGTTTTCAACCATCATTAATTATAATCATCTTGAGTTCTAATCGATAAAGCTTTTCAAAATTTTGTAAAGTTCGTATTTGTGACGCAATCAAAATAACATGTCATTATGATTCTGATTTGAGTTGCTGCTATAACAATTTTGTGGCAACTTGTTGCTTCTGCTATGTTAGTGATGTAATCACAGAGTAGTATTCTGACTGTTGTCAATGTTTAGGTGTGGACTCTGCGCACTTGTTGCCGCCGCTGTCCGAGGAGATCAAGAATGGCCAGTGGCTCGGCGTTTCTGTGGCGAGTCAGGGACCTGGCATGAAAGCCGTTGTCTGTGCGCATAGGTAAATATTATCTATTAATTTATTTTTATCTACACTCATATTGTAAGTTCTCTAAAACGTGTTCGAAAACGGTAGGCAATGGCTAGCATTACCACGACCGATTTTACTATGATAAGCTTTTTATCTGTGGCAGTAACGTAATTTTAACTTTTCATGCTCAAATATTGATGTGCTATGAGTTTTGATAACATAATGTACACCTGCACCCTCCCGCGCATCCGCCGACAGCCCGACACGCGCCTCCCCGACACAATCGAGTTGGTCATGGCGGTGCAATGGCGGCCATTCTATGGTTTCCGAATACGGCATTTTGGATAAATAATATGAGTGCAGATAAAGCAGTGTATGCAACTGTACGTAATTAGGCCTTATTACGTAACAGTTACATAAACTACTATAGTAAGTTTTATTTCAAATATGAAAAATAAATAGTATACTCACAGCTGAAGAAGTGATGATAAGTTTACTCATTATTGTAAACATAAAAAATAACCAAATTTCACTTATGTTATACGTAATGGAGTATCATTAGTTACCCTATAAGACGCCTGGCGCTTTCCGTATAATGGGTTTTCGAATTCACAATTATTATGACTATACCGATGTTACGTTAGTATGCTTACTTACATTTCAATTGGTAACCGGACAGCAGAGGGTCATCAAGTAGGTACCTGAAATGTATTAACTTTAAAGATACATAAATTTCTGATAGATACATATTAATATTACAGGTATATCCGAAAGTCAGGGGAGTCACAGTTCGGGCAGGGGCTCTGCTATACTCTCACCAACAATCTCGAGGTAGCCGATATGTGGGAGCCGTGCTTGGGAAAGTCAACTGCCAGGTATACACAGTGTACTATAATGTTTAATTAAACTTAAAAACCATTTATACGACAGCCATACACATTAATCCAATATTTTGTCTATTATCAGTGAAATTAGAAACTAATAGAGTAGGCGCTCGGTAATCCGGTAATTAGCGACTCAGGTGACCTGCTCTGAAATCCGGCATGCCGCCGGAGCATACAAATCCAATAATCCGGCAGTACCAACAATCCGGCATAGGGGGAAAAGTTCAGCCGGATCACCCAGCGCTTACGTTCTAACGTTAAACTTATTGTCCATATTGTCCGAAAACAATTAAAATTAATTAGGATTTTATTTTGTGTAGTTTTAAATCAATTTTAATTTAGTTAAGGATTAAGTTTCTGTAAAAATGAAAATTTTAATGAGAAATAAACATATGTATTATTAGGAATTTCATTGGTCTGTTTAGCTATCACTTTATAAAGTGTTCTTGAACATGTTTCCAGAGAGCACGAAGAATACGGCCTCTGCCAAGTCGGAGTGAGCAGTTCTCTCCTGAAGGACGACACGCTGCTGCTGGGTAGCCCTGGACCTTATGCTTGGCGAGGAACGATATTCACTCTGGACGTGAACGACGATCTGTTCAAACGCGACAGCTTCTCGCACATGGCGCCTGTTGTCGATGGGAAGAGTCCGGTTGAGAAATACAGTTATCTCGGTATGTACACTTCATTTCCAAAAAATATTTTAGACATTGGGGACAACGGACAATAATTGGTATAGGACAGTCTTAATGAGTCACACCAGCAACTTTGAAACACAAACGTCTACTTGAATTGTATTCCTACGTGTGCCTGTGCCTATAATACATGTATTTGAGATGTGTAGCCGATTTCACATTATCAGTGCTAAATATATTCCTATCCATTATCTAATAATAAATATATGCTGATGTCTAATCATCATCTCCGTCTTCAGATTAAAAAGAAGACATACCTGCCTGCGTTTTAGATGTCGCCTAAAGTTAAAGCATGCTTTGATTTTAAATATCCTAGTGGTCGGTCCTGACGTAGGTGCGTTTCAAAATAGCACTTAGGGCGTCTAAAGATACATTAAAGTGCTTATCTAAAAGCGAACATATTTTGTATCGGGATACAAAGCTAGCGGGCTAGCTCCACACGGCTGACGTCAGAACTGGTCATTAGAAGAAGAAATCTTCTTAATAATAATAGGCCTTTAATATGGTGAATTATTCGCATTCCAGGTATGTCAGTAGCAGGAGCGAGCTTCTTCGGTAACACGTCGTCATACGCGGCCGGCGCGCCGCGCTCCCGTGGCACCGGGCAGGTCGTCATATTCAGCAAACGTATCATTCAGGACTGGGGCTCCGCAGATATCGACATCCTCGAAATGAACCTCATCCTTAATGGAGAACAGTTTGGATCCAACTTCGGCTATGAAGTGTCGTCGGCTGATGTCAACGGAGATGGGTAAATAAATATGCTCTATTTTAATTTTATGTATCTTTTCATCATCCTCCTAGCGTTTGTCCCAGTATTCTGCCACGGCTCTATTGAGCCTGGGGTCCGCTTGGAAACCAATTCCAGGAATTGGCGTAGGCACTAGTTTTTACGAAATCGACTGCCATGTTGCAACGACCTTGCAACCCAGAGGGGATATTAGGTATAATATTTTTTTTTGTTTTCAGATTACCAGATCTCCTTATTGGCGCTCCCTTCTACTTCTCAAGAGACACCGGTGGTGCTGTATATTTATACATCAACGACCATTATCACTTTTCACAAAAGTACAACCTAAGACTAACGGGTAAAACAGAATCTCAATTTGGCATCGCAATAGCAAATGCTGGAGATTTGAATAAGGATGGTTGTGAAGATATTGCTATCGGAAGTCCATACGAAGGCAAGGGTGTGGTGTACATCCACCTTGGAGACAGAAAAAAAGGATTGCATACTAAAGCAGATCAAATGATTACTGCTGAGTCGTTGCCTAATGTTATGAAGACATTCGGTTACTCGCTGTCCGGTGGAGTGGATTTAGATGCCAATGGCTATCCCGATTTACTTGTTGGCGCATATGAGGATGTAAGTCGAGTTTGAAAATAGTGTTAACGCTTTTGGGCGAAATGTGTCGGTTGCGGCGACTGATCAGTCGCCGGTCGGTTGTCATAAGGGATGATATTTGAATTTTTAGTATAGTAGCAACACTAGCGACAATCATCAATGTGATCTTTTGCCTAAGAACAACCTCGTCGTTTTACAGTCGATCCGTACTCGTATACCCAGTACCTACTAACTTTTGATTTATGTTTATTCATGGCAATTATCTAAACTTTTTTTATACATTACAGAGTGGTGTGGCCCTACTGCGAACAAGACCGATCATCGACATTAAAACCTCGATAAAACCCTCGAAAACTATTATCAACATCGATCCTACAATACAGGCTTGTGAAATGAATGGAATATACTACACTTGTTTTAAATTCGAAGCCTGCTGTATTATAAAGTCTCTAGTCAAAACCTCACCTCAAAGTTTACTACACAATGTTAATTATGTCATAGAGGCTGAGACTTTTCCTGGTGGAAAGAAATTCTCTAGAGTGTTCTTTGATTCTGATAAAAGTAATATTATTGACAAGACAATACAATTAGAAAAAGATACTGCGGTCTGCAGAGAGCACTGGGTGTATCTTAAAAATAACACAAGGGACATTCAAACGCCTATCAAAGTAAGTAGCCACTTTTCATTTTAATCCACAACCTTATAGGTAAAATTGGTTAGACATTACTAATACATTTTATTTAATATTGGTATGTATGTACGCGTAAGTCATCAAAAATCTGGATTATGTAAACGTTATTTCACTTCACGGTAACGCTATTTCATTTTACTTCACTTTCGTTACCTTATATACGTTCCACCATTTTCACAAAGATTTTCAAAATGGTTTTTGAGTAATATCTTGCTTATGCTACATGACGTAAAACGTCCTTCTCCATATATTTTTATCAGTTTATCAATCGTTTCGAGATATAAGCTATATGAATTACTTCCCGACTAAATTAATTAACATATAATTCATGTACTTACCTACGTATTATTTACTTCTAGTTTCAAGTAACGTACAAAATAGTTCACGAAGTACCTACATATTCGACCACGGGTTTATTGCCCAACATTGACGACTACCCCGTGCTGAATGCGACAGCATCGTCAACATTTACCGCAAACTTCTTGAACGACTGTGGGACGGATGGTGTGTGCATAAGTGACCTTGTTGTGGATCCAGTGTTGCAACTTCCGAAGGGTAAGAACTGAGACATTTTATCTCTCAATTTGTCCATTAATTTATTTTGCTTATACGCTTTTTAATCCCATGTACATGAACTATATCATCTACATGGGATTAAAAAGCGTGTGCGAAGTCTTAAATCTATATAATGAGCCAAATGGAACTGCAACAAATTCAAGATCTTTAATCGCGTCATTTGACGTATATTAATCGAGACGAGTTGTAATCTTAATATCAATGTTTTTACAGCTGAGGATGGAAAATCGTACACGTTAACATTGGGCCAAGAAGACGAAATTAAACTGTCCATTACTGTCGATAACTACGGAGAATCCGCTTACGAGAGTCACTTGTTTGTCCAGCATCACTCAAGTCTACATTACATCGCTGCTAATATAAGCGTAAGTACTGTCTTCATTAAGACGAAATTAAACTGTCCATTACTGTCGATAACTACGGAGAATCCGCTTACGAGAGTCACTTGTTCGTCTAGCATCACTCAAGTCTACATTACATCGCTGCTAATATAAGCGTAAGTACTGTCTTCATTTCTCATTTGTCATAGAATTTCATTTCACTGTTTACAAAACAAATGAATGTTATAAATACTAGCAGAGCACTCGCAATGTAAGGCCCTTTACCAAGCTCATCATTGGGCGCACGTATCTTACGAGGGCGCTTTACTCAACGCATTCTGTTTATATGAAATTCATCGATTAATAAAGTAACAAAATAATTTAAAATATTCAAAATACCTACTTGCAAGGTTGTTGAAAACTTGAAATTAGATTAGTTTGATATTATTGGGTTATTAAGTGATTCTTAATAATTAAACAATAAAGAACCGACTTCACTTAGCCTTCACCTTTTCAAAATCAAATGCCCGAGCTACTGTAAAAATACTCAAATCACTATAAGTGTGCCTATAATAGTTGAAGAGTTCCCTCGATTTATCCAGATCAAATTAAACAGTTCACACTCTTTCAAACAAAGAAGAATTATTCAAATCGGTCCAGCCATCTTTGAATAATCGTTGGACATACATTTAATAAAAAATATCCCATAACAAAGATCCCGACGAACTGAGAACCTGCTTCGAAATCTTGAAGTCGGTTGATAAAATAATGATTAATTAAAAAAAAAATATTATGACTATTTCCATTTTTAGGATAAACACATTATCTGCACCAGTATGAACAAGACAGTTGTATCCTGCATGCTGGAGAACCCTTTCAAGAACCAGGGCACCGCCGCCACCCCCATCACCATGCGGTTCGACGCCAGGGCGCTGGAAGACAACGAACCGTCAGTGATGTTCGCCGTGTGGACGAACTCTACGTCGAAGGAATTGTACCCTAACAAGAAACCGGCAGTGGTCGAAGCGTTGGTTGTGAAGAATGCTGAATTGCTTATAAAAGGGTAAGATGTTGTAAGCATAGTAGGCAATACGAAACCTTTAGGTTTTGGATATGTTTACAGGGTATTAAGTCGGCTCAATAAATAGTTGACCGGGCCGCGATTCGACATAGCATAACTGACAGTCGCTTGCGACACGACTATGATATCTACACCTAGATATTTTTCTAGCACGAACGAATTGTTGTAAGTGATTGACAAAATAAAAGCATCGACAATCCTGTTATCGATAAGTATACTTCAAAATGGGTTTGGAAAAAACTACATGTTGTGACATTCTGCGTCAATTTGAAAGACAATTTCGGTGTGTGTGTGACTTATGGGATAATTAATTCAGTGACACGAAGAAAGAAAGTTACGAAAGTATTCCAAATTATTTTATGAAGTATGTAAAATATAAATAAATTAATAGTTTTGTTATTTTTATCTATTTTCTACCGCACCCAATAGGGTGCGAATATATATAGGGTAATAACCCTATATATATTTGTCTTTGTATTACCTCTATGACGTTGAAGTGGTACTTATCGATAACAGGACTGTCGATGTTTTTATTTTGTCAATCACTTACAAAAAGTCGTTCGTGCTAGAAAAATATCTAGGTGTAATGATATCACACTTTTGTGACAGTTGAAATCGGGGTGGAATCACTCAAGAGTGATATTTGTCTTTGGCTATGGCCACCATTTGGCCATAGCCATAGACAAAACGCTCTAGCGAGACCTACTGACAGCTTAACAGTTAGGTGTGGACACGTGTGGACAGGATGGATATCACTCTATCCACTAGCGATACAAGTGTGACTCCACGTTTCATAGTTTGGCATGTCGAATCGAGGCCCTGCTGTTCAATAAAAGTATTGTCAGCAGTTCTGTTGTATCCAAGATGGAAATTACACTGACAATTTACAATACAAAAAAAATAATATTCCTTTATTATGGTGCTGCTATATAATTAATATAATAATTTTATCCCCCAGTGCTGCAAGACCTGAACAAGTTTTCTATGGTGGGGAAGTTAAGGGCGAGTCAGCTATGAAACATTTCGATGATATTGGCACACGAGTAGTCCACACATATCAGGTAAATCAATTCTTCAAATCAAAACTTGTATGAAGTTCAGAGTGACCGGGAGTAGGGATACTAAATTTATTTTGTGCCAATCGAAAAAGTTTTATTTAATGTTTTAATGTATTTTCAAGGTTTACAATGAAGGCCCGTGGCGTGTATCCTCGTTGCAAGTCGTGATTTCCTGGCCACACCAAGTAGCTTCTGAGAATGCTCAAGGCAAATGGCTTCTCTATCCGGAAGATGTGCCTACAGTAGACGGAGAAGCTGGTAAGAAAGTTAATAACTTCTATATCTACATTCATTTAATTCTATATCTAGCAATTTTTAATACATTGCGGTTGCGGGATTTGATCTGTCGATTGATTTCGATGTACCTACTTAGACGACAAGTTATCGAAGTATGCGAGTCTAAATTGCGTCATCTGTGGACAGCTTTAAGATTGCTGACTCAAACTAATATGATTGTAAATGCATCTCTGACTCTTTCTCTGCAGATTTATTTATACAAAAAAATGACGTCAAGATGCGGATAAATGTTCTTAGGCATACAATACTTGAGAGGTAATAAAAAGTATAACTTTTATAAATTTATATTCTCAGACCAGAGTAACGGTGAATGCTTCATTTCGGAAACTGAAATCAATCCCCTAAAATTAACTAAGAGGCCTGGAACTTCAGAACCAATTTTAGAAAATTTAGAAGAAGACCCGTTCCGAACAAGTGGCAAGCTAAGCGTCAGTTCTAATGAAAAGTACAATGAGTCTAACTACAAAAACGTCGTCCAATACTCAAGCGCTTCGGAGAACAAAGTTAGGAGGAAACGAGAAGATGACATAGTTAAGGCTGAAGCATATACGGATAAAGATGGACATCGAAAGAATGTAGTAAATATGGTAAGGAATGTATTCAGATTTTAAGGAATGTATTTAGTATAGAAAAGGTAATTTCATTAAACCAGACTCTTCTTTAATATTTTCAATCTCCAATATTTAGAGGTTAAAACTTACATACATTTTAATTTAGTACGACAATTAAAATGCGTCTAAATTGAGAGTTAACAAGATGGAATATCTAATATTTTAATCTCAGTTACTTTGTGAGTTTAGCTGGATTTTAATCTTTTTACGAACTGAAATTCTCTGCTCTGTACTCAAATAGCGTCACTAGCAGCATTATGTCGATCGTTCAATTAATGTAGTAAGTAGGCTATACATATTTAATTTATCAGAAGGTCGGAAAGAAGAAACTTTGGTTTTTTAGTTAATATATACTGCAAGTGCTTACTAAAAAAACTTTTATTTTTCACAGAACTGTTTGAAGAAAACAGCCAAGTGCATCCAGTTCCAGTGCGTGATATACCGGCTAGGGCGCGCTCAGGCGACCACCATCACCATCAAAGCGCGTCTGTGGAATGCCACACTAGTCGAGGATTATCCGCGTGTCAGCCACGTCAACATCGCCTCGAATGCTTACATTCTCATACCTTCGCATTACAACATCCATCAGAATAAGGAGGATGACGATATGACGATGGTAAGCACTTTTTTAACTCTGTCTTGTGTGACATCTTTATTTTATTATTTTATTTATTGGAAATCCAACATCATGCTGATCAAGGCAAAGAACTCTAAGCACCAGACCTTACAAAACCCGTATTTTCAACCGACTTCAAGATTTCGAAAGATAAGGTTATCAATTCGTCGGGATCTTTGTTTTTGCTATTTTTTTTATGTATGTTCAGCGATTATTCGAAGACGGCTGGACCGATTTGGAAAATTATTTTTTTTGTTTGAAAGAGTATATTTCACAGTTGGTCCCATTGTAACCAGGTCAGGATCTGATGATGGGATCCTGGAGAAATCGAGGGAACTCTTCAGCTATTATAGGCCCACCTATAGTGATTTGAGTATTTTTTACAGCAGGTCGAGCATTTGCTTTTGGAAAGGTGGAGGCTAAGTGAAGTCGGTTCTTTTTTGTTTAAAATTATTATACCTATATAGTACGAGTATCGAGTATACAAATCGATATTGCAAGCCTTAAACTAGCACATCAACTTCATCAACGTCCCCTTGTCATTATATATTACTTAACCCCATCAAGTCTGTGATGTTTAAGCTTGACGTATCTTTTGACCTACACTTTGATATATGTATGGTTCCTTTTGTAACATTATGTTAGGAATATTAAAACTTCTTATAAACCTGTGTTTCTAAATCAGTTTTTCAAATTATTTTCTTTTAATTCCAGGTGGAAACTGTAGCGTATCCAGACTTAAATATCAGTGAACCTTCAGAAGTGCCATTGTGGGTGATAATAGTGTCAGTAATAGTAGGACTAATAGTGTTAATTCTGCTCATAATCGCTCTGTGGAAGCTTGGCTTCTTCAAGAGGAGCAGACCCGACCCGACGTTGTCGGGCAACTTGGAAAAGAACAATCACGAGTCGAGCCCGTTCATTGGACGGGAGAGAAACAACAAACGATAGCTGAGGTTTTATTTTTCCACATGCAATAGAACAGTACATTTCAAAAATGGGACTTGATTGTGTAGAGCACAAGAATCATGTTTAGTGCGCGTGTGGCGTCGTCTAGTGATTTATAATAATTTATATTTTGACTGTGATGTCTTCATAGAGGAAAATGTGTGAATGTGATGTTTTGAAGAGAAACATGATTTTATATTTTGTTGATGTTTTTCACGATCCTCGATATGATTTTTTTATTGTTTCTAAGTGCTTAATTTTGTGTGCGAGAATATTGCATTTTCCATTGGGATTTGGGAGTGTTGAAATAATAAAGGATTTTTGTTAGATGCTTGTTTATTCTATGCAAATGGATACCTACATGTGTGGGTAATTTCTGTAAATACATACTTGCCTTACTCAGATAATATTTATAAAAACGTTATTAAGGTATTTACTTAATTTCTATGACTAGACTTTTTACTAGTCACAAAACAATAAAATTGATAAGGTGAACAACTTATGTTCTGACGGATGTGTGTGAAAGTGAAAACTGGTCACTTATTTAGTAATAATCTACTTAAATCATATTCAACGTCAAAGGGGCGTATTCAGAAAATAATATTGATATCAACACATATTCATATTTTACGTGTTTTTGCTTGCATTAAAATAACTTAAGAGAATACCGTGAGATGTCGGAATAGCAAGAAGAGCTCTCTTGAGTTAAATTCGGAAACCTTAAAAAATCATACAATACAAGTGCGCGAGCGCCATGCGATATAGATGTCATATTTATTGTGTCTGAATAGGCCCCCAAGTGTTTGCATAAATGAAATAATTGTATATAGTTTGTTGTTTCAATAAATACGTTGAAATTATTGTACTTAAAGTATTTGTAGCATTTCACTAATGGAAGTACGTAATATGTACAGTGAGTATGAGTTTCCTGATACATGAAACAGAAATGGATTGGTTTTTATTCAAGCGCAAATAAGCATATATTATGCAAGGCCACACATTGAGAGAAGAAATGAGTAAAGGACCTCACATATTAATTATGCACCTATTCAAAAATAAAACCGAATCATACTGCCAATATCAAATTTTAACTCTACTTATTCCGCTACTAAAATCTCAAGCCTTATATCTAGTCGGAGTCAGAATAATGTCTAGTTGGTGTACTTAGCTGGTTTTATTATAGCTGGTGTTTATTTACAAAATATTTTTTTTATAATAACAATAAGACTTAAACCACATATTCACATATATATTTTTTAATATTCAAAATCCACTCATCCACTGTGCTTATTTGCGCACATGTAAAAGCTGATTTCTTGTTATTGAAAATTATTAGCATTTTTCTCTTTCTGCACTAATGTGTTGAACGGAGACTCGTACTTAGCACTTAGCATTATATGATAAAAGGGTGCAGTAAACATTAAATACATAGTAACCGCCAATGTGGCCAAATATATATCAACATGCCTTTGTTAACGTGGAATATTGATTGATTGGCCACTTTAACTGTCGTTATTTATTTGAAGTTGACTGTACTGTCTCGTACAAGATACGGTTCTTTTGATGTATATACTTAGTTAGATATTTTTTACATAAATTGATTAAAACCAGTCAATGACATTACAAGGGATGGGCCGTCGTTTTTGCTATGTGTATAATATAACTAATGTGGATTTTTTTGCCAACTGCACGGCTTTAAAAAAATACTTATTTTTTTTGTTGAATGTATATTTTTTGTTTTCCTTTGCAAGTATACCTACATATTATTATGCAACAAATATTCACGTTAATAGGCCTATATCATAGACATATGAAACAAAACAGTTCAAGGCAAAAACAACGGTCAAACCGAAGTAATATTACATGCGTTAGTAGGTTAATAATAATAAGATAGATTTTTTATGGTTAGTAATAAACTCTAAAATAAATAAAATTGTGATTATTTTCAAATATGTTTTCTATTCCAAGACCACATTTTACATCGATTGTAACATTTCTACCTGAAATAAATTTAATAGATGTAATTTAAGATTTTTATTTATTTATATTTTGGGTTTTGTTGACACGATAGTAATCATCCACTTACCTAATTATTTGAACGTAGAAGCAAATTAATAAAAGTGCCATTTTCTTAATTTTTAGTTTTGTTTTATTTCTTTATTTGTGTCATTAATTTGGTAAAGGTGTCATTTGGCGAAAGGCGCTATTACTTCGTATGTTGTACAGATTCAATATTGTTGTCGAGCAATAAAAGCGTAAGTGCAATCTGCCAAATGGTACCTTTGTCCAAATAATCACACATTTATAAACTCTCTGATATCGTTAGCAGACGTTTCTGCTACATACAAAATAAATTTATTTTCTCCAATGTGCTCGGAAATATTCACCTTACTGTAGCAAAATGAGTACATGAAGTTCTTAATTATTTACCAATACATAAAAAAAACATTATTGTCCGGCTTTAGCGGATGAAGTTGTACGTACTAACATAAAAAAAGAAAAAAAATACAACAGAATTGAGAACCTCCTCTTTTGAAAACTTGAAGTCGGTTAAAAATATTATGGAGGGAATCTAATTAACGATATTTAAAAATGTATTTAATGCTAATAACCTAACCTAAATATCTAATTTATTTACTTTATTTCCTCGCACATTTGGAGAAGCACTGTATCGGCGGGAATAAAAATTCGTGGACACGTCTTATATTAAAAAAATCGATCGTCCACGAATTTATGTTTCCCGTGTTCTGCAATAATTAATGTACTATTATTTCGTGTTTGCACAGACCAACAAATTCCTTGGATATTACGTCTTCCTTACCGACTCAAATAAGATGGTTGGAATTGCCGTCTCCTTCTTCCTTTTCAGGTCGATGAACTTGAGAATAGCCGTAAGTATACGCTTAAAACCAGTTGTTACTTTCAAGAGAATCACTCTGCAAAGATCTTTCTTAAGGCGGACTAAGGTGGCTTTCACACTGCTGCGGTTTCCGCATGCGGTGCCGGTGCGCGAGCGAGATAGCGCTCTGCTTGTGTATAGCGCTTTCACGCTTGCGCACCGTCGCCGCATCCGGTTGCATGATAACCGCCTAATAAGAAGCCAAGTATAAGAATAATATTCTTGTTGAAATGTAAATAAAAAAAATAAAAAAACAAATATTATGGGACAATCTTACACAAATCGACCTAGTCCCACAGTAAGCTCAATAAGGCTAGTGTTGTGGGTAAATGTTAACATGTATTAGCAAAGTATACTTTAATGATCGTTTGTTTATGTAAATACTGGTTAAGGCACTGCTTCAATATAAGTAAGGCTTAATAAAACTATTTAGTAGTCTTTAACACAAAGCAAACATAACATAAATAATGATAAATAAACTAGAATCATTTATTTGTGTCCTAGCTAGATTGATAAATTGGCCATTTCTTAATCTGATAGGCTATTTTATAAAACTGGAGTGGAGCCGTTTATGAAATAGCCAGTCAGCCAATCACAACATACGAGTATCATCATCATCATCATATCAGCCGAAAGACGTCCACTGCTGGACGTAGGCCTCCCCCAAAGTGTGCCACAATGACCGGTCCTGCGCCACCCGCATCCAGCGGACTCCCGCGACCTTCACCAGGTCATCAGTCCACCTTGCGGGGGGTCTACCCACGCTGCGCCTTCCGGTTCGTGGTCGCCACTCGAGAACCGTTCCGCCCCAACGGCCATCGGTTCTACGAGCAATGTGCCCCGCCCACTGCCACTTTAGTTTAGCGATTCGGAGGGCTATATCCGTTACTTTGGTTCTGCTGCGGATGGCCTCATTTCTGATGCGATCACGCAGAGAGACTCCAACCATAGCCCTCTCCATTGCCCTTTGGGTGACTTTGAGCTTTCTTATGAGGCCCATTGTAAGCGACCACGTTTCAGTACCATATGTCATCACTGGCAACACACACTGGTCAAAGACTTTCGTCTTGAGACACTGCGGAATATTGGACATACGAGTATAATGTGTTTTAACCAGATCAATGAGTATCTACCTACTTATTAAAAGGATAGTCGTTGTATTATTATTTTATAAAACTTAGAAGCGCCCGAAAACTGTTATTATTGGCCAATTGGTCACGAATTCTTGAATAGATAGCTATTTGCCCATAAGTCATAGGACTTATGGGCAGACGTAGAAGTTTTTGTGGCAAAAATGTCAATTAACTAGGGACTTCCTTCCAATATCAAATTTATCGATAACTGTTTCGTAGTGACATTACTAAGTTCATCGTGACCGGGTTTTAACCGTGGTACCACGGCTTTTGTACCACAGGGGACCACGGGTAATTTATTTTCCCCGTAGACCCACTGCACCAAAATGGGTTTATCTTTACGTTAGCTATTTCTATGCGGTTTGGCCTTCGGTCATTAGAAGATAACTAACGAACCTAGCCTACCTATGAGTGGTCATTTTGCGTTCTAGACTTTACTGGGAAAATAATAATAATAATAAAATAAAATTAATCCGAAATAATTCTAACAAATAAAACACAACTAATGAAAACCATTTTTAACCGACGAAAAAAACGGAGGAGGTTCTCAAGTCGACGCGTATATTTTTTTTTTTTTTTTTATGTATGATCACGCATAACTTTTTACAGAGTGGTTCGATTTTGATAATTATTTTTTTATTGGAAAGGGTATACCCCGAAATTGGTCCCATATAAATTTGAAACGAAAATTCCAACCTTTAGGGTAGGAAAATAGGGGATGATTGATTTTTCACTCACCGATTGTAACGTATGACCACGCATAACTTTTTACAGAGTAGTTCGATTTTGATAATAATTTTTTTATTGGAAAGGGTATATCCCGAAATAGGTCCCATATAAATTTGAAAAAGGAAATTCTAACCTTAAGGGTAGGAAAAAAGGGGATGATTGATTTTTCACTCACCGATTGTAACGTATGGCCACGCATAACTTTTTACAGAGTAGTCCGATTTTTTGGATAAAAATCTTACCCTAAGGGTGGGCAAATAGGGGTAATTTATTGTTCACTCGCAGATTTTAAAGCAGAGTTTTTACAAAAAAACCTCACGAGTTTTGACAATGAGTTTTAGACCTGCCAGTCTCTTCTTTCTATTTGCTTCCATCCTTTTTTTTTCTCATTATTAGATTCTTCTAAATATCTTTTTCTCATTCGAGCAGAATTTTTTGTAGGCCTACCCATGTTGGTATATAAAGCCTGTTCTTTTTTAAGTATTTATATTACAGAACAAAATAATAGTTAAAGAAGCTTATTAATATAACAGTTAATAGCTAAAGCAAGGTAGGTAGCTATTTTAAAAGTAATAAAAAATTAAGCATGTAATAATTTTTATAAATTATAGCCACAGAAAATTATGAAATAAAAACTTTTTAACAAAAAAATTGAACCGCCGAAAAGAAAAAAAAAAGCCAATAAAAAACCGTTAAAACGAAACGAATCGACCAACAAAAAAAAAACAATAGCGCACTGAAAAGAAAAAAATAATAATTTGGTCTTCAATAACGCAAGTGCATACCTACCCTACAATTACAATTATAATCTATTTCTATACACTTTCTATATACCTAAAACAATCGCTAGGCTTATATCAATTTAATTACATCTAGAAAGTATGAACTATATACATACTTCTGAAATCAATCACACAAATCTGCGTATTTATATATTTACAATCAGTTATTTTTGGAGTCGGTGCCAGCCTCAAACAAACTTGAGCACCTTTAACCACATAATGTGTTGCGTTCAACTCTTCACTAAGGTGCTCAAGATTGTTTGAGGCTGCCACCGACTCCAAAAATAACTGATTGTAAATATATAAATACGCAGATTTGTGTGATTGATTTCAGAAGTATGTATATAGTTCATACTTTCTAGATGTAATTAAATTGATATAAGCCTAGCGATTGTTTTAGGTATATAGAAAGTGTATAGAAATAGATTATAATTGTAATTGTAGGGTAGGTATGCACTTGCGTTATTGAAGACCAAATTATTATTTTTTTCTTTTCAGTGCGCTATTGTTTTTTTTTTGTTGGTCGATTCGTTTCGTTTTAACGGTTTTTTATTGGCTTTTTTTTTTCTTTTCGGCGGTTCAATTTTTTTCTAATCAATTTAAATAACTTCATTCTGCATATTGAATAATAATATATGCAACATGCAAATTCATAGTGTATTTAGTATTTACATCATAACTGTCATAAGGATTTATCGATGAATTAAAATCGTTGGGAAGTCCCTATGACATTTTCATTCCTGCCACTAAAAGTTGTAAACTATGTCTGCTTATGGGAAAAGAAATTTAGATCATGAAATGGCCAATCCTACGACATATTATGCATTGTCATCCTAAGTCGTACTCTTCAGAAGGGCGATGTGTAAAAGTTTGGTGTTGCCGTGGAATGCTTCTGAAAACAAAAATTATAGCATAATCACTTACTTCTTTCTGAACAATGGAACAACGTATACCTTGAACATTGATCCTGAATACTTACATCTTGCTTAACAGCTGACCAGCAGAAAGTACACAGAGATCTACTCTGGTTATCTTCTTCTGTTTTCTGCAAGCATGGTTGATCGATGATACCTTAAACAACACAATTATTTGGTATCGTACAGTTACATAATATCACTCTTGTAATGGCAGATTAAAACACTTATGGCCTGTTTCACAATCTCCAGTTAAAGCATATCTGTCAGATAAATGTTTGCTGTCCTTTTCTTTTATATGACTGGAGAAAAGGATAGCAATAATTATAACTGGCAGATAAGTTTATCTGGAGATTGTGAAACAGGCCCTTAATGAAATACTGTAATAAACGGAAACTAGTAAATAAACAAATAGGCCGTAAAGAGAAAAGTTATATTATCTTTTGTAGGTAGATATTTCAATATTCGGCTATCTAGTTCGATTTTACAACCATCTGATTCCGCTTTAGGTTCCGATAAAACCATATCTGTTACATCCCTGATGACAATAATGCAAGATGTCAATGTTGTAAAGAGTGCAAGTAAGACACCGCACCCTACTTTGATGCTGTCTTTTGGACCACACGTTTTACTCAGCGAGTTTGCTCTCCTGTATACCAGTCTGGTCATTAGTCGGATGCTACTCCTAACCATCAAGATACGTAAATAAGTATCAGATGTTTTAAATTTAGTTTATCGGAATCAGAAACGGAATCGAAACCGAAAACGTATGCGAAACAAGAATCGGAGCCCAAGTAAACACTGATAAAACAAAACAACTACAATTAGTGCAGCACGTGGCAAACGGGGAAATAAACAAATGACAGGTACATATCCGTTTAATTTTAATGTGTACGCCACTCATTCCCCCCACCGCGTTGCTTTGGTATCCGATATAACTTCTGTTTTGAAAGTAACAGAACCGGAACTGAAGCGGATGTTTAAAACCAATCGGAAGTTCCAACTTAATGGAACCGGAACCGGAGCTCTGTAAAATCCCTGTTTGTCGTTGTTACGTAATTAGTGTAATTACTCCCTTAATCAAATCGAAATACAACCCCTCTCCGACTTCTCTTTCAGCCACATTTTTTGGTCGAAGTCCACCGTAAGCGCAGATCACAATGGTAGATACAAGATGGAGCATAAGGACAAATCGGAGGTCACCACACATAGGCGCTCCCAAACTATTGGAGCGGGACCGCTTATTTCAGTTGAGTTAACGTTTTCGATCATTACCTACTCTTGTAAATTAAAAATATCTTCAAAAATCATCAAAAGCTATAGGGTGAGCCTGGATTGTTATCGACTCGACTCTCCGCTCATCAAGTACTGGGTAGATGTAGTTATAGGTAGGTCTAAGTAGGTATAAGTATCACTAACACAGTCTTTATTAAGTTTCAATTGTTACTAACAAAATATGGATCGCAACCATGGTCTGAATAAACATTTTTTTTTATACTACAGAATGGTGAGAGATACTTCGAGGTGTGTTGTTTAAATCGTAGAATTTTACCAATAAAATGAGCCTATGTGTGATAACCCCGTGATCCTTAAAAAAGTTTCATGATGCGGTGCCTGAGCGTGAGTGTAGGTTTGTATTAATGATATGGCCTCACCTGTATACGCCTGGATGTCAGGGTAGCCACCGAGTGTGTAACGATATGGCCTCACCTGTGTATAGCTGGTTGTCGGGGTGTGTGATGTAGCTGCCGGCCAGCCACAGTATATCGATCTTGCTGAGCTTTATGTCTGGTGGCTCCGTCGGTATCAAGAGACGCAGCGTGTTGAACGCCATGTTGACGCTGCTTCAACATAAGACGGCATTTCCTCACCTGTATACAGCTGGTTGTCAGGGTAGCAACCGAGTATGTAACGATATGGCCTCACTTGTCACAGCTGGTTGTCGAGGTGTGTGATGTAGCTGCCAGCCAGCCGCAGTACCTTGATCTTGCTGAGCTTCCTGTCCGGTGGCTCCATTGGTATCAAGAGACGCAGCGTGTTGAACGCCATGTTAATGTTGCTTCAATATAAGACGGCATTTCCTCACCTGTAGACAGCTGGTTGTCAGAGTAGCAACCGAATATGTAACGATATGGCCTCACCAGTATATAGCTGGTTGTCGAGGTGTGTGATGTAGCTGCCGGCCAGCCGCAGTATCTCGATCTTACTGAGCTTTCTGTCCGGTGGCTCCGTCGGTATCAAGAGCCGAAGCGTGTTGAACGCCATGTTGACGCTGCTTCAACATAAGACGTCATTTTGATAACAATACAGAGATTATACACACATAGAGCTTACATTAATATATTAAGACTGAAGATTGATTGAAAATAAGTGGTAGGTACTTAATTTAAAACGGGGAATTGTTCAGAAGGTAATGTTTTTTAATAAACTGAATATATCTTAGAAAAAATCATATCGGATGGTACACGTATTCAACAAAATTATTTAAATATTGAATTTAAACTTTCGTGAGTTATACTAACAGTATTCAATTCATACGGCTGTAGTCACTATGCGCGACGCGACATGTTTTGATGTTTCGATGGCGCGGCCCCGCAGCGACGGGTCGCGGATCGGTTCGCCTAGTGCTTGGGATCGGTGCTTAAGGATGGAGACCTAAGCTCTCCGTGTGAATATAGTATTCAAATATTTTCCTATTACTATACATATGCAAGCGTATATAATATTTCAGTAGTTATCGGATCTTAGTTTAAACTACAACCGAAATAAATAACCGTCAGTATGTAGCGGAATGTCATGCGTCATGCCTAAAGGAGATCGTAAATTTTTGTTAGGTGATCTGGCCCATATTATTTAGGACTGTTTAGAAATGATTCTTAGTTTTAAAAAATCGTCATAATTTCTAGATCAGGACGGTGGTAAAAAAATTGCGAAATCTAATGGGAAAATTGAAAAATTAGGCATTTAAAACTTGAATCTGACAAGGAAATATTTGAAAGCGTGCATGCCTATGATTTATATATTAATCTAAAAAAGTACCGGTTTTTTAAAGAAAATGTACAAAAGCGGATTTAAAAACAAAACGGGAATCATGATGAAATAATAAAAAGTCATATTTTGATCGTATTTATAGTTCCTGTATTTTGGTAAACAAAAACGGCTGTCAAACCATTGTTGATACTAGTAACTGAACATTCCTAACTCCTATTGCGAAGGGATAAGGTTTACCACCGTTAAGTGCGATACCACTAGTATCTGACATTGCAAAATTGAAAAATAGATGCGTTTCGTTATCGAAGGAGCATGATATTATGCCATTATGAAACCCACTTTTAATATTCAAACTCCGATCAAAACTGCAAAAATACACATTTTCAATCTTTAGGCGTATTAAAACACTCGATTTCTACTTTAAACTTCCGCATTCGTAGGCTTATATATTATTTTAATATTTCAATGTTCTAACTTACCGAACAGTATCGAAACGCAGATTATGTAACGGTAGACATTAACAGTGTCAAACCAAAAAACAAACCCGTTTCAGTTCAGGTGCAGTTAAACTTTATGTCAATGCTATAAGGACGTTAACGACTTGTCTTGCTGTATTTTAATCGCGGAAAGATCAAGATAATGTTTATTTATTTATTATTTCTAATTCACGTTTAATTTTTTTGTAATATTCTGTCTACTTTAGTAATAAAATGAGTATTTATTTTACATTGTAGTACAAACTGTATACGGTTTATATCAGGTGGCCCAGAATTGACGATCTCCTTTAACCTGAAAAGTCACTCCAGAAAAGCTCATTATACTTCTGAGGCAACTGTAGACGTACAATATTTGTTGAAATAATTTTATACAATATAATTTGTTATCGTTATCAGATGGTACGCTTGGCATTGTAATACGGGCTGCATAGGCCATTATAACAACTTTCCCTCCTTTAGCTTCATGATGTTAAGCTTGAGTTATACTTCCGACTGAGAGACTTTTTTTAATCGGTGAAAATTATATTCATAAGGTATTTATTATATTTAGTTTATATATTACCCATGACCGAAAAGGAGATGCCAGGAGGGCTTGGACGCATTTTACATAGAATAGTGACAGGGTCGAGTGGAGAATTCTTGCGGCGGTCTTTGCCCTGCAGTGGATCACTAATTCTAGTGAGCCTATTCAGGCTAATAAAATAATTAAAATATATAGTCTGGCAAACCATTTCTGTCAGTAGAAAATAGTGGCAAATTCAAAATACGTATATGTGGCAACACTTTGTGATGAGATTGATGAGACACCGTATTCGTGACGAACATTTCAATTCACAATTCTTTTACATTGAATTTGTTTCTAGTGTCTTTCACTCTCTCATCTTAAGCGCGAGTGAGACGGAACTGATGCAACGTTCTAAATTGAATTTAAATTCGTTTTTAAGGCATATGTCATTTGCCTCAACCAGATTATCTGTTGCAATTGATGACAGATCCGACGAAATATATCCGTCTCCTTTTTACACACAGTACATGTCACCTGAAAGGGGCGGAAACACCAACTAAAATTAAAAACATAGAATTTGTTGATCATTCTATGTTTTTAATATAATAATGTTTGAATAGGACTTTTAGTGCACAAAAAAAAACACATTACATACACTACTAGTATTATTATTCTGCTACTCAGAAAACATTGATTTTTACCCTTTCGTTTGATTATTTTGTTCAAAAACGAAACGTTCGATTGGTTAGTCCTATAAACACTTTATTTTATTGATAACTTTGAATCACCACACCATATATTAACTAGTAAGTCATTTGTTTACCTTTACCTATATTTCAAACGATTTCAAAGAGATAATTTGGTACTATTTAACAAAAATCAGTACTAACTTCTGAGTCCTGTCTCGTTCCCGCGCGTTAGCTTGACACCTCTGCTTGACCGGCACTTCTTTCTGATGAGAACTCACAGAGTACACATGTTTCTCCCAATCCTCACTCAAGCACTGGTAGCTTAAGAAGTTTTCCATAGCGTAGTACTAGAGTTTATGAACGACATAAGAGTTTTGTTTACGCTTTAGTAATTTTTATTAATTGATGCTAGTTAATGTTGGCCGTACGAATGCGGGATGCGGACTAATCCGGGGGCTCGGCGGGCCCCTAATAAGTATCGGGATGGGTGTCGGTCATGAAGGAGTCATTTAGGAAGAACAGTGCGCTCTGAGGCGGGTGCTTAACCGATAATTGTATAAACAGATGGCTACTGAGGACGCAGGACCGTATTTGGAAATGACTAATTTTGTACAAATGGCACATGGCACATTTAGATCATTTTAGAATCTTAGAACCTTCTTCCAAGGAGATTAAATAATTCGGGCAAAAAAGTATCGAGTTATGCTTTGCGTATGGTTACGTAGCCCCACGATAGCATTTTTTCTTATGATTTTTCCTGCCCAATATTTGATTAATGGGTTTTATTAATTATCACCTTATGTGCTAACTTCGACAAACCTGGAATATATATAATATAATAATTAATTAAGTATATGTAACTTCTATTTTCAACTTCTATTGGTTACATTCACAGCGGTGTATGTAACCAATGCGCGAATAAAGTAACTAACATTCTGTCATACCAACTAGATATCCACTTTCCGTTGAAAAATGTAACCACACACTCGAAAAGCAACCATTGGATAGATAACGAACTTAAAGACTTAAAATTGCTAACCTATGATTATATCAATCTTTCGGAGAAATATACAGATAATACCCACTTACACGACGCCTCAAATAAACTGCTAGAATCTTACAATAATAAATTAAAAAACAAACGTACCGCATATTTTAATTCGCTAATTAGCAATAGCACTAATAAGAGCAGGGCAATGTGGAATGCTATTAATATAGAGCTGGCTCGGGCGCCTCGCGAGCGTGTTGACTACACCGAGCTGCTGCAGGACAGCGCCGGCTGCCTCTTTGCTACCAAGCAACTCGCGGTGGACGCGCTTAACCACGAGTTCGTAACAGCGGCTGCTGCGTGCGTGGCGCCCCCTGCCGACCGAGGTCACTGTATCGCATCCTTGTCAAATAAGTGCGCAGCTAGCGACTGCTCAATAAGACTCAAGCCCTTTATACCGGATGAAGTCGAAAAAATATTTCAAAATCATATCGCGGCCAAAAATAGCACAGACGTTTATGGTCTCTCCGCTAAACTGTTAAAACGAGCTAGCCCCGCAATTAGTTATGTTCTGTCTGACCTGTTTAATAACTGCATGAGGGCGGGAGTATATCCGGACAGGCTTAAAAAAGTCAAAATATGCCCACTTTACAAAGGCAAAGCCAAAAAGGCACTGATTAAATCATACCGTCCGATATCCCTGGTCCCAGGCCCTAGTAAATGCTTCGAGGTAGGGTTAAACAAGAGGTTACTCAGTTTCTGGGTACCAAAACATTCCTACTCTATCAGATAAGCAATACGCCTATCGCCACGGCCGGTCTACCACAGACCTGGTGCGGGAAGTGGTGCGCTATGTGTTGCATGCCCGCGAGGCGAGGCGACACGTAGCGGTCATCTGCTGTGATTTATCGCGTGCTTTTGACACGGCGGATCACGCACTCGTCGCTGAAAAATTGGCCCACCATGGTATCCGAGGACCATCCTCCAAGCTAATATTATCGTTTATGTCCGACAGGGCCCAGGTTGTCGTTCGCGATGGGGACAATGTTGTTTCGTCCGAACTGAGGAATCTAATGGGTGTCCCTCAAGGTTCGTGTCTCTCCAACACCCTGTTCAGCATGTTGCTGAATGACTTGTCGCAGGCAATAAAAAATGCGGATATCTCCATGTACGCCGATGACGTCACGGCAGTTGTTTGTGCGAATGCTGAGCGGGAGTTGGAGGTAGCGCTAAACCTTGTTATGGAACAACTGTACCAGTGGTTCCGATCAAACGGCCTTGCACTCAATAAAGAAAAAACGAACATGCAAGCCCAATCCTGAAGGTGTGTGCCGGTAGTGCCCCTATACAGCACGTAACCAGCACATGCCTTCTCGGATTCCATATCGATAGCGCACTTACATGGGAGGCTCACATTGACGAGCTATGCGGAAAGCTGGGGCGCGCGTGTTTCGCGTTGCGGCGGCTATCAAGCACAGCTAGAAAGGGTGCAGTGCGAGATTGCTATTTCGCGACAGTGCACTCGCTCCTGACCTACGGTGTGGAGCTATGGAGCTGCGCATCTGACTGGAGACGCGTTTTTAGCATGCAAAAACGCGCCGTCCGCGCGTTGGCCGGGAAAGCAGTGGATGACCCAGCACATGACCTTTTCCGCGATCTCAAGATTCTGCCCTTACCTTGTTTACTTGTAGGCCAAGTAGCAGTATTCATGCGGGAGAATCTAGACATGTTTAAGCGCAGAGGCGTTAATAAAAATTTCAAACTTCGCAGCATAGTAGGTTAGTCACCGAATCACACAGCCTTACTAAGTCAGAACGGTCTGTGTATTATTTAGGACCTTCCATTTATTTACAACCGCCTGCCTGACCATGTAAGAGGTGCAGTTTCAGCTACCGCGTTCAAGGATAGACTGAAGGAGTGGCTGCTGCAAAAAATATTCTATAACTACGACGAATTTTTTAATGTCCCTTTAACACTTTAAAGGTGAAATAGGTTTTAATAATTATACATACAGAAATGTTGATTTACATATATTAATTATCTTATTGTGATATATTTATTGTATTGACGTGTAACTTTGTTATTAATAATATATTTCATTTCATTTCATTTCATTTCATTTCAGGATTAGTCCACCATAAAGTGTCAAAATATGTACTTGCAATTTGCGCCCCGGTTTGTATTACTGTACTGTGCGTGCGAATCCGTCCCTGGCGGGTGGCTGTCATCAAGCATGTAAAACGCGCACCCCGTGCCCGGCTAACTACCGCCATAAATGTGTTTTATGCGAGCGACGACAAACTGCGCGATTTGTCAACTAGCCCGCTGACTCACCCTATGATCGAAAAAACAGACGTTTGGGAGACGCTTTTATTTTCTTGCATTATAAAAAGTTTGATTATTAAATAGTTTAGGTACAATGTAAACATTTTAGAAACTGTACCTCACTGCAGGTTATGTACAGCGGTACAGCGCACAGCTGAGCGCACTGAGTAGGTACATGGATTATCGCGAAGACAATGATTAAAATAGGATATTCTAGCTTGCCTCAATTTCTGTTAAAATTATTGCAAGTGTGGCCTCTTTTCCAGTGTGATACCATGGAGATTAGAACCGATGGATTTTGAAGAGTTAATTCCAATAGCTGCATTTTGCGCCGGAAATTTGCTTCAAAACTTGGTTCTAATAATCTTGAAATCAGACAGATAGTACAGTCAGTAGCACTGAAACACAATGAGCTTGTCACCCTCTTATTTTCTTGACAAGAAAGTGCGAGACCTATACCTACCTATATGTATAACAGTATTAGTCTGTGCGTGACGCAGTCACACGAGTAGACCTCGCACTCTCTAGGGATGCCGCGTCCGTGGGAACAGCGCTAATTGGCTGAGTTATAGTCAGACTCAACGACTACGGTAGACTCATTCGTATTCATTTGAACCATTAAAGAGTTTGTTTTAAGAAAACCGACAACATCGACTAACGTATATAATTTTACCTACTTAGTAAATTCTTCTCACATATAAATTCAACATCTAGACTCTTTAGTTAAAAACAAGGGATATCAAAGTAAGTTTGCCAGTGTTTAGCTAGTTAAATGCACTGAAGAACAGTGGTAACGGGTAACTTTTTATGTATTTTTTTATATTCCTATACGTAGGTAGTTATGTACAGTTGGCATTACAGGGGCCAGTACTGAATTTTCTATGCAGAGATTAAAGAAGAATCACTTTGTTTCAATTGCCATCATAATTCTAAATGACCATTAGACACAAGAACAAATGTGACGTTATCATGGTTAGGGTACCACTTTGTCGCTTATGGATTCCGAAATATCATTGATTTTGTTAATCAATTCGAAAATAGTGAAAATTAGTTTTGATTAAAAATAGCTTCTACACACTTAAAATAATACGGTGTATTGATAAAAAGTTAAACGTTTCAACTAAAAGTAGGAAAAAAACACAGTCAAAGTTTACCGACTAGGGTACCACATTGTCGCTCATAAGCTTGAAGTAATATCGGGGCCATTGGAAAATGTAGTAACACGGGTTGTCTAAATCTCAGTTTACTCCCATCCATTTGCTTGACAGTTCGTAACTCAGCTGCCCGTTACGTTCACTTAGCTTTATGTTATGCTACCCTTTTAACAATAGTGGTCAATACAATAAGCAATATTTTATTAAGACAAAGTTAAACTCTCTATTTTAATCTGGCCTAAATCAATCAACTAGATACAAAACATATTAATCAAAATTCATATTATGTTAGTTTATTCAATTGGATTGTTAAAAATAAATAAATAGATCACATAGGATAATAAAATTATTTACAATTTTAAAGTGCGTCCAGACCATCTTAATACGCCACGAATATGCTGCTCGTACGCTGCGCACGCGTTGCTCTAGCCGGAGAGCTAGCAACGGAAATAGGTATGCTATTATATTATAGAGAAATCAAAATTTCTCTAATTAGTGTGCCATACTAACAATTTTAATAATCCGGGTGCCTGGCAGATGCTTTGAATACTGATTAATTATATAACAAAAACTTAAATATAAATATAAATAAGGGGAGGGATATAAGTTAGTGACAAATCAAAACTTTTTAACAGAAAATACAGTTGACTTATATTTAACAAGCTTCTGAGGGACAACCGTATAGATAATCAGTTAATACTCGTACAAAGTCACCAATCTCTCAATCAGACGTAAGAATTAAAATTACTTGGCGTCAGCACTTACGTACCCCTAGGTGCGAGGTTGAGTAGTGTAAATCATTTTCATAATGATGTTAAATGCAAATTATTACTTTTGTCAGTAATAATTGTATTATAATAAGTCTTAATAATAAGTTTGATCTCATAAGTCATAAGGCGACAATGTGGGACCCTAAGGAATGTTAAACCAACAAACTTGATCTAAAGTAGTAAAGCTGACGAAAAGACTGTTATTTTTTTATAAAATAAGTTATGTTATTGATTCATAATAATATTTGTATTAGATATATGCACTTATAGTGCGGACACTATGTTAAATAATGGAAGTAGAATTCTTATTTCTCTAAACTTATGAATAGCGACAATGTGGTACCCTAGATCACTTTACATACAAAAAATCATATTAAAAGTCTAAACTTTGAAGTCACTTTTTTGATAGAAAACTAGATTACTTGTTTGTGTTTAATTACACTTGATCGTTAGTTTTGTTCCTAAATTAACGTAAACTATGAGAATTAAAAATTATAATGTTGATTTTGTATATTTTTTATGTAAGTGTTGTTTTTTTTTGTTTTATTATAAAAAAAATATGCCTTGAAATATGGTTGTTTCATTATTTTTATTATAAACCATGCCTACATCATATTCAGAAATTAACATAAGCCAGCTGAAAAGCTGTCGATTTTGAGTTATATAAAATATTTTATTTTTGATTCTTGACTCTACACCCTACGTGCATTATTATTGTATTATTTCTATAAAATGTAAAATGTTAGAGACAACATATGATTTGTCGAGTAATATAATGTATGTGGAACATTTTAAAACCGCTATCTCCATAACTTCAACCTATAACTAGGTTTTTTAGGCTTTCAAACTTTAAACTCGAATATCTCAAAACAATACAAAGATATGTTGAAACTTCAAAAAAAATTTAAAAATAAAAATACTCAACATAGCGATCTCGTTCTTTTTGCATATGAAGGAAAATGTTTTGAACTATAAGGAGGTACCAATAACTCAATACGGACAATATATTACCTTTACCATGACAATGTCACAAATACAAAATAATGTCCTATCTTATTATTATTAGGTACTTACAGTAAGTTAAATAAAATTAAAAGAAATACATATTAACTTTAATTTGATATCCCGGCTGTCCGTCCATGTAATTTGTAATGTACGAGTATTACCTACCTACAGCTAGGTACCTCAATCACCCCAAGTAACTAATATTCACTTTTAAAATAATTGAAGTTTTTCAAATAATATATAATAATACTCTTTTGACTTTATGGATTGATACCTTCCCAAGCTTCAAATGTTTTGTCCTCTTCCAGGCAAGAAACTCAAACTTACATATGGCTGTCATCTCCTCTGGTGGCCGGCGAGCCACCGCAATGATGCTCAATCGATTAGGTCAGGTGTCTGTTGGTTTAGCAGACGTCACGTCCCCACCTCGCAGCGCACCATGGCCGAGACTTTCTCCTCGCGACACCTCGGCCGGGGAAACGGTCGTACCGGAGTCTCACACGCAGCCGCGCGCGAGTCGATCGCCTCGACGCCAGCATATTCAGCAATTCGCGAGCTTTCGCTTAGTAAACAGTTTTCGTGCCAAAAACGTGTTTGAAAATTCTTCGTTCAATTGTTTTAAGCTAAGTGCTCAAGCGTGTCCCAGATAGAGGAACATTTGCAAGATATTTGGCATGATGCCTAATCATAATTAAAGGTGAGTTCGGTTTCTGCCTTTCTACTAGCCGTAGTCCAGCCGAAGTTAGACGATGACATTCGATGATAAGGCTCCGTCTCACAGTGAATGCAAGGACGCAATCATATATTGCGGGATTCACTGACCGATGCATTAATTGTGCATCTACCGAACCTAAATCACAGCGAAGTACTTCTTTTTTGCTATACTTGGCAATCTTTAATATGTCAAACACACTTTTAATGATTTCATTGTATTTTTGCATCATACCTAATCATAATCAAATTTAAGTAATATCCGTAATAGGTGTTACTTAATATATCATTTAATCAGGATTTGGCCAAGGGCCAAGCCTATGTGACTGAAAACAAAGATATGTGTATAGGTATAATTCACTTTATACTATACGTATACTATAAGTATATTCATAAGTACCTAGCTATATGTATACTTTACCTTTTACTTTAGTAATTATCGGATTGCCGAGCAAGCTATAATTTGCGCTTTTTAGACTTTAGTCTTGGGTAGGTTACACTTAGGAAGTAAAGCGAGACCTGTGAACCCGAGGTACCTCTCGCTTTCTAAATCCAACTAAGTACCTATTTGTTTTGTTAGGTACATTATGTTATCGTTGATTTATATGGTGTTTTTCTATTTAAATAGAATTACTGTGACATAATTGTAATGATTTTCGCTTGACGCTCATAAATACATCCAAATATACAACCACCTATTTGACATTTTATCAGTCATGCAACTCATAAAATAGCACAACTAGTTGGTATATGAACTCTGATCTGAACTGTGATCATTTGTACTTAATAAAAGTCATAATCTGGTAAATAATTATGAAACAATGTTTTTTACGTCAACCGCCTAGACACAAGTCATGGAACTCCGCATGATTCACGAAGGATCTTCGCCATCCTGCCAATGACCTATTACAATCGTATATGATATTATGCATGCGAGGGCAAACACCGCATCGCATTTTAATAGGAAATACCGCAAGAATAGTACCTACCACCTAACCTAACATATCTTCAACTCCAAATGACGTCATAGAAAAGCAATTATTTCATTCGCTTGTCTAATCGTCGATCCATGGGATTTCTATTTGTATACTGATTTCTTAGAATTATTGATTCGCAGAACAGATTTAAATGATGAGTTTATTCAGATTTCTATACTTAAATAAGATTGACATCAGTTTGTGGTTATTAGACGATTCGAAGCTTCTCCATTATTCACGATTCCCAAACAATTAAGCCTGGCAAATAAATCGTGTAGGACACCTTTAAAGGACAATCAAACCACGGCAACGTACATATCAAGATCCGCTTTTTGCACTTCGACGTACGAGCCTGTATTACCTGAGCAACCACGACCGCACGTGTCACCATCAAACACCGTATTTGCTAACATCGAACGAAGGCCAGTTTCATATTGCTTAGCTGTGTTCGTGAATTGAACTATATGTAAACGTCAATAACTCATATTAACAACTGTTAAGCTTTTTACAATAAATAAAGTCAACCAAAAAGTTGATCCCGGAACTTTTGTTGAAACTCAAGATGGCGAAGTCATTTTGGGAACAGTTTTTTTTAATGAATTTTTTTAATAAATACATTTTTAGTAGTCGAGTCTAATAAAAAAAGTGTGCAGCTAATGAAGAACTAATCTTAAAACGCGTTCCACCACTCTTTGGTTAACACCCGGTAGTCCTGGGCTCGTGACCGCTTCGTGGCTATGTGTAAAATACAGATACCATTTTACAAACAGCAAGGTCTCTACCAAACTACTTTTACAACCGTTTAGATTTTTTACACTTAACCGTATTTTTATCACTGGCAAAATTGTCCCATTTGAAATCCGATGTGTTTTCTGCACCAGCTAATGTTATGTGGAGACGAACCCGTTATCACTGTGATTTGACTGTGAATACGGCTTTCGCTAATATAGTCTGGAATATTAGACATTCCTTGAGGTATTGGATTGGCCATCTACCCAAAAGATTCACTCAAGAAGTCAACTCACATTTTACCAGCTTATTACATACAGCTACAGATACAGCTTCAATATGGCAGAATTATGGCAGATAGATAGACTAGAGCTAGGTATACTTCGATTTACACGAAACCTAGTATTAGCAAATAGTTAAAGAAAACACTTATATCACTAGCTCAATAAGAATCAGAATCAGAATCAATCGTTTTATTCGTGATAAACCATAATTGCATACAAAAGTATAAAAAAAAATAAAAAAAACAATATAAATCTAGAACATAATACACAGTTTACCACGAAATGGACCCGCCTCAGCTTTATGCTGACCCGAAAGCCAGCTCTGATCTTCCGGCGGAACCTTTTGATCCGGCGGGACCAATAGATAATAAAACTATCAATATTCTACTGTAGGTCATCATCATACTCCTAGCATGTCTGATTCCACTTCACTCTATCCTGGACATCGTCTTCATCCAACCCACTGGCGTTCAGGTCTTTGGTGCTGACATTCCACTACCGCTTAGGTTGCGTCTTCTATTTGACCCAAGCAAGACGAGAGCAAGGGTTCTATTGCCTACGTACTCTGGGGACCTTCTTACATGCCCAAACCAACTTAGCCGACTTTCCTGGAGCTTGTCGGTGACGTTTCTTACTCCGAGGCTTCCACAGATATGTTCGTTTTGAACCCTATCTATTCTGGAGACGCCTGACATTCACCTCGGCATCTTCGTTTCCGCCACTTGGATGGCTTGAACAAATTAACAAGTCGCTGGTTCACTGGTCATATTTCACTGCCATAAGTTTTAGATTACTTCACTAATTAAAAATTCTACTTTAGTAGTAGGTACCTACTGTTAAAAAA
Organism: Pammene aurita; assembly: GCA_947086415.1. Taxonomy (NCBI): domain Eukaryota; kingdom Metazoa; phylum Arthropoda; class Insecta; order Lepidoptera; family Tortricidae; genus Pammene; species Pammene aurita. The sequence continues at coordinate 13,241,746 of OX352300.1, read as the reverse complement.
TAGCAGAAGTAAGTAGCTAAGCGAGCGAAGTGTGCAAAATTATCTACACGCTCTCTTGTTCCTTTAACAATAAAGTCGTGTCAAGACCATTTTGAACTCCTCACCCGCTTGGCAACTTTTACTGCTGACCGTACTTATGTAGGAGTTTTGTATTTGGATAGGTAAATAAGCTGCGCTGTACATTTAAATATATCCTATATTTATATTTGTTTGTTAAAAAGATAAACATGCAGCGTCCAAACTCAAAGTGTACCTATGGAAGAACTCCGTGCGCACAATGCAAGCATTTGGTAATCGTCCTTGACGGCAAACAATTATGGGTCAAATTCACGCCGTTGCCTAAGCGCAATTATACATGACCGTCCATTATTTTATTTAGTAATTTAGCCGCTTATCGGCCCATCATGAGAAATAATCGCTGCAGCAGGTTACGAACGATTTTGGCTCGATCAATCTAACCTTAAGGTCTGTAGTCGTTTGAAAGATACAAATGATGGTAATTTGTGGCGTGCGGTTTGCTCTTAAATTAATTGTTTTATCAATTTATGTAAAGACAGCAATTGCTACTTAATCGACTTTTATTTTATTGATGAAAACAATGGAACTATTTATTTATATATTTTTTTATTTAGGGTCACCAACATCATGCTTAATTAATTCATAGCTTTAGTTGATAACAGATAGATGTTTATCTAATTATAGGTATATAACTACTTATATAAGTAGATCCTCGTGGTATGAAACAAATGTAAATGTATGATAAGCAGTGATCGTACATTTTCCAGCATTTTTGGTGCAGTCCTAAGGTTATTATTATTTTGACGCTATTAAATTGTTAAAATTGCTACCAAATAAAATCAAAGCCATTTAGAACTAGGTAATAATGTAGAGATGGTTTGTAATTAAATTAAAATTTCACAAAAAAACGCCATTGCACCAAAAATGCTGGAAAATACGATACGTACGATCACTGATGATAAGATTGATAAGTTAAAAATATTTTATAGATACATTAATATTTCAAAGGTAATCGCTAAATATTTACCTAAACTTCATCATCTAGAACCAGCACTTAAAACATTTTTTCGTGGTCCTGTGGATAATAAGTTAATAACGCTCGCAATCAAAATCTTCATCACATTTATCATAATATATAATACATATATAAAATTTAAAACAAGTTTAAGTTTGGGTTTCTATAATTACAGCAAAACGTTCAAAACATGTATATATTTGTATTAGGTATTTATAATTTTTTAATTCATAAATTTATTTACCAGACAAACAAACGAACAAACAAATAAATATAAAAGCGAGTACAAATAAAGACATAAATACACATCAGAAATATCAGTCTATGTGGGGCAGGGCGGCACCGTCGTCAAAACCGAGCCATCTTGGTTTAAATTTGTGGCGTGTGCCACGAATACACATGCTTGTGGCGCGTATAATGGCGACGCTTATTCGGGCTCTAAGCCATCCTAGGACAGTACTCAGGGATCTGTTCCAACGGTCGGCAATGGCTTCTCCCATGTGTTTTATGAAGGATGACATTTGGGGAGCGAAGACGCCATCTACTGAGGTTACTATTGGTGTGAAGGTAGCGTGTTGTATTTCACAGGCTATTGCGTATTTTCTCTTCTTTTCATCTTCGGCTGACTTTAAAACAGATGCTACGGGTCGCGAGACGTAAGAAGGAGCGTCGGTGTCAACGACACGGATATCAAACAACTCCTCCCTCTGAGCGTCCCACACGCCGCGGCAGGATAAGTCTGCTCGCAGTCCGCCTTCGGTTTCAGAAATTAGTGGTTCTTTTGTTACATTGCCCCACGCCTGTTGACAAAGTTCGCAGAAAAGGTCTCTGATTTCGTTGTGGCGTCTCGTTATTAGGCCACCTGTTTTACAACAGAGTGCGTGATCAATGTCGAAGTTGTCATTTCCACAGCCGTCGCAAGATTGTGGCATGGAGATCGGTATGCGGTGGTAGCGTATTGCTAGCGCATCTCTGAACTCTAAAGGAGATAGGTCAAAGTGATCTTTTCTTGTAGGAATGACGGACAGCCAGTTAGATGACTTTGTTTTCATTTTCGCTGCGATGGATCTTTCAATTGCCCTTCTCTTGTTGGGAGTAAATTTTGCCAGGGTTGATTCCAAAAAATTGTCATCAAGGACTTCTTTTTCTTTGCGACCTTCTTTCCGTGCATCTTTTAAGTATGTAGTGTGTTGAGATAAGTCGATGTCTTTTTTCTCTGTTAAAGCGATAGTCAATGCAGTACAACCTTTCCTAGAGATGTCGTAGTTTAAGTTGGTAGAATTGAAAGGGTTAGAGATTGCAAGGCCACCTTTATTCACGGGTAAAGAAAAAAGGTCGGCTTCTATTGAAGATACGTCACCACCGAACAGTGTTGGTAAGAAGATCGTGCGTATTGCTTGCGTTAGTGGTTCAAAGTATTCATTTGAATTTCTTAGCACACGTAGAAGAAAGGCCCATTGAAATTGTACAGCTTTGGTGAGGGTGGTATAGGCAGCTTGGGGTGAGTCTTTGCAGATTTGCGATATTTTTTCAATAGTGGAAATAAATTTGGTTATTTTATTTTTAATGAAGTCTTCTTTTCCTTCACCTATGTAGCTTCCTAGATAACGAGAACCAGTTACAATGGTTACGTTGGTGTCCTTGAAGATCCGGTCGGCAATATTTTTGTCATCCTCTGATACTATGAGCAAAGTTTTTTTGGCTTGTGGGTAGTATCCAAAGGACGGACCTATTAAGTTGATTTTGTCCCACCAATTACGGATACTTTTCAAATCGCCTTGGGCTGGGGAATCATCTACATACCAGGATTGTATTGTGTTCTTTTCTTCTTTCATTTTGTTTATTATTGGTATAGTTGCAAGGGCATAGAGTGGCATTGCTAGCGGGTCTCCCTGAGTAACACCTTCTTTGCTGCATAACCTCATGTCGGAGTCACGGATGACAAGTTCTGCATGGCCGTTATAAGTGTTATATAGAAAGCGAGCGCAATGTGGCCAATATATTCTGGCTTGCCAAAGTGCTAATTGTCTATTAACGGAGTTGAATGCGTTGTCTGCGTCAACGAGAAGCATTCCCCAATTTGAGCTAGGAAGACATTTATTTTGAAAAATATCGTTCATGGCATGTATTCCGCCTTCAATGCCGCTACTAAGGCCACTGCAGAGTTGTGATTGGCCGCATGCTTCAGTTACTTCGGAGCCGGTGGCTAATATCATGCATTTGGATATGATTCTCCGCAGGCATTCACCTATGCCAATTCACACCTGGACATTTGTCTAGGGCTACAAGGCGGCTTGACATCAGTGCTTGTATCTGATTCCATGGAACATATTCGTTGTTAAGTTTCATAGTTAGTTCGGCGATGGACTTCCTTAAATGTAAGCTCGCTTCCCCGATCTTAAGAGGAAATCTTTCCAATTTTCAGAGGTTGTACCTGTAGGGCCGCCGCCGCCATGTAGTTTTCTAGCCACCTGCTCAACATGGTTGCTTGTTATGTCAACTTCTAGTAGTGGGGGTATATTGGGGAGATCTTCGGGCAGGGTAAAAAGGTTAGGATTTGGCGTTTTAGGAGGTGGGTGTTTTTCTTTTAGGGCATCACCTACGGTTTTCCCGGTGTCATCGATTTCGTCATTCGTGTTGAGAATTTTCCTAGAATCTTTCGTCAGCAACCAGTTTAGAGCTTCACGTATTTTTCCTCTTAAGATTAGGCGTGTGAAAGTTTGCGTTATGTTGTCATTGTGTTTCTTTCGGTTTTTAAAATTACAAAGAGAGATGTTTGATTTTATTGCCTCGGTTATCAAGATGTCTATATGATCATCTGACCACAACTTTAAGCGGCGATCGATAAGTCGACTTATATCTTTCGCTTGTTTAACATTTTTATCTCTTTGTAACAGGACGGCGGTGAATATTAGTAATCGTTCGGACGGATATTGGGATTTTGTTAGCATATCGACTTCATCGGCAAGCGTGTGAATGAATTTCCTGCTTGTGGTATTGGAGGAGGGCAGATCATAAATTTTGCCTTGTAGGGTACATACTTTATTCCAACGTGATTGCCAAATGCCGGCCATCGAACCTGTATTGTTGAGGAATGGTTACCCAAAAGCTTCTTCTAGGGGGGATGCTTGAACTGAGCGTTGTGGTGGTGGTTGCGAAGTAGAGTGTTCACTGCCGTGAGCGGCACGTATGTGACGTTGCAGACCTTTCCTTTTATAGGGTTTCGAGCAGATTAAGCATGATACTATGTCTGTGTTTTCATCTTGACTTAGCGGGATGTTAGGTGTAATGTCCATCGTACCCACTTTATTTTTGCACGTTCATCATGATTATGAAGATAAGTAGGTATATAAATATTGGAAATAACGAACACTGATTTAATAAAAATAGCTCAAATAACGATATGTAAACACTTCATTCCAAAATTTTTACATATAAAATGTCAAATATGGCAATGTCAAAAATTTTCTTATTTTATTATTTAGTTTTCTGGTTTTATATTTGGTATTATATTAGGCAAACACTTTCACTGGATAATTAGGTAACGTCTATTAATTTGGATAGCGTAATTGTCCGAACTTTTAAATAATTAATTTATAATTCAATAAACAATTAGCTACAGCAACTGACGCTGACACTGACATTTGCCTTTTTTTATTTATAATTTATAGCAGTTGGATCACCTCATGTCTTTCGTGCCTATTTATATGCATACGAGGATATTATTATTTCAAAATGTAGTCCTTAATTTTAATCCTAGGTTCTTAATGAGATACATGTTCAAACCAATAACCGGATTGGTCTTTTATTTTAATTAGATTACTATCAAGAGTTTTTCGCGTCTTTTGCCAGTTTTCATTTTTATTTGCTTTTCGAATTTTATCTGCTCTTTGTACGTTGTTGTAAATTTTTCATACGTGCAGGTATAATTAAATATACTATCTACGTATTAAGAAAACGTTAGAGTAAGACTTATGTTGCACAACAAGGATATGTGGAACAAGCATTTGCAGCAGTGTCTTCTGTACCACCTATGTCGACTGTGAATTAGTTTAAAGTAAAACATATAATTAAAATTGTATGTAAAATGCGAAAATTACATATTTATTTAAAGGCATGCATTTGCATTTGTGTTCTAAATTAAGTTGTAGGTAGTAATATATTTAAATATACTTAAACAACATGAAACTGGTTTTACTAAATACTAAATAAAACATACTTAAGGCAAGGTGGGTTTTATTTATCCCGAGAAAGGGAAATAATATAGAAATTAGATAAGTACTTACAAGTGTTCTCCTTACCCTACTGAAATTACTAAATATTTTGAAACATCAGTCTATTACGTGTTAGAGTTTTCGTTTACTTTATTATAGTTTTTCTTTTTATAGAATTAGTAAGTACCTAACTTCTTTTCATTTATGGTCATTTAAATAAGATTGAATAAGCCACAGCCACTTATATACGATTGAATAAGAACAAGTGGCCAGGTGCAAGAGTCATAAACATATCTTTATCTAAATTATCTATTCAACAATCGGTCACGAGGTTGACTTCTAGCTACTTTTTTTGTGAATGTTCTCCCATAGAAACCGCCTTTAAAACGGCATGGCACAAACTATAAACTTGACTGCCTACTACGCTGTAATTTATTATGCTCTAATTATGTAGGAAGGTTATTAACGATTTTTTCTTAAGAACTGGTTATACTTATGTATTTTACACTGTCGTGCTACGCCAAGAAGGTTTATGCCTAAAAAGACCAAGCTAAAATTCTAGACTTTTTGGAAATCGGGGATCATTATGCAGTCGGGAGGTCAACGCTGGGTTACCCAGATATTTTGAAATGATTTGAGTATATCTCGGTGATTCAGCAAACGTGGTTATCTACCTACAATCAGGTCTATATTAAGCATTCTGGTGACCGTGTTCACCTATATGGGCAAATAGGCAGTTTATCTTGGAACGGCTCTACCCTGACTTTTTACCTGTTGTACGAGTATTTGGAAATTGTTTGTTAATATAGTTTATCCGACTACTTGTTTCTGTAATATTTTTTATGATTAATTTGTTTTTAGCAGCAAGTTGTAATTTGCAAGTATGAACCGGTAAGACTTAAAAGGCTGGTAATTAAAAATTACATTTTGATTTAATTGAATATGAACCATGCGTGTTGGACGGTCTGTCACCTTGTTGCAATGGTAATCGATACCTAATAAGATACCGCAAAACCATCAAGGTTGACGATCAGTCAACTTCCGTAAATCCCAGTTTTGTGGAGATTAACTCGTACTGTATTACATCAAAGTCATTAGTCATCATTTATTTATAATACTTACACAATGTTTTTTCAAAACTTAGCCATATTGTGCGAGTTGATTTCACCTCAAACTCAAACTCAAACTCAAATAATATATTTGTAAAACATAGGTACATTGAAAGGTCTTACAATATTTTGGTGGGTATCACTATGTTCCACCATGTGGTATACAAATAGCTACAATTGGCATGCAGCATGCATATGATTATTGATTAAACTACTTAATTAGTAACTACTTACATGATTTGGCACTTATAAAATAATAATGTACAAAATTAGATTAACAATCAGTCAAGTAGCTATGAAAAAACAGATGTCAATGTGTTATGAGTAGATTAATTAATAACAAAAATAAAAAATACTAATTTAATAACATAAGATCTTCATGAAAAATATGTAGGTCATAAAAAATAAAGTAAGAATAGAATCAATATGTCATAAAATTATATATGTCGCAAAAATAATTGAAGTATAAAAGAAAATATGTCAATGATCTAAGTATTCAGTCAGAGAATAATAAGTATTGTTTATTAAATATAATGTCAGCGATCGTTTAAATTGATTGTTTGTTTTATTTTTTATCACTTCAGGTAACTTATTATATATTTTGCTGCCCAAGCAAACCACACTCTTAAGTTTTAGAGCAGTATTTGCAGATTCAGTATGGAAGTCTCTTGGCTTTATTCTTTTGCTTCGTGAAAACGTCACTTTTGTAAATAGTGTGGGATTTGCTCGGACAAACATTGCGATTTCATAAACGAAAAGTGAGGGCAGTGTAAGTAATTTTAAACTTTTAAAATGTGTGGCGCAACTATCAAACCATCTTAAGCCACATATTGCCCTAATGCACCTTTTTTGAGCTTTAAAGACTATACCTCTATCTGTGGAATTGCTTCAGAATATAATTCCATACCTTAGGGTTGACACAACATAACCATGATAGGCTGCCATAATAGCTTCTCTATCAGCTAATTTTGTGAGTCTACGGAGTGCGTAGGAAAATGAGTAGTTTCCGACAGACTTCTTCAGTGTGTAGTTTCCAGGTCAGTTGGTCATCTAGCAATATGCCTAAGAATTTTGTTGAACTCACTGCTTCAACTTGTAACCCTAGGTATGCGCAATTTATTAGGAGAGGTATTTTTCGTTGATGAAAATGCATAATTTTCGTTTTAGTCAAATTAATTAACAGATTATTAAAACGAAGCCATTCAATAATATTACATAATGTCATGTTAATTTCATATTCATAATTATCACTATTTTCACATTCAATAATCACAGTGCTATCATCAGCAAAGAGGGTCATTGGATACTTAATATGTCTAGGGAGGTCATTTATGTATATTAGAAATAAAAGAGGCCCTAGGACACTTCCTTGGGGGACTCCATATACTATTTGTCGTTTTTTAGAGACATATGACCTCTCTGTTTTCGTTTTTGTACAAATTTGGACAATTTCAGATACCTGTTCCCTATCACTAAGGTACGATCTAAGCAGTTCAAGGATGTTGCCACGGATACCATAGGATGCTAACTTATTTGTTAGGATTTTATGGTCTACGTGGTCGAACGCCTTGGTCATGTCCATAAAAATCGCACATATATACTTTCGTTTGTCCATGGATTAAAGAAACATGTAAAATACAAGTTACAAACAGTAAAAGCTGAGATAAACGGATTGGCGGTCTATTCGCTAAAAAGCTATCTCTTCCAGACAACCTTTGTGAAGCAGAAACCATTGAAAATAATCAGAAATACGTAGGTGTTGCAATTGCAAATCAACTAAACTTTAATACTTACTAACACTACTGTATGTATACTTTATAACTTTTTGCGGCTCCAAGTTTGATAGTTTTACTACATAGGTGGCGCTATGTGAACCAGAGTTACCGTACCGCATAATGTATACGGCCGTACAGCGCAATTTAGTGAAGCTATCAAACTTGGAGCCTCAAAAAGTTCTTAAACTGTGGTCATCTATTGATGTATTGTTATATTTCGATACAGAAAAATATCGGTTGCGCTACCGAAATCATACCGAAACTAACGGTATGACGTCATATGCCATTTTTCAATAATATGATGCCTCATAATTGAGGCTTATTCAAAATTGTTGCTAAAATAGTAATGCATATCCAAATTAAATTATTACATGCCTTAGAAAAGCTGCTAACTCATATTTTAGATGCCCGAAAAATTATAAGCCATAAATAAATTACGATAAATATATGTTTGTCTAACGATTTTTATTTAATTTTAGGGTTCCGTAGAAATAGGAAACGACATGACTTTATAGGATAGGTAACTCATGTCGTCATGTCTGTCTGGTTTGAACAAATTTCTAGGAATAAAGTTACGCTAACTGTATTGTGTTGTATGTCAGTCAAACCAATAAAAGCCATTTTGTAACTGTATATTTTATACTATGCAATAAAGTTTAAATAAATAAATCAAATACAAAAATTTAAAACAATGAAAAAATAATCAACTCTGCAGGACTTGAACCTGCATCGATAGGTACGCCTTGTCAGGGTTCGATCGCTTTTACCAATTAAGCTATGGGTCAAGTTACTAAGTTGACGAAATTTTCAATGCCTTCAATCATCTTTACGTAGTGTATGTAACAAAGATAGTTAACTTCCTATACTGAATTGTATTTCATGTTTGTTTCAGAGTGTGTGATTTTGAACGATGTCCGCTGGTAGCCATTGGAGCCATCGGCTCGTGTTAGCGCTGGCTACGATTTTAGCTGTGACACCATGTTTAGCTGATCCAGGTAAATATCAACACAAAAATTATCTAATTAAAGGATTAGAATATTGAGGCAACATTAAACTCCCCGAATAAATCCAGTCCACCTAAACTATGGTCAAAATTAGCTCGCATATTAATGAATGTCAATTATTACGGATAAATTCTGAGCAATTGAATTAATTAAACTTAAATACATAAAGCCACATAGGTACTCTCACTTGTATTTATAATCTTCATATAATAAAGCTGAAGAGGGTCGAAAGTCTGTACATGGAAGATAGTCGAAAAAACGTTGGCTGTGGATACTTAGAATCGATAACAGAACACGTTCCAACAATTTTTAGAATTTTTGTCTGTTTATCTGTTTGTCTGTTTATCTGTTTATCTGTTTATCTGTTTGTCTGTTTATTTGACCGCGCATCACGTGAAAACGGCTGAACGGATTTTGATGAAATTTTGTATAGATATAGTTTGAGTCCTGGGAAAGGATAATATATAGTTTTAATCCCGAAAATCAACCCTGGTGGGGGTGAAAATGGGGTTGAAAGTTTGTATGGAGAATTTTTAACCGCTGAAACAATTTAGATAGAAATGAGTATGGAGATAATTTGAGTCTTGAGAAACGTCATATGATAGTTTTCAAACCCTTGTGGGGGTGAAAAGGGGGTTGGAAGGTGGTATGAGGATTTTTTACCGCTGAACTGATTTAGATGAAAATTGGTATAGAGATAGTATGGGTCTCGAGAAAGGACAAAGGATAGTTTCATCTTCAAAAAAGCCCCCCCCCCCATCTTACTTTAGAACCGTATGTCCAAAAAATTTGAACAAAATAATGGAAGTGAAGCCTGAAAGGTACTTTCAATAAAAACTATCTATACATCTAGACACACGGCAGTGTGTCCGCCAAGTTCGAGCAAAAAAAAGCGACACACCGGCCGTGGGTTATATTACACGAACCATTTCGGGCCAATTTCGACCACCCTATAACTCAAAACATATTTTATCTACGCATATGAAATTTCGAGTGTCTGTTGACATCCCCTTAATTGTCAAGAATACAAAATTTCATTATTCTACCTATAGCAGTTCTTGAGATACTGACGTCAGAAAATCGCTATTTTTACTATACACTCACTCACTGACTCACTCACTGATTCACTGACTCATCAAAAACCTAGACCACTTCCAATGGTCGTACTGACTTGAAATTTGGCGTGGAGATAGGTCTTAAGGTCAAAGTAAAGGGAAAAATCTGAAAACGGCCAAGTGTGAGTCAGTTTTAAAAATAGCGAAGGTGTAACTTTGTTCTACTATGAAGTCATAATGAACTAAATGGGTATATCTTCCAATGGTCGTACCGAACTGAAATTTGGCTCGAAGGTTTGTCTTTAGGTCGAAATAAAGTAAAAATCTGAAAACGGCCAAGTGTGAGTCAGTTTCGAAAACAACGAATTTGTAATTTTGTTCTACTATAAGTAGGTATGGAGTGGAAATGAGATAAGACTTATTTAAATTTAGATACATACCAATTTAAGACAATACATGTTTGTCTTAAAGACAAGAACAATAAAATTGTTCACCACTCTGTGTGTGTCTGTTGCGGGAACCGAACCCACGATTTACGAAGTGCAAAGCAGGTCACTAGGTACCAGTGTTGGCCGATAATTTCAATTAGAATTGAAAATTGATCAATAAGATTGAAGATTAATTTCGTAACTAATCAATTACACTAACATCAATTTTTACTAACGTTAGTTCGCATTGATTTTGTGACGTCGTCAATTACACTAACCGTCAATTAGAATTAACCTATTAGTTACACTAACGTCTCGAAAATTTAATAAGAATTACAGTTAATTAGATTAACGTTAGTGTAACTAAATTAATCCTGTCTTACACTAATAATTAATTTTAAAACTGCATCTCGGGTTCGGAAGTCGGGACCAATATCACAAGATGGAGCTCATGCTGGACCCTAGGGCTACCTACTGGATCTCTGGTTTGGCGCATCATAGACTCATGCTGTTTGGGCTCATTCGACTTGTACTGATGAGCAGATGGTACCGGTATCAAAATCTGGAGCTCATGCTGGACCCTGGGGATCCCTACTGGATCTCGGGTTTGGCGCATCATAGACTCATGCTCTTTGGGCTCATTCGACTTGTACTGATGAGCAGATGGTACCGGTATCAAAATCTGGAGCTCATGCTGGACCCTGGGGATCCCTACTGGATCTCGGGTTTGGCGCATCATAGACTCTTGCTGTTTGGGCTCATTCGACTTGTACAGATGAGCAGATGGTACCGGTATCAAAATCTGGAGCTCATGCTGGACCCTGGGGATCCCTACTGGATCTCGGGTTTGGCGCATCATAGACTCATACTGTTTGGGCTCATTCGACCTGTACTGATGAACAGATGGTACCGGTATCAAAATCTGGAGCTTCTTTTTACTTTTACTTTCTTTGTGTGAAAGTCAAAGTCAAAGTCAAATTCAAAGTCAAAGTCAAAGTGAAAGTCAAAGTCAAAGTCAAAGTCAAAGTGAAAGTGAAAGTCAAAGTGAAAGTCAAAGTGAAAGTCAAAGTCGAAGTGAAAGTTAAAGTCAAAGTGAAAGTCAAAGTGAAAGTCAAAGTAAAAGTCAAAGTGAAAGTCAAAGTGAAAGTCAAAGTGAAAGTCAAAGTGAAAGTCAAAGTGAAAGTCAAAGTCAAAGTCAAAGTGAAAGTCAAAGTGAAAGTCAAAGTGAAAGTCAAAGTGAAAGTGAAAGTCAAAGTGGAAGTGAAAGTCAAATTGAAAGTCAAAGTCAAAGTGAAAGTCAAAGTAAAAGTCAAAGTGAAAGTGAAAGTAAAAGTGAAAGTTAAAGAAAGTGAAAGTAAAAGTGAAATTGAAAGTCAAGGTCAAGGTCAAGGTCAAGGTAAAAGTAAAAGTAAAAGTAATCAAAACCTCGTAGCTTAACCTAAATTCGCGTTTAGTTAGGTAAATTATTAATGTCAATTACCAATTCAATCTACACTAAAAATTAAATTAATGTTTAAATTTTTGAGAAAGACTAAAAATTAAATATCTTCAATTATTAGTTATTCGCAAAGGATTAACACGTTAGTTACAATTAATTTCAATTCTAATTGAAATCAATTTGCACTAAACTATTAGTGTTCAATTTTAACTAACGTGTTTCAATCTTCAATTTTTAATTTTCAATCACACTAACGTTCGGCCAACACTGCTAGGTACACTAGGTGCGCTAAATCAGTCAAACAAAAATGAAAAGACTATTTTTTCTCGCATAGTCTAAATAATTTCTAATTTTACAACTAATAAAATCGCAGATTCAAGAACATGGAAATCATATATACTCTAAGATGGAATTATATATACTACTGCCCATCTCACCCTCCGATACGCCACGGGATGAGATGGGATGGTCCACTTCTAGGGCTACATAATAGGCCACCAATTATAATACCTACTGGTAGGTAGGTATTACCAAGTTATTAATTATCTATGTAGGTAGCGTACTTACAATCAGTATAAAGTACGTTATTGATGTATGTAATTATATGTAAGTAGGTACATTTTATAGGTGTAGGGAGCCAGTTTATTTATAAAAATCACCTATAAATAAATAGTAAAATAGGATTTATCATAGATTATAGGTACTCGCGATGCCCGATCGATCCCGAAATCCCGATATATGTATGTATAGTGATACTAGATAAAAATTCCGTTCCCCGCCTCGCGCACCCTCCGTCGCTGCCTACACTCGTCCGCCGCGCTCGCGCCGTCCGTGATAAAAAAATAATAAAGAACCTACACCTAACAAAAATAAATGAAATCCCATCAAAAACATAAATGTGAAAGGCTGCCAAGTTCGATACTATGGGAATGCTTCGCCTATAAAAGAAGTGAGATCTGAATAAGTACCAAGTTCCATAAAAATACCTCAAATCATAAATAGTTTAATGGTGTAACTTGGCAAGTTTTAATAGAAAATTATATACTTGACACATTGCAGTCCAAAGGTGTCGATTCATTACATTGAAAAGGTGTGTGGTGTGTGAAAACTTGCCAAGTAACATCATTAAAAAGTACTGAAAATAATAAATGTTATCAGGAAACTGCTAAAAAAACCGGTGTGCGTTTCTCTGACTATTATAATTTTAGGTATTTCTATGTAACGTGATACTTATTCAAAATGTACCTTAAAAACTGCTGGAAATCAAGTGTGCATTCCTATAACTATTTATGATTTGAGGTATTTTTATGGAACTTGGTACTTATTCAGATCTCACTTCTTTTATGGGCGAAGCATTCCCATAGTATCGAACTTGGCAGCCTTTCACATTTATGTTTTTGATGGGATATAATAAAGCTGAAGAGGTTCGAAAGTCTGTTCATGGAATATATTCGAAAAAACTTCCCCTGGAGATACTTACAATCGATAACAGAACACGTTCCAACAATTTTTAGAATTTTTGTCTGTTTATCTGTTTGTCATTTTATTTCACCGCGCGTCACGTATTTTGATCGGCTGAACGGATTTTGATGAAATTTTGTGTAGAGATAGTTTGAGTCCCGGGAAAGGACAAAGAATAGTTTTCATCCCGAAAATCAACCCTGGAAGGGGTGAAAAGGGGGTTGAAAGTTTGTATGGAGAATTTTGAATAGAAATTAGTATGGAGATAATTTGAGTCCCGAGAAACGACAGAATAGTTTTCATCCCGAAAATAAACCCTTGTGGGGGTGCAAAAGGGGGTTGGAAGTTGGTATGAGGATTTTTTTACCGCTGAACTGATAAAGATGAAATTTGGTATAGAAATAGTATGGGTCTCGAGAAAGGACAAAGTATAGTTTTCACCCCGAAAATCAACCCTTAAGGGGTGAAAAGGGAGTTAGAAATTTGTATAGGGAATTATTAACCGCAGAATCGATTTACATAAAATTTGGTATGGAGATAATTTGAGCTCTGGAAAAGGAAATAAAATAGTTTTATCTCGAAAATTATCCCTTAAGCGGATGCATAAGGGGTGGAAGTTTACATGGGGAAGAAACAACCAATAACCGCTGTACGTATTTAGATGAAATTTGGTATTGAAATAATTTGTAACTTTTTGGTCAAGGTGTTCATATTTATAACATGTTACCCGTCGATGCTTTAAATTTACCTTTACCCGCTCTTAAGAAATATTTGAAAATGTCATGAATGTCAAAGGGTTATTGCAGGTTCGAGGACTATATATGACGGACAAAAATGCAGTAGGAAAACATATCAAACGTTTTGTGAAGCAGTCAGATTAGGATTTATTTTTCTTTATAATTAAACAATAGGTACATTATGTGTCTCTCAAGCTGTTTTGATATGTCTTCTTGAAGAACTACGCATTATTTAGTATCTTTAAGATCTAATAATGTATTACTGTTTTGAAAAAAATAAGTTCCGTCGAGTTTCTTTTCGGTCATAATACTTGGACCAGAGGTGTAGGGTTAGAACCGGTGGTAGTTTTGGAACGAAGTTCCTTATCGGACGGTTCGCGGATGGGGGGCTAGGCGTAAAAAAGTCACGTGACCGTCACGAAAAAGCGTCACGTCACGAAAACGCGACACCCATACGATTGAGAAACATGTAAAATGAAATGAAAAAAAATATATAAAATAGAATAAAGTGAAGTGAAGTGTAGTGAAAAGTGAAAGCGAGAAGTGACAAAGTGATAAAAGTGAAAAAAGTCGAGAATTTTAAGAATGTCGAAAATGTCAAAATGTCAAATTACCACTAAATGAAACTACCCTCAAAAATTAATATTTTTTTTGGCATGATTTAAACGACATAAAGTAGTAGGTGTATATCGGACGATACAGGACCACTTTTGCATTTATACGTTCATGTCCACGGTAAATGTCATCCAAATCGATCCTCCCGTCAAATCAGTCTAAGCATGAAAGGTAAGAACAGGCGCGGTTGAAATTGGGGAAGGGGGGGGGGGGGGGTCACAAATGCAGAAATGTTTTTTTTCTATTTGTGGTGCACTTGTAGGGGGGGGTCCATGACCCATGCAAATGAAACTCAATCGAGTGTAGTGGCTACCCCCCCCCTCCCTTTTAGACGTTGATTTTTTATAGGCTACGTATAACCTGGCTGGGGATTTTCTTGAATTGGAATTAGTAATCCTTAAGGGGTGATTTTCGGGATAACAATGCAAAAAAAACCGGCCAAGAGCATGTCGGGCGATACTCAGTGTAGAGTTTCATAGATGCCGCCCTGTTACAAAGCATCCGTTCAAAAGGTCGTTTATTAAGGGATATTCGGCGGCGCTTACGTCATTTTACTATTCGGCACTTCCTTTCAATATGCATTTTTGACTGATAATTCAAAAACGGCTGAACCGATTTTATTCAATATAGTTTATATTGAACCTTTCTTATCAGGCCTCACCAAATTTCAGCTTTCTAGTGCGAACGGTAACTGAGCTAGACCGCGGACAGACATGGCGAAACTATAAGGGTTCCTAGTTGACTACGGAACCCTTAAAAGAGATAAATAGTAGTTTATGTAACTGTTACGTAATAAGGCCTAATTATGTACAGAAGTATACACCGCTTTACCTACACTCATATCCATTGAAAACATTAGAATGACCGCCATTACACCGCCATGACCAACCTTATTGCGCCGGCGGTCGGGGGGCGGATATTCATTACGTTACCGTAGGTAATTAATTTTCATACGTTTTTACCACACTGTCACAGATAATACACTGATGTTACGTTACTGGTTGCAATAATGGTGATAATTACATACGGTTCCGATGGAGGATTTATGATATTGGTATAGATCAAGATATTTATTCTTCAATGTAAGCACATTACAATCCACTAATGAACGTCAGAGAAAAATAAAATACACGAGTGTCGTGAAGCACGCGATTAGAACGAAGTTATGTTATTTTATTTTATATCATTATTGACTTTTTCGTAAATTTTGTGGTTTTAATTATTTTGAAATTTTGGAAAGTTTTGAAATAGTGGAAATTTATTTATTTATGAAACTTTATTTTTTTTGAAATTTTGGATATTTTGGAAATTTTGGAAATTTTGGAAATTATGGAAATTTTGGAAATTTTGGAAATTATGGAAATTTTGGAAATTTTGGAAATTTTTGAAGTTTTTGAAATTTTTGTAATTTAGAAATTTTGCCATTTTCGACATTTTTTACTTTTAGGTTCTCGACTTTTATCACTTTGTCACTTCTCGCTTTCACTTTTCACTACACTTCACTTCACTTCACTTTATTCTATTTCATATATTTTTTATTTCATTCCATTTTACATGTTTCTCAATCGTATGGGTGTCGCGTTTTCGTGACGTGACGCTTTTTGTGACGGTCACGTGACTTTTTTTCGCCTAGCCCCCCATCCGCGAACCGTCCGATAAGGAACTTCGTTCCAAAACTACCACCGGTTCTAACCCTACACCTGAGCCCAAGAAGTATTTTGACCGAAAAAGAAACTCGACGGGACTTATTTTTTTTCAAAACAGTAATACATTATTAGATCTTAAAGATACAAAATAGTGCGTAGTACTTCAAGAAGGCATATCAAAACATCTTGAAAGACATAATGTACCCATTGTTTAATTAAAATTAAAATAAATCCTAATCTTACTGCTTCACAAAACGTTTGATATGTTTTCCTACCTAAACGGTGTCCTATAAATGTTAGATGATTTTGTAGTAGTTTTTTGGTTTGGGCCATGCAACTTTGTCCGTCATATATAGTCCTCGAACCTGCAATAAACCTTTAACATTCATGACATTTTCAAATATTTCTTAAGAACGGGTAAAGGTAAATTTAAAGCATCGACGGGTAACATGTTATAAATATGCAGTAGCAACAACATTCTGAGGATGATTGCCGGTAGATTTGATTGCCCGATAGTCTACGGGTTGATCAAACTGGTAAAGTCCAATTTAGAATATAAGTTTTAGATGTTTTATGTTTTATTTTAAGTATGTTAATATGATTACTTACTTACAACTTAGAATGTATACTAAAAAAATGGACCACGTTGTCTGAAATAAATATTTTTGAATTTGAATTTGAATTTGAAATATGAACACCTTGACCAAAAAATTATCAAATTATTTCAATACCAAATTTCATCTAAATACGTACAGCGGTTATTTTTTGTTTCTTCCCCATGTAAACTTCCACCCCTTTTGTATCCGCTTAAGGGATAATTTCCGAGATAAAAGGAAAAGGAAATAAAATATTATTTCCTTTTCCAGAGCTCAAATTATCTCCATACCAAATTTTATCTAAATCGATTCTGCGGTTAATAATTCCCTATACAAATTTTCAACTCCCTTTTCACCCCTTTAGGGTTGATTTTCGGGTTGAAAACTATCCTTTGTCCTTTCTCGAGACCCATACTATCTCTATACCAATTTTCATCTAAATCAGTTCAGCGGTAAAAAAAATCTCATACCAACTTCAAACCCCCTTTTTACCCCCACAAGGGTTTGAAAACTATCCTATGACGTTTCTCGAGACTCAAATTATCTCCATACTCATTTCTATCTAAATCGTTTCAGCGGTTAAAAATTCTCTGGGTTGATTTTCGGGATCAAAACTATATATTATCCTTACCCGGGACTCAAACTATCTCTATACAAAATTTCATCAAAATCCGTTCAGCCGTTTTCACGTGATGCGCGGTCAAATAAACAGACAAACAGATAAACAGATAAACAGACAAACAGATAAACAGACAAAAATTCTAAAAATTGTTGGAACGTATTCTGTTATCGATTCTAAGTATCCCCAGCCAACTTTTTTTCGATTATCTTCCATGTACAGACTTTCGACCCTCTTCAGCTTTATTATATGTATAGATTGTAATGTGCTTACATTTACGAATAAATATCTTGATCTACACCAATATCATAAATAGTGGAGTACGGGAACGCCTTTTTAACCTATAAAAATGACATAAATCACAAGTCCGATTTTATTTTGTGACCTGTTAGAATACGTTAAGCACTAATAATAAAAAATATTTTCTAACAATTTCTAGCATTGCGCTACGTATAATACATGTATTTATTTGCTACACATAGAAAAGATTATGTCAGTTTTATTTTTCTCCACCAGGCTATCATTTTTTATTATTGCAACATAACTTAACTTAAATTTTATAACGGATTTATCAAGAGCATATGTCGTCTTAGCCATTTGTAATTCGTTTAGAATTCAAGGTCACTTATATTTTGACAAATTGTTTTCGATTATGCTCACATAATCTATTTACCAAACTGTTATAAAATGACAGATGATGTTGAAATAGTTGAATGCAATAGTATGGTAAAGGAAAATATATCTTGTATAATCTTTTCTTGTTGTTATTAACAAATATCTATATAATACCTAGCGCGACGTCAAAAACTGTTAGAAAATATTTTTTACTATAAGTAATCATATCATATTCTCTAACTAAAAAAAAAATGCACTTGTGAGTTTTCGAAGCTCAAAACTGTTCGCGTACTGTACTAAAATCCTCTATTCGGCTTCCGCGTTCGGAACCGTATGTCATTATTTACCACCATTATTGCAACCAGTAACGTAACATCAGTGTATTATCTGTGACAGTGTGGTAAAAACGTATGAAAATTCATTACCTACGGTAACGTAATGAAAATCCCCCCCCCCCCCCCCCCCCGGCCCCACGACCGTCGTCACGACATCAGTCAAAAACGCATAGTGAAATGAAGTGCCGAATAGTAAAATGACGTAAGCGCCGCCAAATATCCCTTAATAAACGACCTTTTAAACGGATGTTTTGTAACAGGGCGGCATCTACGAAACTCTACACTGAGCATCGCCCGACATGCTCTTGGCCGGTTTTTTTGCATTGTTATCCCGGAAATCACCCCTTAATTCCAATTCAAGAAAATCCCCAGCCAGGTTATATGTAGCCTATAAAAATTCAACGTCTAAAAGGGGGGGTAGCCACTACACTCGATTGAGTTAAATTTGCATGGGTCATGGACCTCCCCGCCCTCCAAGTGCAGCACAAAGAGAAAAAAATCATTTCTGCATTTATGACCCCCCCGACCCAACCCAATTACAACCGCGCCTGTTCTTACCTTTCATGCTTAGACTGATTTGATGGGAGGATCGATTTGGATCATATTTGCCGTGGATATGAACGTATAAATACAAAAGTGGTCCTGTATCGTCCGATATACACCTACTACTCTCTATGTCGTTTAAATCATGCCAAAAAAAAATATAATAAAAAAAGGATTCATTTTTTAGTGTAGTTTCATTTAGTGGTAATTGTAAAATATTTTATTAGGACTACTGTCCTCTAGCGTATCCATCTGTCAACTTTACTTCAAGTTCCGCCTCCAGGGTAGCGGGAGAGAAATCAGGGGTGAATTAGCCGCTTACTGACACAGACCGAATTCCACGCGGGCGGAGCCGCGGGCACAGCGAGTATTATAATATATTGATAAATATAAGTTGGGAAGTTTGCGGCATTGGGCTATACCCCTACTTATAGTACCTAGTATCTGAGCTATATGCATCCTAGACATGCCTTTTTACTTGTGCCCGTATTGCTAATGGGAGCTCACGAAGGTAGAATCCAGTCACACTAAATACGCGCAATAGCAACTTGTATTTCGACAGGTACAGTCGACTACAAAGAGATGTATCCACTTTTTCACTGTATTACGTTATTACGTATAAATACGTGGTTGTTTCTTAGGCTTTTGTTATCTTGTCAAAAAAGTCGTGTCAAGTTCATTTTGAACACCTCGCCTGATTAGCTACTTCTGCCGCTGACTTCATTATCCACATACCTAGAAGTCCTAGTACCTATGTTTTACGGGAACTAAGTGACTGATCGTAGAGCCTCTGAGTTTTGGCTTGTTATTCATTATGCTGTTCATGTTGCTGTCATATTGCTCTTGTGATTCATAATCTTGTCACAATTTTAATTAAGCTAACCTTTTTACCGGTTAGTTGTCTACAAAATGATTAACGGGTGCTGTTTAATTTTTTTATCCTTTCTTATCTTGGTAGGTGTCAACGTTTGGCCTTGGAATGTATATAATTGATTATAACCAGTTTTGGTACCTACACGTGAAATTCTTTATTGTTTTTCCTCAAAAGCAAAATTGCTCTTTGCTTCAGCGTCCTTAAACGTAAAACGCCATAGACAAAAACCAGCCGAAAGAGCGAGAATGTCCACCTACCCGCCTGAATTATGTCTATGGGCTCCATACACAAATTCAGGAGCACAGACAAATTTCCGCTTTCCGGTTGATTTTTGTCTATGGCCAAGTAGATATTCCGCAGATAACTGGTCTAAATTCCGCTAGGTATGTCATTGAGTAACAGGAGATGACAATCCTAAGAAATTTTAAGTCTCAAAAATTGTAGTGAAAATCACTACACTACTCTTTGATTCAGTTACAGCCAAACATGGCGCACAAAATTTATTCTAGATGTCACATCTAGTAGAATACATAATAAATCAATGAGGTGTGTTGTATTGTATCTAATACGCGTACTTGCATTTGTTGTCATCTATAAATATTGATACATATCAGTCCGTTTTATACCTACGTCGACTATGGTTTAATGATTCAGCATGTGGGCATCGATGGGCCGGATCTCCACAACATCAACACGCTGCTCAGGCGGATGTCGGCACCGCTACAAGGATGTGAGCCGATGTTTTGTGTCGCGCTGCGTCGTGTTGATCGGTCACGAGTCCCAAGACATAGCTATTATGCAGTTGCTATGCGGTTGTAGTAAACGCGACATTATCGCTGCATGTGTATAGGGGTCTGCAACCATATCGATTGAGCCAGAATCCCATGTTGTTCTAATTCTCTGTTTAAGGGTATCTACAATGTACCTATCTTAATCCACCGATCAATAAATGGAATCAAAATCCTTATTGTTTGTCAGCCGTCCTATAGAACGTATATGAGATGAACACTATTTACAAAACTAAAATAATAAAGATACTAGTTTCTTCAAAATTATTCAAAACTTAGCTTATTTACCTTGTATTTGAAAATTTCATGTGTAATTATTTCAAGTTACTTAACAAGTATCTAATCTTGAGTAACCAATTAAAGGCTCCTGATTGGTACGGTCAGCAGCAGAAGTAGCTAAGCGGGTGAGGTGTTCAAAATTACCTAACACACGCTCTTATCCTCTTAAGAATAAAGTCGTGTCAAGCTCATTTTGAACACATGACCCGCTTAGCTACTTCTGATGCTGACTGCACTTATAAATAGCGTGCGCTTAAATTTGTCGTCTAGACATTGCTCAGAGAAAAATCATAACGTTTACTCTTAAAATAAAGGAGCAAAGTTGACTGAACTAAACATGCCAATAATCTTATAATGAATCGCCAAAGTTCCGAGTCATTCTTATCCTGATATTCAAATGCCTTCCGAAGTTCCGGTGTTTAATATCAAAATGTAGATCGTTAGCTGGTGACGTCAAAATCTTGACATTTGAGCGCGTGCGCCACTAGAGTCACGATGGAGAACATTTCCCCGTAGCCTTGCGAGCTTCCGCTTTTGTACCAAGGTCAGTTAAGTGGATCGCTGTTGTAATAGGAAAACTTTCTTAGGTAATCTATTGTGTTCATTAGTGGGATCGTTTTTTTTCGATTTGTCAATCAATAGATTGATGTCAGGGAATAATGGTTCTGCACCACTTTACTAAGCAGTACTAAACACGCTAACGGTTTTGAAGAGACGCTTTAAAATTAATTCACCTAAAGAAAGTATTACAGAAAGAGGCCTTCGAAATAAGGTGATGACAGAGAACATGATATCTATTAATTGGCTCATTCTACTTTTTCGTGACCATTAATCTATTGCCAGAAAAAAGTATGATAGACGATGAATTTCGTGTATAAAATTGTATTCCCAAATTGTACCTGAACCAAATAATAGGAATTAGTTAACCAAAATTCATATATTAATTTTGACTAATGTAAAAAGATGGTAACGCAGTGCTAAATGCCTTATTTTCCAACCACTGATTTACTGCGATTAAGAATATTTACAGCTGTTATTAAATTACTTGACCGTCACTGGAAGCTTTATAATTGAGATAGCATATCTGTTTCCGTCGAATTATCACCAGCAAAGTGCTTTATTTGACTTTTGATTCCAACGACAGTGGCGACACCTGGCGGATCGCGCCATTTTACACAGGTAAAAAATGTCCGGTGATCGCTTTGTCATTGGCGATCAGTTTCCCGTCGAAGCAACACGTGCACAGCAAATCAGGTCCTCTGGCCGTTACAATTCTAAAATTGTGAAAAATAGATGTTAAGTATTTAAAATATATTCGGTGTTAAAGTGTTTTATCAAGCACGTAAGTACCCGATTACTAAAATATTTAAGTGGTCATACATTTAAACAACTTTTCTGTTCGGACCATTACGTAATACGTTTTTTGTGCATAAAACCAGTCTATAGTGTTTTATTTGTAGATAGAACCTTCCGATTGTATTTTTGTCAAAAAATTCGTTACAAAAATACAATCAGGTGCCATTTTGAACTTTGATTAATACTATTTCTATTTCAGAAACGGATAATAATCAAAAGGTCTCGGCAGAGCCGCAGCCTGGCCCAAGTGATATGCAATGATAAGTGTGATAAGACTACTGACCACAATAATTGTTATGAAAATAGAACTTGTGATGTAAATTCACATGAAAATCTTTCTTGCCCTGATAATTTGTCAATTTTGTCAGAGGTTAGTGGTGAATTGTATGATGGTAATGATGTTAGTGACGCTCCGTGCCCTAACGCTGAAAGTCAAGACGCAAATTCAAATTTACCTTTCACTTTTGATAATGAAACGAAGTTAAAATTAAAACCTGTCCCTAATCTTCAAAACATTTTCTGAAAATGCTTCTTGACGTTCAGCGCTTGGGAAGCGCAGTATGATCTGAGGTTAAATATACACAAACACTATACAATCATACCCCAGGTTTCGTAGACCTGGAAACAAACGAAGAGGTAAAAATGTATAATACCTTACGTCATCTAGCTTATGCTGATAAATCATATATAGCGGTACAAGATGGTATTCGTAGTCTTTTATCATGGGCAAAGAGTATGAATTTTTCTTATGATGAATTCATCATAACTTTCATTAAACACTAAGCTCGATGAGCTTTTTCAAAAAGGCGACCTACAAAAGATTTCCTCTGATCTTTTATTAATAGTTTGTGGTCACCGCGCCGAAGCTACTGAAATGCGTAGAGACGTAATTAAAAACCAAATTACCCATGGGTAAATCAACCTCCAAACAATCAAACCGATTACCACAGGTGGAAGAGGGTCATTTCATAGTCGAGGCTCGCGGCCCGATCATGGAGGTAATAGAGGACGAGGAAATGCCGCTAGAGGTTACAAAGGTAACCAAAAACGGCATAAACTATAAGTCATGACTCAGAACCGTTTCAAGCAGGCCAGTTAGCGCACTTCCACACGCAATGGAAGAAAATGGGAGCACCAGAAATAACATTAAAACTAATCAGAGGGTATCGCATACCATTCCTTTCAAAGCCCCCACTGGTGTTTCCCGATGTGAATTCGGGCCCCTTTCACACCCCTGTGTCAAAGGAGATGTCTGCAATAGTGCACACAATGAAAGCTCAAGGTGTTTTTAAGGTAGCACAGCCGTCACCGAGCTTCATCTCTCCTCTTTTCCTTGTGCCAAAACCAGACGGATCTGCTCGATCAATTTTCAACTTGAAAGCGCTAAACGATCATGTACTGGCCGATCCTTTTCACATCATAAACATGCATCGAATTCCCGACTTCCTACAACCAAACGACTGGATGTGGAAAGTCGACATATCCCAAGCGTACTTCCATGTGAAAGTAGCCGAGATACACAGGCGCTTCCTGTGCCTAGTTTACAACGGCAAATTGCTAAAAATGTCCTGTCTCCCGTTTGGGTTAAGCACGGCTCCGAAAACGTTCTCAATGCTGACAAATTGGGTAGCTCAAATCTTGCGACAACAGGTCAATGTCAGAATTTTAGTATACTTGGACGACTTTTTAATTGTGCATCAAAATGCACGAGACCTCCAAGATCATGTCAAAACTACTGTCCAAACAACAACTAACCAACAACCAACAGAAAAAGTAATAACATTACGCCAAAAATTTAATCAGGTTCTCGTACAAGGAAAACTGACCTTGAAAAGGACCCAGAGACTAGTAGGGTCCCTGTATTTCGCCAGTTTCGTTGTCCCGCGGGGTCGGCTCAACCATCAACGACTCCTAATGTTTCTAAACTCCTTGTTTCTAAGATCCCTCAACCAAACCTTTTCCGATACCGCAAAGCATATTGAACTAACTAAATTGGTGGGTAAGGCATCAACAACCCTGCATCGTCCTCCCACCAATTTTCTAGTGACAGATGCGTCGGATCAATGTTGGGAGGGCACAGTTGAACGACCTAGCTCTCTCGGGGTCTTGGTCACGAGATGAACAGAATCTTCATTGCAATCAGAAGGAAATGTTAGCTCTCCTTCATGTTCTTCAGGGTTATACTCACCTGTTGCATCACAGTTCGATGCTCATACAATGCGACAACAGAACAGCTGTAGCCCATCTAAGGAAAGAAGGGGGGTCCAAATCGGTAGCCCTTGTAAACATAACCCATCAGATCTTCGATCTCCTAGATCAAAATCAGATATACTTCAGCGTACACTATGTACCGGGCAAGAACAATTGTCAAGCCGATCACCTATCACGTCATCGCCTTCCTCCGGAATGGCATTTACTACCGGCTTGTGTGGACATAGTGTTTGCGAAGTAGGGAATACCGGTTGTGGATCTGTTTGCCTCGGCAACATCCCACCTGGTACACAATTATGTATCCCGAGACCTGAAAGACCCTGTAGCCCTTTACCACGATGCATTCAGCACTCCTTGGTATTACCCTCTCGCGTGGGTATTTCCACCACCGTTTCTGATACCCAAAGCCCCGTCTCATTTGAGTCGACCGGGATATTTCTCATAGTAGTTCCTCGTTAGGAGAAAGCTTGAGCGCTTGCTGCGCCGCTAACCCTGAGGAATCTACAAAGAAATCTCGTCAACATGGCGACAGGGCTGCCGCCTCCTCAGGTCGAGAAAATAATTCTCGAGGTTTGGAAATGTGGGGGTGGTCCGAGGCGCTAGAGTTTTGGAACACGGATCAACAATCATTTCTTAAAAATTCTTAGAGAAAGTCTACATTAAGAACTTACAAAACAGCTTGACAGCGTTGGATCTCCTGGTCCAGTTCAAAAAATGTAAACCCAAAAAATCCCACAGGATCACAATTGACACAATTTTTATCGGATTTACATTTAATAGATAAATTATCTTATAATACCATACTTTTACATAATAATATAGTAGTTTCTATATTGTGTAACACTGAAACTTCAAGTTGCTTAAGTTCACATGTTCTGGTAAAACATATTCTCTAAGGTGTCCGAAAGTACGTAAACATCCAGTTTGGGATGTCAGTAAGCTGGCTGATTTTTTAACTGATTATACAGTAGATGAAAACAACTCGTCATACAGCCACTTTACTACTTCTTTGCTCTGGTAGACGCATACATGATTTGACCTTGCTAACAATTGACCCTAGAAATTGTATAAGATCAAATTAAAGTATAATATTTTGGCCCCAATTTGGCTCAAAAACAGACACAGGTAGTCCGGTTAGAAGCTGTTGGCTAACACTAATAATCATATGCTAAATCCTATTTTTTGGATTGAACGAACTATTCCCCTTTGAATGAAAGACGTAATTCTGCTAAATCGTTAAATTTATTTGGAACTCTGTAGACCGCAAACGGCCTCACGGACGGTTATAGCTAACTGGAATAAAACATTTTTTAAAGAAGCAAACATAACAGTTGCTCCAGGTAGCATCCGATCAGCTGTGGCCTCTTAAAGTTGGTGGGAAAATCATTTCCTCGATGAAATTATTGCGCGTGGAAATTTGCAATCAGCCAATACTTTCCAGCGATTTTGTAGGAGAGAAGTAGCAATACCAAGTACTTCTAATACAAATGTCACACAATTATTTAATCCTGTATAGTGATTAGTGATTTATAATAAATAATATAGGCATGTACATCTGATTTGTACTAAGGCACTTGCGTTGTATTCAATGTTATAAGTAATAACTTATTACTTACGCAACGTTGAACTTTTTATTATAAGTAAATATCAATATATTATGTTATTATAAATTTTAATTAATAAAAAATTAACTCGTTGAAATTACTATTTCTGTATTTTAATTTATTACTAGTACATCCAGATACTAATCCATCACATTGGCGTTACATTACATTAGTTTTTTGAGTATCAACCTCAGCAGTGGCGGCACCAGGCGATAACAAACAGGTCTCAATTATAAAGCTTCCAGTGACGGTCAAGTAATTTAATAGACGCGTTTTACCTGAAATAAAACGCATATTAAAATACTTACCTCACTCTTCTAGTGAGGTAAGTATTTTAATCTCTCTCTCTCTCTTTCATTTCATTTCTGCCTGGTGTAATTGAGCCAATGACAAAGCGATCACCGGACATTTTTTACCTGTGTAAAATGGCGCGATCCGCCAGGTGTCGCCACTGTCGTTGGAATCAAAAGTCAAATAAAGCACTTTGCTGGTGATAATTCGACGGAAACAGATATGCTATCTCAATTATAAAGCTTCCAGTGAGGTAAGTATTTTAATATGCGTTTTATTTCAGGTAAAACGCGTCTATTATTAAACTAAGCTATCGGGATTGATAGCCTAATTAAGCCTCTTTCTCCGTCACAAAACAGCAAATGAAAGTACTTATTGGCCAAGTATTCTAAAATATGCATTTTATGAAAAAGTGTCAATAACTTATGTAAAGTTATGTACAACGAAAAGTATTTAGGATGACCCAATTAATACCATGAACTTTTCTGAATTTAAACGTCACTAAATTAACCTTAAAAACACAGATCGACTTATACCGCAACTAAAGAATGCCGCTGTGCTCAAAATCCAATGTCAAATTGTTTATACATTTTCTTCCTAGTCTGCTCTGCGGTCACTCAGACTGAGAGTGGCCAGGGTATGTGACAACAATAATTTGGATACTCTTATAATTAATTACCTAATACTTATAGGTTAATGGTTGCGTATCGGAAATAAGAATACCGAGAAAAGCACATCACCTTACATGCCCATTGCCCGTAGGTCCTGGGTCAAGACTAAATAGCTTATTAACAAAGTCAAATAATATTGATTGCCGTCATTATTACTATTCTTTGTATATTGAAGGACCACGGCTTTGATTACACATATTGAGAGGAAGTACATACGAACTTAATTATGTCTACAATAGCAAATTGATGGTTTTTATTTTAAGCATTGTTGAATACAATGATTTCTGTACATGCATTATTTATTACAAATTACGATAATTGTATTCGAAGGCCTACCACTAATCATACTAATGAACATCCGGTAAGGTTCCCTTTTTTATTCCTTAAATATTTAAAACTAGTTGATTTTCAGACTTTGTGACCACATTTGCCCCTTTTGGGGGTTGAATTTCAAAAAACCTGAAACACGTGTTTACTCATTTATCGTTAGGAACACTCCTGTAAAGTTTCGAATAAAATAGTCTAACAAATCTTGATTCGCCATACAAACTTTGGACCCTCATTTTACCCCCTTAGGGGGTGAATTTTGAAAAATCCTTTCTTAGTGCATCTCTAGACCTTATAAAGAACCTACGCGCCAAATTTGGAATCTCTAGAACCAGCGGTTTGGGCTGTGCGTTGATATGTCAGTCAGTCAGTCAGTCAGTCAGTCAATCAGTTTCTTCTTTTATATATTTAAGATGGATGCTACAATCATAATCAAAAATCCTTGGATTAAAAAAACAAGCAAAGTGAGAGTCGGAGTTGCTTTCTGAGGGTTCCGTAAATCACACAATTTTAACAATAACCGGTAACTGTAACGAGAAAAAAATATATAAGTGTTGATTGCCCTACAAAGTGTTATAAAATAAGGCTCAAATGGCGTATCTTAAGAATGCGTTGACTTAGAAGCTTGAATTTTGTACAGCCTCAAGGGATCGCAGACATCAGAATTTCATGTTAATTTCAACTTGATTCCTCAATGCGTTCCCAAGAATAAGGATCTTTACAGACAGACAGACATGGACCACAAAGTGATCATTCTATACATAAAGGTTATGTATTTTTCCTTTTAAGGTACGGTACCCTAAAAAAGGGCTACAACTGAAATTCATGACAGTTACAAACGTCTTTTTATTTTATTGATATTAGCCGACGACGTAAAAATAATATCCTCGCCGGAATGTAATGTTTTTGCAAGTAGTTGGATGTTTTTGCGTGAAGCGTGTATGAAGTTTTGTGAGACAATGGATAAAGGCGAATCTTCTGTAATCTAAGTTTGTTAATATTGTTATTTTTAAATCTTGTTGTACTATTTACTACAACGTACGTTAATGTTTTATAGCTTATTTATTGTAAGGTATATATTAGTTATGAATTCCACAGTGCATTAGTACCAACTGTCATGCTGTGTAAATGTTTAGAATAATAAAAAATCATAAAATAAAAACAAATTTGAGTGTAGGTAAGCAATAGGTAAATAAAAAAGTTTAGATATATTGTATAATTCGTTTATGATTTATGTTATCAAGTCTAATCAGATTTATTTAATCCAGTTCCTATATAGATAATGTTTCGGTATGGGCACAGGTATATGTTAAAATAAACTTTTAACGTTTATAATTTTTACATGTATTTCAAAGGTAATTTAACAGAATGAGATATTTTTAGTGTTTCGTACCAATACTTGGTTTACGAAACACTTATGGAATCACTTCGGTCCTCGAAATTGGTAAATCGCGATTCTCTCGGAAACCGTTTGACGTAGAAAGCTGAAATTTGGAATAGGTATAGAAAATATTGTCTGTAACAAGGTACTTAGGTCTTAACTGCTTAAATTTAATTTTAAGAGGAAGTTTAGGGGGATAAATGGGGAAAATGAATTTTATTTTTAATTTCTAAGAAAAGTGTTGGGCACCAATAGAAAGCTTGCAAAAAATTAAGACCGCACACTGATTTTGAGTTCATTTCACGTGCAGTATTTTTGATAAAAAACGCATTTGAAAATGCAGTTTTTCATACAAAAATTACGGCTCTGTCCCCGCGTTTTTTTCAGAAACTACAGCTAACTAGGAACTGAGAACTGAATAGTGCACTAAACAGACACTGCAGATGACGACATAATTATTTGGTAGACCTATCTTTAACGGTTTTCAGACCACGGATTGACCTTAGGTTACTATAGGACTTGACATGTACCTACAGTCAATTTACAGTGGTAATTTCCTATGATTTATACAGCCTGTAAATTTTATACGGGCGTATACTTTATCCACCTATAGTATCCAGCAATAGGACTCTTATAGTATAATAATTTTGTTAAATAGTGTTATTAATTATGTGTAATGATTTTTTAAAGTCCTACCGGGCACCAATGTACGCTATCCAACTGATTTAAAACTGACATAACTGACATGACGCACCGGTAAGTTACTTGTCATGGATGCAATTCATTGCGGGCTGAATTATTATGTATGAAAAAAAAATTCTTATTTTCATAAAGAAATAAATGTAAATAGGTTCCCTAGGTCCAATACTAATCGCCATCACAATATACGCCCGTATAAAATTTACACACTGTATATTAAAAGCATAAGAGAAAAAGAGTACATACAAAATTAAACTTTACTCAACGGTTATAAGTGTAAATATCGAACGAGCCTTCCTATCCAAGGAAAATGATTTCGAACAAATTCGAATATAGAACTCCATACTTCATTGCTGTTTTCTTGTTTTTATGAGATAGTAGATAACATAAGTTTAAATTTCGAACAGGCCTTCAAAGCAACGCACGTCGTCGGGTGATAAACAAATTCACTAATTACCTACTTACTACCACAAGTTTATAGCCGTAATGAACCGTATTGGTAACAAAACAAGGCGGATTTTAGTTTACTTATTTTTTTGCAATTTGTGAGATTTCATTGAGATTTAGTTGTCACCTGACAGTATAGAGTATACCCTTAGAGGATTCAACCAACCGGAGTCGCCATTGATAGGCGTTCCCCTCTGCCGAAAACGTATGACCAGTGGTCATACACTTGTATGGACTGACGTTTATCTGACGTAGCTATTTGTACGTTACGTATGGCTATTCAGCGGGATCCCTTTGTTTCCCATAAAGTTATGGTTTCGAATTTCGATAGTCAGAAATTGATATCCATATAATTTATGGGCATAAACATCAATAGTCATAATTTTTGTAAAGCATAACATTTCATAGTTCTAATAATAAAGATCTATAATATTAAACACTATAATCGCAAAAGGCATAAATTTGATGAGTATAACATTCGAAGGTCTATCAATAAATATTCAGAAATATTTTAAGGCATATATTTTATCGGACTAATAGTCGTTAATCATATCGTTTTAATGTAATCCCTTTGTTTCCCATAAACTTATTGTTTCGAATTTCGATAGTCATAAAATGATATCCATTGTGATTTATGGACATAAACATCATTAGTCATAATTTGCCATAAGTGGGTTTGGTTAGGTTAGAACTGCGACCCCCAAGAAAACGAACTTTTGTCAGAAGTGGGTTAGGTTAGGTTAGAACTGCGACCCCCAAGAAAACGAACTGTTGCCAGAAGTGGGTTAGGTTAGGTTAGAACTGCGATCCCCAAGAAAACGAACTGTTGTCAGAAGTGGGTTAGGTTAGGTTAGAACTGCGACCCCCAAGAAAACGATTCTGATTATCTTACCTGACGATCTTATTATGTTATGATGTCTAACGTTATGGACTATAAAAAATCGGAACTTAAAATTTGTGGAAACCAAAATACACCCCTAGTTATCATTATAATCTGCGATCAAAGAACTTAAAACAATTATTATAAGCAAGTTTATTGCCTTCAACATTATGTAATAGATACCATCTGGACTTAGAATATTATGAGTAACAGATTTTATGACTAACAATAATGATGACCTGCAAAAATCGGACCAGCAATTTAGATTGTTAAATTTTATGACTATTGACAATATGACTAATAAAAATTATGATGGAAAACGTTATGGACTGACAAAATCGGAAGTAAAAATTTATGGGAACCGATAGAGACCCCTATTCAGCCATACAATTAACGTTCCCCTCCCCCACAAAAATCGGCAGACTTTTTTCTATAGTAAATGACAGACATGGCTACTCCATCCGGGTTGAATTCTCTAAGAGTTTACCCCATGTCTATCCGGAAAGAGGAGTGTTGTAGTATGTATGAGTTCTAGTATAAACCACTACACTTCTCTTTCCGAACAGACTTTAGTAAGACTCATTATTTAATAATTGAGTTTATACGACCACATTTAAATAATTTGATACAACCGCCTAACATCTATGTATCCATCTATCTATTCTATACAAATAATAAAGCAACGAAGATTAGAAAATCTGTACACTGAAGATATATTATTATTAGCAAAAATATTAATAAATAAGAGTCTGCCTGCGACCACGAGCGTTACGGCACGCTCGAAACGTCAGGAAAATAATAAAAGTAAGTGTACGCGATTAAGTCCCGTTTTTGTCATAATAATGAGTGAACATCGTGTAAGTTTAAATCAGTACATTAATAAGTAGCTCTTAAAATCGATAACAGATCAGTATTCGACGATTTTTAGAACTTTTGTCTGTTTGTGTTTTTGTCTGTTTGTCTGTTTATATTACCAGTTGGCATAAAAACGGCTGAACGGATTTCTATAAATAATATTTACTTTATGGTTTTAGCGGGTAGAACTTAGTATGGTAAATGCAATTATTATAACGCTGAGTTCAAGTCACAAATTGATATTGGTTTATTTGGAGACATTATACACAAATAATGTAGTAGGTTTTTTCATATTCTTAATAAAAAGTATTTAAACATGGTAAATACGGAACCCTAAAAACGGAAATCGAAAAAATGCCCAGAGTTAAATGAACCACAACGCTATCTCTCGCAGGATTGTCTTACTAACTAAGACGTCACTGAGCAGCAGTTAGTTATCGGACAACAAAGTTCGTAGCTTAGTTTAGGCACAAAAAAACCACGTGATAGGTGGCAAAAAAGGGGCTAAGGCAAAGAAAAGACTCACTAAACGAATTCTATTCATACCATAAATGGTTAGGTTAAATGTTTAAGACGGGAGCAAAACGAGTATCGATACAGTTAACTGAGTGACAAGCGTAAGAGGGGGGAAGCGCACGAAGAAAAAACACACTCAACGATATTAATTCATACCAAAAAAGGTAAGGTTGTTGAGAATAGCGAGCCTTCAAAAGTTTGGAACTTTCTAAAGTCGTTGGGAGTTGGGAAATCTTCAGAGAATCCGATCACTAATAACGTTGACTTAAACCTGCTCAACCAGCATTTCTCTTCTTCAACTGATTTTACTGGTCCAGTAAAAAACGAGACTCTTAACTTTCTTTCGAATATCCCAACTCCAGACTTTCCTCCTTTCTGTCTTGCGCAATTCACCGACAGTGATGTTAAGAAGTACGTTTTGTCCATCACTTCCAATGCCGTTGGAGTCGACAGCGTTAGTCGTAAAATGATCCTTCCTCTCCTCGATTTACTTGTCCCTATTGTTACTTGCATCTTAAACAGTTCCATTTCTTCTTGTGTATTCCCCACTTTGTGGAAGGATGCTGACATTATTCCTCTGCCTAAAAAATCCAATCCTTCCTCATTCTCTGATTATCGCCCGATTTCCAGTCTTCCTTTCCTTTCTAAAATCCTTGAACGCCTTGTCCACCAGCAACTGATATTTTTGAACAGAAACGAACTCATGAACACCTTTCAGTCTGGTTTCCGAACAGGTCATAGTACGACTACTGCTCTCGTGATAATAACAGATGACATTCGGTCTGGCATGGATAACAGGGAAGTCACTGTACTGTCTCTGTTAGATTTCAGCAACGCATTTAATACTGTCGATTTCCAAATTTTGCTTGGGATATTACGCTCCATTAACATATCTCCTGCGGTGATTACTTGGTTTCAAATTTATTTAGAAGGTCGTCGGCAGCGCATAAAGGTGGATTCATCCCGGTCTACATGGTGCAACACATTGGCCGGCGTTCCACAGGGTGGTGTGCTGTCCCCTCTTCTTTTTTCCATATTTATAAATTCCATCACACTAAAAATTTCTTCTTCTTATCACCTTTATGCCGACGATCTCCAAATTTATTCCCAGGGTACTCTTAGCGATTTATCTCAGGTTATTCGCTCAATGAACTGTGACCTGGAGTGCATCTCTAATTGGAGCAAACGTTACGGACTTAAAGTTAAAACCCAGCACCCTGCTAAAACCCAGGTCATTGTCATAGGTAGCCCTAAACTCATACCTAGGATTGACTATTCGCAACTACCAGCTATAACGTTTGATGGTACTCTAATTCCATACTCCAATCGGGTAAAAAATCTTGGGGTCATAATGGATGAACATTTAAATTGGATACCACAGATAGGTGAGGTTAGCAGGAAGGTGTTTGCTTCGGTGCGTTCTCTTAGTAGACTTCGCAACTTTTTGCCTATCGCCACAAAAATTGCGCTAGCTCAATCACTCCTTCTTCCCTTATTAGATTACGTTGACATAAGCTATCTTGACGTCTCTGAGGACCAGCTAAATAAACTCGAGCGACTTCAAAACCTGTGCATAAGGTTCATATTTGGTTTGCGCAAGTATGACCATGTCTCTCTCTTTCGTTCCCAGCTCAAATGGCTTCCTATTCGTCTGCGCCGTGATTCTCACGTTCTTATCCTCCTCTATAGATTGCTCTTCAATCCTGCAACACCTCAATATCTCAAAGAGCGTTTTAACCGACTCTCTTCTATCAGAGCGTCGCAAAAGCACATTCTTGCTACTCCATCATCTTCTACCAAATTTTACAGAAGTTCTTTTACCTTTCGGGCCGTTCGATTGTGGAATGCTTTGCCAATAGATGTAAGATGTGCTAACTCTCTTACCATTTTTAAGAATCTGTTGAAACAACATTACCTATCGCTCCCTCAGGTTGCCTTTTATATATATATATATATATAGTTATTTATTTATATGTGTATTATATGTATGTGGGTATATGTATGTATTTTTATTTAGTATCTATATGTGTATTTAAGCTTGAAATTAAGATGTTTGTGTTTTTTTTCTCCCTTTTGTTATTTGTGCACTACCATGTTCCTAACTCTATTTTTAACTCCTACTACCCAAAGGTTGTCTGGTAGAAATCGCTTTTTAGCGATAAGACCGCCTGTTGCTACTTAAGTTAAGTGTAAACTTTTTAATGTTGTAATTTTTTATTTGGTGCAATAAAGAATATATTATTTATTATTATTATACTCTTTATTCATTTTTCTTCTTAGGATTAGGTTTTTTACAATATTTATATAAAAGTAAAATATAAAAATACATCTAAAACATACAAAAACAGTAAAAACATTATAAAAAACCTATCCTAGGGTGCCGCCGGCAACGGAGCAAGGCCCAGGCTGCCGGTGGTCAGGGCCGCAGAGAGAGGAACCTTCGGACTATGCGCGCCGTGTCCAGGATAACCGCCTTCTGAATCTGACCCTTGATCCAACCACAACCCCGTAACGAAAGTCTCTCTAGGTGTTGGTCGAGATTCTTCGCTATGAGACCGTTCGCAGAAACAACTATCGGCACAATGATCGCCGAATCAACCTCCCACATGGCGGTTACCTCGTGAGCCAAGTCTAGGTACTTGCTGGACTTGTCCTTCTCGGCCTTCACGAGGTTCTCGTTACATGGGACGGTGATGTCGACGAGCATGGCCCGGCGTTGCGGTCGATCTATTACCACGATATCAGGCTTATTGGCTACAATAGTCCTGTCCGTGATAATAGATCGATCCCAATAGAGCGTGGCACGACCATTTTCGAGAACTGGCGCAGGTGTGTACTTGTAGTACGGCACTTCGTGGTCCACAAGACCGTATAGGAGAGCAAGCTGCTGGTGTATAATCCTGGCTACGAGGTTATGTCTGTGCAAGTACTCGCCGTTAGCAAGATGAGAACAACCGGAGATGATATGCCTCAGTGACTCTCCGGGACGGCGGCATGCCCGACAAATGTCGACCGTACCGTCCTTCAGGATATATTTCCGGTAGTTATTCGTCATGATAACTTCGTCCGCAATTGCACAGGCAAAACCTTCGGTTTCTCCGAAGAGGTCCCCGAATCGTAACCAGTTCGGGTCCCGTGAGGGCCCTGTAGAACCGCCCGTGTAGCTCCTTGCTCTCCCATACCGCCTTGCGATCCTCGGTGCTTAGCACCACACGTTTGCGCCAGTTCTCGTTTGCCAAGGAGAGCGGCGTAAGACCCTTATCTACTGCCACCACATCACGATGCATCCCACACTCGTTGTTAAGGAAATAGTTCCACCGCTGCCGGCACGCTTGGGGCTCGCGGGGCATTCCGCCCCGCCCACAGCTCCCGCTGCCGGTGGTGTAGTGCGTCGCATGAGATGGTCTCAGAGTATGAACGAGAATGTCATGCGCGCCTACTATGGGGCTACAGAGGGGGGAACTAATCTGTGCGCGTATCGTGTCCGGATACTTCCTCTGTTTCAGGCCCTTGAACCAACCATTGACACGACTGCGCAACGATTATCAGATCAGGTGCGCGTCATTCAGCGGCTAAAGCGGTTGGATGACGCGACACTTGATCGGCTTCGCCTGGAGGCTCTCCCTGCTCGCGCGACCACCATCTCGGCGCGGGATCCGCTCGCCACGTCGCCGGATCCGATGCCCGCACCCTACCTGGCATCGGGGGCGCCGCGGGTTGATCCCAGTGTCGATGAGGAGATCGCGAATCAGAGTGTAGGTAGTACAGCCAATGAGCAATTGAGGAGGACTTTGGAAGAGGCAATTACGCAGTATCGCTCCTCAAACATCTCTAGGCCACGATTACCACGCTTGCCTATGAATAGACGCAATCTAGCGTTAATGAGTGCCCTAAATGATTTGCTAGATCCATTCCTGCGGACTAGTAAAGACTTAGATGATACGCACTCGATCATGTACTGCGGAGCCATCGCGGCGCGCCGTGTTGCTCGAGTCAAGTTTCCGGACGCTGAACGTGCACCTAGGACCGCCGGGGGTGTCCCCGCATGGCAGGTGCGGATCGAGCGCCGTATCAACTCATTTAGGACTCTCATTGCAAAGCTGATCTGCTTCAGGGGGGGCAACAACCGCCCCCGAGTAATGCGCTTTGTGCATCAGGCGTTCGCGGGGACGGAGACCGAGCCCCGCGACTACATGGCCAACGTCACAGAGCGCATCGACTTTCTGAAGCATGGGCAAGCCGTATTCGCCGCTACAGAGAGCGTGTGGATCGATTCAAGTAGAATCGTCTTTTCCAAAGTGACCAAAGGAAGGTATACCGAAGGTGGGAGGAAACCGACCCCCGTGTGTCCGACGTGCGACTGCCGGATGCTACTGCCATGACTGACTTCTGGCGTAGCATCTGGTCAGCGCCCGTTGAACACACGGAGGGCGAGTGGATGAGCGTTGTCGAGCGTGAGTGCGAGTCCATCGAACCTATGGGGGCTATCACCATCAGCCCCGATGACGTAAGTTGTGCAATCCGTAAGGCCCAGAACTGGAAAAGTCCTGGCCCGGATGGATTGCACAACTTCTGGCTAAAATGGTTTCGATGCTCGCACTCGCGGCTGGCAACGCAATTTCAACAAGCTCTCGAACTTGGCTCCCTCCCGCCTTCGTTAACAACTGGTGTAACCTTCCTGCTCTATAAGTCCGGTAGTACCACGGAAGCGAAGAACTACCGACCCATCACGTGCTTGCCTACACTTTACAAGCTCCTTACATCCATTTTGAGAGCAAAAATAAACGCGCACATGGTCGCAAACAATATTTTGGCCTCCACTCAAATTGGATGTAGGGTTGGGTCCCGCGGTACTAAAGAGCTCCTCCTCATAGACATGACCATTTGCCAACGAGTCCGGCGGAATAGGGGGGCCCTCTGGGCCGCTTGGATTGACTACAAGAAGGCCTATGATTCGGTGCCTCATTCATGACTGGAGAGGATCTTAGAGCTGTATAAAATTGATGCAGCTTTAAGATCCTTCCTTGGCGCGTGTATGAGGCAGTGGACCACAGTCCTTCGTCAACCAGGAGGCGGGGATCACCCCCCTGGCCCGCAGGACTTTATAAGGATCGAGCGAGGAATATTTCAGGGCGACAGTCTGAGTCCCCTGTGGTTCTGCCTAGCTCTAAATCCGCTCAGCAATCTGCTGAAGGATTCGGGGCTAGGTTGCCGGCTTCGGAGAGAGGGTGAAGTCATATCTCACCTTCTGTACATGGACGATCTCAAATTATTTGCACCAAATAACCAAGACTTGTTGGAACTACTGAAGACCACTGAAGTGTTCAGTAGTTCCATCAAGATGGAGTTTGGTGTTGATAAATGTGCGGTTATGCATGTACAGCGGGGGAAAGTAGTAAATTCAACTAATCTACAGCTTTCTGAGACAATGACGTTCAGATCTATCTCTGAATCAGAAACCTACAAATACCTTGGTATGTCACAGTCTTTGGGCATTGAGGATGTGGGTATTAAACAGGCGTTGAAGGAGCGCTTCTTCGGTCGGCTGACAAAAGTACTTAATAGTCTTCTGTCAGGTGGCAACAAGGTGCGCGCCTTCAATGCCTGGGTAATGCTCCTACTCACATACTCCTTTGGCATACTAAGGTGGACACAGACCGAGCTGGATGCCCTGGATCGGAGAGTCCGTCTATTGCTCACCACACACCGTATGCTTGGGAATTATTATTATTATTATTAAGGTTGATCGTTTAAGACGGGAGAAAAAGAGTGTTGACAGAGTTTACTACATGTGAGGAGGTAAAAGGGGGGCTCGGGGGGCGGAGCCACCCACACAAAGAAAAGACACACTAATCGATTTGTATTCATACCATAAATGGTAAGGTTAAATGTTTAAGACGGGAGCAAAACGAGTATCGATAAAGTTAATTGAGTGACAAGTGTAAGAGGGGGGCTCGAAGAAAAAATACACAGAACGATATTAATTCATACCAAAAATGGTTAGGTTGAATGTTTAAGACGGGAGAAACAGAATGTTGACAGAGTTTACTACATGTCAGGAGGTCAAAGGGGGGCTCGAGCAAAGACGGGAGCAAAACGAGTATCGATAAAGTTAACTGTGTGACAAGTTCAAGAGAGGGGCTCGGGGGGCGGGCTTTTATTTAAGTGCCTTATACCGGTTCGCGCATAAGGCACTTAAATAACAGTTAGTAAAAGCCTCCGCCCGCCGAGACCGCCGCACAAAGAAAAAACAAACTGGACGATTTCTTTTCATACCAAAAATAGGGAGGTTGAATGATTAAGACGGGAGCACAAATAGTATTAATATAGTTAACCACGGGATAGGTGGGATTAAGTTGTGTTCGATCTCTCACCTGCAACTGCAGAAGCTCTTTTGACGGGGATGCTTGGGGCCTTCGACATTACGTCGAGCTCAGCTTTCGGCCTTACCACTAAGGCCGAAAGCTGAGCTCGAAAGATAAGTGTGGGCATGCGGGAATCGACCAATAGCAATGCATTGTTCACGGTCACGTGTCTTAGTTAGGCTGCGTTTCCACCAGAGATGAGGGAAGATACGTTGCGAGGAACGTGTTTGTGAAGCACCAATAGAATCACTTCATTTGTTTATCCTCGTACAGCGCAGCTCTAGGGTTGGTTCTTTACAAACACATTCTTCGCAACGCATCCTCGCTCATCTCTGGTGGAAACGCAGCCTTAAAAGCGTTAAAGTACAAAGCTATTGGTTGGTTCTCGCACGTTTCCTCTCATCTCCGCCTCAGTGAAAATGCTGCCTTATTGTCGGGCTTTCCACGCTCCGATTCACTTGATGACATTAATCATTAATTTGCGTTCGATCTCTGTCCAGCTACTGCAGAGGCATTTTCTACTACGACGCTTCGGGCGTTCGGCTCTACGGGGAGCTCTGCCTTCAGCTCGGCAGATCTTCCCGCTCGTACGCTTCCCTTGACCATTGATTTCGCTCTTAGTCTCTGCTGCTGCTGCGTTAGTAAACTGCTGCACTGACTTTTTGACATGTTGAATGCGTAGGCAACTTTTAGCAATGGACTGTTGAGTTAAAAACCCTCTTAAGGTCACACGGTGAGGATTATTTGTTAACCTTGTGGTACGAAACACTTGGTGTCCCGAGTTCCGACTCGGACTTAGCCAGATTTATTTTATTTTATTGTTATTCAGGACAATAACAGTCATCCGTTATTTAACAATATCTTTGTTTCACATCAGAAAATTTAAAATAAAAATTGTGAAATTAATATTATTATTTTCACAAATGCCCGATACAATAAAAGTATATATCGGAGGTAAAGAAAATGAACTCACGGTAATTTTTAGGGTTCCGTACCTCAAAAGGAAAAAACGGAACCCTTATAGGATCACTTTGTTGTCCGTCTGTCTGTCTGTCTGTCTGTCTGTCTGTCTGTCTGTCTGTCTGTCTGTCTGTCTGTCTGTCTGTCAAGACCATTTTTCTCAGGAACGCGTGGAGGTATAAAGCTGAAATTTATACCAAATACTTAAGTCTATTGTCCCTTGGAGCTGTGAAAAAATCAAACTCAAAAGCCAACGCAATCAAAAGATACAGTCGTTTATGCTGCAAATTTTAGTTTTTCGGCACTCGCAAAACCTACGGGGTACTTCCCGTGAACTCAGAAACTTGAAATTTGGCACGAAGCAACGTCATATAGCATAGACAATGGAAAAATTACAAAAAGTAGACATTTTTAATAAAATCATACATAAAAACATTTTTTTTAATTTTAAACTTACTACCTTTTTTCTCGTAAACACGTGGAGATATTAAATTGAAATTCATGTCAAATACTCAGGGCTATAGGACCTTTCAGATGTAGCAAAACCAAACTTTTATGTCAACGCAATCAAAAGAAATAGCAATTTAAGTCGCATATTTTGAAACCGAGTAAAAACCTACAGGGTACTTCCCGTAAACTCAGAAACTTGAAACTTGGCACGAAGAAACTTCATATAGTACAGACTAAGGAAAAATTACGAAAAGTAGACATTTTTAGTAAAATCATACAATAAATATTTTTTTAAATTTTAAACTTACCTTTTTCCTCGTAAACGCGTAGAGGTATTAAATTGAAATTCATATCAAATACTCTGATCTATAATACCTTTAAGTTGTAAAGGTTTGTACGGAACCCTCGGTGCGCGAGTCCGACTCGCACTTGGCCGGTTTTTTTTTACATAACAAAGATTCTGCATGCATATTAACTTAACATTCACCTTAGAAATGTAAAACAAAATGATTTCTACACTTTCACAAGTGGCTTATCTCACTTGAGCTGTAGGCGTGCCAGCATACGTCTTATGTTTTAATTATGAGATCAAAGTTTACTGAAGCGAGATTGTAGATGAAATCGCTCCGGCTGTGGTATGAACTCCTTGCAGAGGTTTTCCCAGGGGTTCTTCAAAAAAACGCATATGACACCTCTGGAGCTGCAGACGTTCATGGGCTACGGCAGCTGCTTATCATCTGGTGGGCCGTATGCTTGTGTGCATATTGTTTTCGTAAATAATGTTTGCCGAGTTTGAGGCAGGTAATGTAATGACTAATTGTTTTAATATTCATATAATCAACGTAAGATCAGTAATTTAAATTATCTTGAGGATACTTACTCGTCTTTGTTTCATATAATTGCAATGTTTCACAATTCATCGCAAGTAGTTTTGACAATAACCTTGTCAAATAGCAATTAGGCTGGCCAGACATTATGTTTCATTATTGCCTGTTGACTAGGAAACGGATGCACTTTGACATTTTACAATATTACCTAGGTATGCAAAAACTTCCTTTATTAGAGACCAAGGAGATTATTTGCCTTAGACATAGTCTCATATACCGGCTTTAATAAAATGGTTGAAATTGTCAAGTAGCCGTAAGTTGTAGGTATTCACTTAAAGCAGGTGTTTTGCTACTTTCAAGAGAATCATCCTACAAACATAAAGAACTACTTTCTTTCTGCCCAGAAAGAGAAGAGTCGTAGAATGTATGAGCTCCCATATAAATCACGATACTTCTCTTTCCGGACAAACTCTAAAGGAGACGCTTATCCAAGGGGTACAATCAGGGCCGGATTAACCACCCCCGGGGCCCCTAGGCAATGCAATTCATGGGCCCCTTTTTAACAAAAAAATGTTCAATAAATATTATTTTTATACCACGACGGTGGCAAACAACCATACGGCTCGCCTGATGGTAAGCAGTTACCGTAGCCTATGGACGCCTGTAACTCCAGAAGATTCACATGCGCGTTGCCTACGCTAAAACTTAACTTTTATATGAACTCTCTCTTCTTTATTTCTTTTCTTTTTTTAAACTCTTATATTAACTTTTCTAACTTTTTATACTACTCGACGTAGTGCTTTATGCGTTATGTCCTTGTCCACCTGTCTGTTTGCGGCTTAGCTTAGCGCTTAGACCAAAAAAAGGAAAACAAATATTAAAGAAAGCTTATTGAACCGTTTATGAGTTAAGTATCGCAAAAATATATCACTTCTTGTATATCGTTTACAATTGCATGTTTGTATTCGTGTCAGTGCTTGTCGAATCATTCGCGTACGAGTCAACATGAATGTCCGTTTACATATTCGTCTCCCCGTACAAACCCCCGCTTCGAAACGCACGCGAATATGCGCGCAAAACCGAGACGCATAATATGTAAACAGTCCGCACGCTATTCGCCTCGTCATTCGGCTCGTAAGTCGCGCGCAAGTGTAATCGCAACATTAGTTAAAGTACTTTTAGGTGTGTGTATGTATTAAGCAGGGCCTAAATGCTCTTAGCCGATTTTTTGGATACAGAATCGTTCATAACATCTTGAAAGGAGATCGCCAATTCTGGGCCACTTGATATAAACCGTATACAGTTTGTACTGCAATGTAAAATAAATACTCATTTTATTACTAAAGTAGATAAAATATTGCAAAAAAATTAAACGGGAATTAGAAATACTAAATAAATAAACATTATGTTGATTTTTCCGCGATTAAAATACAGCAAGACAAGTCGTTAACGTCCTTATGGCATTGACATAAAGTTTAACTTCATCCTGGCTAGAAACGGGATTGTTTTTTGGTTTGATACTGTCAATGTATACCGTTACATAATCTGCGTTTTGATACTGTTCGGTAAGTTAGAACATTGTAATATTAAAATAGTATCTAAGCCTACGAATACCAAAGTTTAAATTAGAAATCGACTGTATTAAAACGCCTAAAGATTGAAAATGCGTATTTTTGCAGTTTTGATCGGAGTTTGAATATTAAAAGTGGGTTTCATAATGGCATAATATCATGCTCCTTCGATAACGAAACGCATCTTTTTTTCAATATTGCAATGTCAGATACTAGTGCTATCGCACTTAACGGTGGTAAACCTTATCCCCTCGCAATAGGTGTTAGGAATGTTCAGTTAATAGTATCAACGATGGTTTGACAGCCAGCTTTGTTTACCGAAATACAGGAACTATAAATACGATCAAAATATGACTTTTTATTATTTCATCATGATTCCCGTTTTGTTTTCAAGTCCGCTTTTGTACATTATCTTTAAAAAATCGGTACTTTTTTTACATTAATATATAAATCATAGGCAAGCACGCTTTCAAATATTGTCCTTGTCATATTCAAGTTTTAAATGCATGATTTTTCAATTTTCCCATTAGATTTCGCAATATTTTTACCACCATCCTGATCTAGAAATTATGACGATTCTTCAAAGGTAGGACCATTCCTAAACGGTCCTAAATAATCTGGGCCAGATGACCTAACAAAAATTGACGATTTCCTTTGCCCTATTCACCGAGTCCCATGAAGATAATCTACATAGCAATTTAAAAAATATTAAAAGTTAGGTCAACTGGATAATTTTGTCGTGGCTTTTCAGATGGCAGCTTCTAGTCAACGTCATAACGTTAAACGTCTTGTTCTTCTTTTTTTACCGACACTGATTTGTGAGAGTGGTAAAACTTAACGCTGGCCCCGCCCCACTAAAAATGACTACTCTTGTTATGTTTTCTGAAAAACCACTGCATATAAAAAATCTCTAGCGACGTAAAACATTTACTTGTTCTCTAAAAACACTTTTGTAGTGTTTATGTACTTTTTTACCATTATTATATAAATGACGCTAGAAAAACCGAAAATATAATCTGATTGTCGGCGATGAAAGAGAACGGCTTAAAACAAGATTTATATATGTATGGAACTTTCGAATTTGTATTGCATTTTT
This sequence comes from Pammene aurita, assembly GCA_947086415.1. Lineage (NCBI taxonomy): Eukaryota > Metazoa > Arthropoda > Insecta > Lepidoptera > Tortricidae > Pammene > Pammene aurita. The sequence goes on along the minus strand of OX352300.1, from coordinate 13,198,075 downwards.
CTTACAAAAAAGTGATCATAAAATGGGCCAAAAAGGGGAATCTTTAACATTTTTTACAAGCTTGATTAATTTAACAATAATTTCACCCTTGCACACGCGGGGCCCCTTGCCAATATTTATTTTATTTTACTAATATTACCTACCGTAGGAAACATTTTTATTTTCCACTGTGCACACGCGGGCCCCTAGCCGATAAATACAGATTTTCCAATTAATATTTAACTCTATGAAACAATTTCATTTTCCACTGTTCACCTAGCCGTCATTTGCATATACAAATTTCCCAATTTAATTTTCACTTGTAAGTTTTTTTTTTCTGTGTACGCGGAGCCCCTGGTCAATGCAGGGCCCCTAGGCAGTTGCCTACTCTGCCTAAAGGCTAATCCGGCTCTGGGTACGATACCTATCCTTGGTTTCCTTGTTAGAAACAAATGTTTTGCTTTGCCACCTACATCAAGTCCCGATATAATAGGAAGGTCCAATAATATGATAGTATTGATAGTACAACTACACAAGTTGCATGTTTGTAGATTGTATTACATATAATAAAATACAGTAAAGATCGCTTCTGACGATTTTAACGGGACCCAGTAAAAAGCGCGTCTTAAGCGGGAAAGCATACGGGACTGTATTGCAGGGACTGATATAAAATGGCGTACTATGCGAAAAATCGTATTAAACGTTATCGTATTAAGCGAGTTCTACTGTAGATCATACACCTACATAAACTAATCTTTCAGTTTTCTTTTTCTAACTTAGGCAAAGCTAACAGAAAGCTACTATTGTCTATGAAAAACCAAAAAACAGTGGTATGTGTTTTAGTGGGTCAATTTTACCAAGACCCGGCACGTTCTGGGTGACAGTATAATGTAGTCGTACCTGCGTTTAGTCACGCATGCGTTAATCACCACATCGCCTGCGCCATGAATGTTATTATGGAGGTTCAATTACAAACTGAGAGTCGGTAGAAACGTTTCTTTTATAACTTGTAATTTGTAAATAAAATTGTTTTTTTTTTTAAGTTTTCGTATTGTACCTACTCGTTTCTCTTTGTATTTCTACCTTCACCAAAATCGAAATAGGGATTCTGAAATCGCTACTTTCTCATGAAAACCAGACTATAACAGTGCCTTTGTCAATCTTAGTGAAGATATTGCTCGTAATGTGGTGCACAGCACAGTAGATTTCGGACGATCTATCATACATTTCACTAAATTAGTTCTGTAGCTGTAAAAGATATACGTATGTCTTATGCCATTCTTTATGCGGGATGGGATCATGGAAACTCCGCTGGAGGATAAATAGTAATTTTGGGGGAGTAGGTGGGGCTGACACTTTCGGTGAGCCAGTATGGACACTATGAACCCATGCAATATAATATGCTACCGCAATTATTCTATGAGGAACTTTCTGCACGTACCTACCTATTCATTTGGTCTCTGCCTGCGCCGGCGTATACGCGACAGTGAAAGCTGAAGGCCGATCCGCGACGCACCACGTGCTCGCCAATTTGAATAAAAGCATGTGTGAGATGTTTGTTTCTTATTTCTTTGTCTGATTTTATAACATCTTAGCATTGTTCCTAGTTAGGTAAGTCGTGTAGGTGGAAGTCGCTTTAAATATTTTTTGATGCTTTCAACGTCATTGATTTACTGAAATTCTGTTGTACATTTCTGCTGTTTTAAATTCACAGTTTGGCGAGGTTTACAGTAAAATATTTAATATAAGTTTACATTAATAAATAAAAAATGAATAAAAAACTGTGCATTTTCATAGTATGTCAACATAACTAATACAACAACAAAACAACAACAACAAAAACAAGCTTAAAATATATTTTATTTAATGTGTAGTAAAAACTTTATGCTACCTTTTCGTATAACTTTCATTGGCGAAATATATTGATGTAAAACAATATATGTAAATAAAAAACATACCTGAAGAGAAAATATCAGAAAACCACTTTCAAACAACATACATACCTAGGTTGGCGTATTGAAAACAATGCATAATTATTATTGCCATCGTTACGGTTCTTCATGATACGGTATTGACTGGTTGAGAATGAGTTTTGGCATTTAGTCCTCCTTTTGTAATAACTATGTGTTATTACTGTACAATAACTTATTAGTTTAAATTTAAATTCATAAAGAAAACATTGCCCGTTGATAATGCATTTTTTTTATATTTACAAATTTTACAATACAATTTTCTTTATTGTCCACCGAAATAATGTAATATAAGAACGGAGAAAAACTTCAACTTAATAAAGTATCATAATTTACACCTGGTTTATTGGCGTTTATTGGGACTAGAGGATTATTATTTGACATTATGTAGCCATTTATTGGATGTTATAACGAATTATATGAATAATGAATACGAAATACATAAGTATAAAAATGTAAACAGAAAAAGTGGCCAAATAAAGTTATCCTCGTAATGGAATAGCAAGAACATATTTAAATGTCATATATCATACTGTCCGCTTATTGATTCACCGAATGACAAATGTGGCCTATAGCCGTCATGTTTAATACAAAGCATTGCCTTCATGTTAGTTCGGGGAGACCTGCGCGTGGGCATACGGAAATACTGACAGCTTTATATTTTGCGCGCTTACAATATGCATATGCAGTAACTACATTAAGAAACTCGTTCGGTTGTCTACTTTATTACATATGTAAATATGGTATTTGATCGAATGAAAAAAATCTGCAATGTTACACAGCACGAGTAAAAACATTGTTGTTCTAGATGAGAAACAAAATTAATGTTATCTGCTTCCTGCTGAGCAGGATTTTAATATATTTTTAAATCTAATATATTTTCCTCTTTTGGCGATATCAATGGATGTTGTGCACTAATGTATATCTTGCTTATCGATACTAGCATAATAGCATCGATAATAGCTAAACATAGTAACCAATTTTATAGAAGGTAAAAATGCAAGTAGTGCTGAAGCGCCATATAAAAAAATTGTTTTGACGAAAACTACTTTACGGAATACTAACCAATTTTATAGAAGGTATATAACACAATAGTCCCCTTAAAATAGCTTTAAAATTTTATTTTAAATCAGCTAAACTAAATACTACAAAAAAGACAAGTAGGTAATTACAAAACGAAATTAAAATTTGATTTATACGTAAACGAGTTTTCAGAATTCAGGTGTAAAATATGAAATGAATAAACTGAGGGTGACGTTATAATGCGTGCAGTTTTCAAACCTGAGATATTGGGTTCAATTCAGTTTGTAAGTTGTAATTGTAACGGTGCGTGTCGTCTTCAGCATAAACCCTCTTGTAAAATGAAAGGGAGGTCTCCGAAAACTTGTTATAGGCAGGTGAAACTAATATATAATATATACTACTAATTAATTGACAAGTAAATGTTAATAAATAATTAACAGCAAAGTTAACTTAGATGTATACTTGTTTATTGCTTGTTAACAGGCATTCATCACTTCCTTATTACTATTTAAATAAAGGTACTGTTGCTATATTTATTTAAGCTGCTTGAATGGCGCCTCTAGAGATCTTGTATTATTTTCATTATATAATTTAAGATTTATTTTTTGATTTATATAGTCCGTTATTTTGTACAGCAATGTCTTTTTTAGACGAATAAGTTCTAATTTTAGATACTTATTGTTAAAAGAGTTCTTTGTTACATTTACCAGGGTCTTTCGTTTTTCACGAAAGGTTAACTCTTTACTCTTTCATCTAATGACATGGGATTGGGTCGTAATGTATTTGCCATATTTAATGTCTCAGATTACACCTACTCAAATATACCTACAAAAATGTCTCAGCGCAACATTTGTACACATTTTTAATCAATAGGTAAAACTACCTTTTTAGGGTTCCGTAGTCAACTAGGAACCCTTATATTAGGTCCTTACATATGAAATTAGCGTTTTATATGGCAATAATCAAAACATTTTTTTTAATAAAAATATATATTTATTCAATCAAAGTACATGCCATCGCTATCTATGCACTTTTGCCACCTCAAATCAGTCAATCAGAGCGAGAATCAATAAAATGTTTGAAGGCCATTTTTACAGACTCATCCGAGTTGAATTTTTTTCCTTGCATGAAGTTGTCTAAATTCCGAAAAAAGTGGTAATCAGTTGGAGCAAGGTCCGGAGAGTACGGTGGGTGTCGAAGACATTCAAGTCGTAGCTTCCTTAATTTAGCGGCCGTCAGACGTGCCGTGTGTGGTCGAGCGTTGTCCTGAAGCAACAGTGGGCTAGATCGATTGACCAGTCTGGGTTGTTTAATGGCTAGCTTCTCCATCATCGTTTGCAATTGTTGACAATAAATATCAGCCGTAATTGTGTGCCCGGATCTCAGGAAGCTGTAATGGATGACACCGGCAGTAGTCCACCAAACACTCACCAGTACCTTTTTCTGAGTGAACTTTCGTTTGGGACAGGATTTCGCTGATTCTCCCGGGATTAACCATTGCGAAGAGCGTTTCCGGTTATCGTACAGAATCCATTTTTCATCACAAGTAACGATACGATTTAAAATCCCTTCATTAATATGCCGGTTGACAAGTGTAACGCAACAGTCGACGCGTGTGTCTCGGTTTGCGTCGCTCAATTCATGCGGTACCCATTTTTCAAGCTTTTTCACCTCTCCAATTTGTTCCAAATGAATCAAAATCGTTTTATCACTCACATCGAAGGCTGCCGCTAACTCCGACGTAGTTTACGATGGATCCGCTTCCACTATCACTTTCAATTCTTCGTTATCAACTTGGGTCTCCGGCCGTCCACGGGGCTTGTTCTGTAGGTCAAAATCTCCAGAACGAAAACGCTGGAACCAAAACCGTACCGTATTTTCTTTTACAGTATCTGCCCCATAGACATCATTAATCCTACGAGCCGTTTCTGCAGCACTGGTGCCGCGGTGGAACTCGTATTCGTAAATAACGCGATATTTTAAGTTCTCCATATTGTGAACAGAACGATGTCAAATGAAAACAAATGACACACTAAGAAAAAAAATTCAAAATTCGAATACACAACTAAGCCAGCTTTAATTTGAAATAAATTTGAATTTGGAATTCCTAGCCAAACGCCAGATATTTTGAATTAAAGTGGCCAGTTCGCCAAACGCCAATTTCATATGCAAGGACCTAATACATAGGCTGCTATTTATATATCCGGAAACCGGGATTACAATTTTCTTAAATAGCATATTTGACCTCCATGGTAAAATTTGAACTTTTTTAAGTACTGGCCGGTATATTTTTTCTTTCTTATTAACGCTCGTGTTTTGTTTTTGACGGGTTTTAAATGTCATCTCGCAGCAAGAATGGAACTCACTCGTGAAAATATTCGTGCTATGATTTATTATGATTTTCGGCGTGGTTTAACGCAACAACAGTGCATAGATCAACTAACTTCAACTTTTGGTGATGAAGCCCCATCTAAAACTACTGTGTATCACTGGTTTAGTGAGTTCAATCGTGGACGTAGTATGCTTACGGACGAAGTTAAGGCAGGTCGCCCGAAATCGGTCGTTGTACAACAAAATATCGAGGCTGTGCGAAAACTTATAATGGACGACCGACATGTTACGTACTGCGAGATAGAGGCGACTCTGGGTATTTCTATGACCAGCATTAATAGCATATTACATAATTATTTGGCTGTAAAAAAAATTTGTTCGCGTTGGATACCCCACAACTTAACAAAAGAGCAAAAAGATGCTCGCGTCGAATGGTGCAATAAAATGTTAAAAAAATATAACCGTGGTGACTCAAAAGCCGTTTATAACATCTATACAGGTGACGAATCCTGGATCTATGCATACGATCCCGAAACGAAGCAACAATCAACGGTATGGGTGTTTCAAAATGAGCCGAACCCTACGAAAGTTACTCGTGCAAAAAGTACATTGAAACAAATGGTGGCCTGCTTCTTCGGTATTAATGGCCATGTAGCTACAGTGCCACTAGAAAACCGTAGAACGGTTAATTCAGAGTGGTACACGACCATTTGCTTACCGGAAGTATTTGAACAAATTCGTAAAACTAACCAGCGACGAAGAATCATTCTTCATCATGACAATGCCAGCTGTCATACGTCACGCGAAACAACTCTATTTTTGGAGGGTCAAAATGTGGAATTAACGGGTCATCCGCCGTACAGCCCTGACTTGGCACCCAACGATTTTTATTTATTTCCAAACATAAAGAATAAATTACGCGGTCAACGATTTTCGACCGCTGAAGATGCTGTCGACGCATTCAAACAACACGTTATGGAGGTACCTCAGGCGGAGTGGCAGAAGTGCTTTAAAAATTGGTTCACGCGAATGCAAAAGTGCATAGATCATCAAGGGGAATACTTTGAAAAACAATAAAACCATTTTCAGCCGTTGTTTCCGGATATATAAGTAGCAACCCTCGTAGTTTCGCCATGTCTGCCCGTCCGTCCGTCCGTCCGCGGATAATCTCAGTGACCGTTAGCACTAGAAAGCTGAAATTTGGTACTGATATGTATATCAATTACGCCGACAAAGTGGTAAAATAAAAAGCGGAAAAAAATGTTTTATTAGGGTACCTCCCCTATACGTAAAGCGGGGAGTATTTTTTTTTTTCATTTCAACCCTAACGTGTGATATATTGTTGGATAGGTATTTAAAAATGAATAGGGGTTTACTAAAACATTTTTTGATAATGTAAATATTTTCGGAAATAATCGCTCCAGAATCAAAAAAAAATGTGTCCCCCCCCCCCTCTAACTTTTGAACCATAAGTTTTAAAAATATGAAAAAAATCTCAAAAGTAGAACTTTATAAAAACTTTCTAGGAAAATTATTTTTAACTTGATAGATTGAATAGTTTTTGAAAAAAAGTACAAAATAATTTCTGAACTAAGTTTGTAATTTAATCGTATAAGCAGGTATTTACTGTACCTGTAATTTCTACAAAATCACAATGAAATGACGTGCTTTCAAATAAAGTAAAAACGGTGAAAATCGGTTTACGCAATAAAGAATTATCCCATAAAAATCATCTTCCATACTTTAAGCTCGCGCGCAATAGTTTACTTAATTTGCCGATAGATGTCGCTGTACGTGGAACGCTCACGTCATATCCTACATGGTGGTGTTATTTAAACTCTTAAGTGGAGACACTTACTGTGACGGACGGAAAACTACGGAACCCTACACTGAGCGTGGCCCGACACGCTCTTGGCCGGTTTTTTTATTTAACAGTAAGTACCGATTTGACTTTTATGCCATTCATAACTCACGGTAACCATCCGTTTCTGATCTTTATTTTGATAATAATATATTATTTAGTGGACTTCTTTTCTTTATTTATATTTTTTAATCGTTTTTTTTCGAGTTTAAATTGAAAGGGGCGTGTCAGGCATTAATTATTGTTAACTTTCGGATCTGTAGATGATTTGCCAGTTGTATAAATCAACCGACTGACACGGCATGCATTTCAGTGTTATAAAATAAATACAAGTTTAGAGATTACCAAGGCTTACCTTTATTAGGGTGTCCCTTATATGGTGATTTTGAGAAATGAATAACGCATACCCATACCCCCTAAATGTACTTGTATTACCCCAAAATGCTCTACTTACAAAAAAAAATCAGGCCATCTTTAAAGCGTTAGCACCTATAGACATGCCAACAATATGTGGAAAGTACAAAGATAGGAGGTTTAAGATACTGGAAAAGGTGTTGTAATGATAAATCAATTCCCTTCCGACCCGACCGTATAAAAAGTAACCAGAAATAAAAACCATAGATGATGATTCTTTCAAGTTTTTATCATGCTTTACACCAACTGTTATCAATTTGCCTTGTATAATTAAATGGGTAAATAAAGTTGTCTATAATTTAGAATCCGGAACTGTACCTACATCGTCCGATGATCGTACGAGAGAATAAAAAATAATTACATCCAACCCAATTTAGTTATTGAAGCGAGATCGTGATGTGTATTATGAGATCATTTTGTAACAAAAAAGTTTTATTAGTGCAAAAACTAAGCTCTTCGTGATATAATTTGTCCTGGCTATACCGGATTCAGTTTTTTACATGCTTGACTAGACCCTCTGACGCCGAATTGCATTGCATGACATTAAGGTACCTAAGTGTCTTAAATATGTTATCCGTTTGAACATATGTCATTTATTTACCCTCAGAATGACGAAATAAAATACGGGAACTCACCATGGTTATGGACGTAAGGCTACTTAACGTCATTCTTACTTATTAACTGCTAAACTTCGCTTGTAGCCCTGTCACAGTCAGTATTTAGTAAACATATTTTGTAGAGACGTAAGTGCGCTTTCACATTATCCGATCCGATATCGGTTGTCGGATAGGACCACAAAGAACACAAATTTAAAATTGGTACATTTTTATATTGTTTCTAAAATACCTACCAAATGTTCATTGCTCAAAGCACTACCGCAAAAAGTCGGACTTAATGCCATAGGGTACTCTCTAGCAACTATTATTAGGATTAGCACTAAATGGGTTATATTCACGGAAAAATTAATTGTCAAGATGAAATAACCATCACTATTCCTACTGGTTGTATAAGCGCAGGCGTGTTGAAGTTATGGAGCAATCCGTGCCATCTGCTCTCTAGATTCATAATAACTACATTACGTGGAACCCTCTTACATTGGTTGGCCCAAACATAACATCAAAAAATGGCTTATACAATTTTCCATAAATGACACTGCTCTGGTGTGACAAGAATGATATTAACGATGATGACAGTGACATGGTAGTCTCAAACGCGAAAGTAGTCAGCCCAGCCGCTCCCGGTCGTCCGCCTACAGTTGTCAGCGCAATGTTGACAGTTACAGATAACGCATCAGTTTGGAACTCTGTCTTTCTTTATGAGCCAATCGACTGATCGAATCGTCTGCAAGACAAAGTCGCGTGAGCATGACGCACTATCTTTTGAACCAGTTTAATATTCGTCGTTTTCACTTCATGTTATCTAACTAACGAAGACTATTCCAAAATCAGAAAACATTAGGCACGGAGAAGTCCCATTAATGAGTGCGTTTTTAAATGCGAACGAGATGCGAAATGAGGGGGGGGGGGCATATCGCAACAGCCAATGAACAATCGTTTCTTATCCAGATCATAACCATATCATACGAAGATCAGATCAGACAATCAGAAAAACGCTCAAAATGTCCTTGTATGAAAAGATTGAAAGCTTGGCAGATCTCTATGGATTAATTAACAGGATGCCACCCTTACATTTAAATAATACTACTACATGTTATTAATACATTTAGAGCCTTTTTAGGGTTCCGTAGCCAAAATGGCAAAAACAGAACCCTTGCAGTTTCGTCATGTCCGTCTGTCCGTCCGTATGTCACAGCCATTTTCCTCGGAAACGATAAGACGTATCTTAATAAAATTTAAACATGAGATGTATTTTGGGGCGGGGGGGGGGGGGGGGGGCGGCGCTCCACACATGTAACGACAGATAATTCTTTGAACATTTTGTGGTTAAGTGAATATTTTCAAAAATAATCGCTTCGGAAGTCGGAAAAAAAGCGTCGACCCTGTAACTTTGGAACCGTACATCCAAAAAAATATGTTTTTTTTTAGAAAATGCGCGTTTTTATATACTTTCTACAAAAAATGTTTTGAACATTATCGGTTTAGCCATTTTTGAGTTATCTCCAAAAAACTTCTTACATAGGCATGAGATACGACCTTTGGGTGTTAGTTGGATTCTTATTCCATTGAAGCTATGGAGCCCTCCATTATGCGTGGTCCGACACGCACTTGGCCGGTTTTTTTCTTGAGACTTTGAAACTGGAGAATTTGACATATCCGGGTCATAACCAACATTATTATCGTAGCGCCATCAGTCAGTTACTTCAATGTGCGTGATGAAACCCACCCTTAGACGAGTCGAATACTCTCTTTTTCATCGCTCTTAAGATTAAAGACCGTGTAAATGTTAGTCGCAGGTAACATTACTCATCTATTTAGAACAAGATTAACCTTTAATAGATGACCAATCGTTGGCCTTTAGGCAAGTAACAGCCTGATTTATATGCTGGCATCGTATACCGAGTAGCGAGAGCATTTATATCAATTACCTACGTTTTATACAAGCATCATTATCATGCACCAGTTTAATTGATTACCTAATTGGATATCGATAATCATATGAGTTGTATAAGTACATATTAACAAGCCGAAATACTGAAAGTAATATGTAATAATATAACTGAGCAGTTTACGAAATAGGTCACGAAACATGAAGGTACTTTTACTATTGAATGTTTTTTTCCGCAAATATCCTAAGTTATTTCTGCATTTTTTTTATTGCAATGCCATAAGCTTTTAGCGATTATAGACATAAAGATTCTGGATGACTTTCACCGAGCTATAACGTACAGGAATAATAATTTAATATTCTAAGGGCCTGTTTCACAATCTCCAGATAAACTTATCTGCCAGTTAAAATTATTGCTATCCTTTTCTCCAGTCATATAAAAGAAAAGGACAGCAAACATTTATCTGACAGATATGCTTTAACTGGAGATTGTGAAACAGGCCATAAGTATGATAAAATACCACAATAAACGTATAAGAGTACTTAAATAGGTACATAATTGGTAGGTAGGTAGGTAAGTGTCTGATTTTTAGAACCCACAGTGTAGCGTAACTTGATCTTTTGCACGACCACTGCATAGGTACTGTACAGCACAAGTAACTTTTTTTTTAACCACGACGGTGGCAAACAAGCATACGGCCCGCCTGATGGTAAGCAGTTACCGTAGCCTAAGGAAACCTGCAACCCCAGAGAATGCGCGTTGCCTACCCTTTAATAACCTATACATTCCTTTTTTGAAGAACCTCATACTGTAGCCCGCTGGGAAAACCACACCTAGCTTCATAGACCTTAAAAATAAGAATCATTTAGGCTAAGCTGTCCGTCGCAGTTCACCCTTTTGCGCCAGGAACGGGCGAGGTGGGTCTTTTGATTTGTGTGTTAAATTAAATACTTTATCAATTAGGATCCTTTTACCCACTTACCTAATACATATTGTACTTTGAATTACTCCAGCTATACATGTAGGTGATGTAGGTAAAGGAACATATTTACAAACGAATATCGTCAAATACGTCTTGTATCTGCAATATACTGTAGTATGTGCTGATATCAAAGCAAGAAATACAAATATTTTGGCAAATAGTGCAAAGTACCTTGTTGTCGATAGAGACAGATTTACGCAATAGTTTTCCGTTTTAATTCCTCTGGTTAAAGAGACAGAACACTATTAAAACATTAACGCGACAATTTTAATACATGCGTGAAGGCAATGAATTGATTACAATTTTATTTCTGTACTTGGCAAATAAGCTAAGAACTTTATCAATTACTTCATATTTTCCCACACTTGCCTTTAAGCCACAGCTGCTACACTATACTCGTGTTACAAAGTTGAAAAAATGTGCAATATGAGCACTATTTTATTGCTTACTGTAAACTTTACAATGGAATGGAAATTAATTCGTTCACACGTCATTGACATGTTTGTTAATAAAAACATATATCTTGTGGGTTTAGTTTTTATACTGATAGTAATATATATATGCGAACGAGACGCCCTGGTTTTAAAATCAAACTGGCATCATGTTCATTTTACATTTTTATATTGTATAGAATCTTTCATACAACGTTCTCTCTTTTGTACATAGGCTTTGGCCACGCATGTAGGTAAATTAGTAACATACATGATTAATTATAGGCATCTTTAAGAAACGGCATAGGCATCTTTAGGTATCGTTGAGAATATTTAAGGCTACACATTATTTCTGGGTTCTCGACGATCGCTGATATTTATAAATTAGTGTTTAATTACTCGTACCGTCATGTGTACTCGTATTATGCACATGAGTTAGCGACGCACAGGTCTCATTTAATCTTATCTAGCTTAATTAAATTCCTAATTTACTCCTATTTTTTTCTAATTAAACAATAAATACGGTTTACTAATTCGCATTGCCCTGTGTCACACAACAGTATCTTAAAGACAAATTATGATACGTTCGATAAATCATTTCTTTAATCATTAAAAAATCAGACATCATTTTCAGAAAGTATTTAGGTTCACTGTTCGTTCCAACTACATACTTATTTATTTAAAAAGGATATTTATCCTCGTTTATCAACTTTAAACGATACCATAAGTCTGGAGAGATATAAACGATTTATATAAATGACAAGTTGACGCCAAGTGTCCTACAATTGCTTTTAGAAGGGAATGTTACGCCACAGTTTATTACATGTACCTGTAACAAGTTTACAATCGTCAATAAACAATTATGTGATTTGTGCAGGGTGTTTTAAAGCAATATCTCATATGAGACAGGCGTTGCCTAGTGTTAAAGTGACAGGATATACGTAAAAAAATGTATCGTGCAGTGCTTGTTCAATTCTGCGTTGTGTGAGTATTTTATGTGACCCTTTGTAGAATAATATATAAATCATTTACCTATATATTAATTCAAGATTAAGAATCAATCACTGGTGGTTTTTGTAGTGTTAGTAGTCGCATAAAATTATTTTGATTAACCATGAAAAGTTAGGCTGGCTGAAGATGCGAATAGAATGATTTCTGTCAATTCAGCCAAAATTCCGTTGCGTCTGCGGTTAGATCGCTTTACCATATTTGGATTATTGCTAGATCCGGGCATCTGGCAACTTTTAATGGGTGGAGGTTAGAGTGACAGACCTACAAAGTTTTTCAGTTGGAAAAAAGTAATACCTAAAAAGGTAAAAACTGCCGAAGTTGTGTCATTTATACAGGGTCTATATTTTAACAGTAGAACAAAAAACGTTATGTATTATTGTGGAAACAAAAACTGTAGGCGACTAACTATAAATTGCAATATATGTACATCATTTGGCACTACTTTCCCCCAACACATGCTTCGGGCTATGATATAATTTAATTAATTACATAATTTTCCATAACATTGCATTAAACCCAGAACTCTAGGATTTATTTTCTTCAAGTTATGTGCATTCTTTGACGTCCACCACTTTACAGCTGCCAGATGGCTAAATCTAGAAATAAGCATAGCAAACCAATCAGACGGGTTTCGTCGCTCTCATTATTGTGTGATATCCAGTGATCGGAATTGGTAGTGCCATTTCGCGGGACTTCGGTGCGTAGCTTAGTATGGATATAGTTTTTAACCCCGGGATTTGATATAAAAAATATTAAGGTTATGTTTGGTTTAAAAAATGTTTTTAGGAACCGCGGGCCTAATGTATGAAAAATGTGGTTTCAGTTAAATGCCCTGGAATTTTGATATATTATAGATCTAAATGCCCTGAACAAAAGTCTCGAGTTACCGGTACCCTTTCAATGTTTCGACTGATTTTGTACTAGATAACATAATATTAGTACTTTAATAAGTTCCAATTATCCTCTATCTATTTAAACAATTGACATTAGTTAAAACCTTTTTTTTTATAAGCTGGCTAGTTAAATAGAGATAAAACGATTGCAATGTCAACTTCATATGCACGTCAGTGTCATGTGCAATTTTTACCATATTAATATAAATTCAATAATCGCAAAAGTTACCGGACTTTGTGATATTCTTATTGTGACTATTTTGGCTGACCCTAACTGGACTCCGATTTGCTTTTGATTTGACTAAGTGAAGTGTTGTTGGTTTAAATAAGTACAGTATTAGATCTTTCTACCTAACTGAACATGCCTCGGAAAACTAAAAAATGAAACTGTACTAAGTTGGATTGAATTATATTCGGACTTAAAGTATGACTCGACAAGAAATTTAATACACTGTAGAAAATTTTTTACTTCGACCTAATCGAGTTCCTCATAATTTGCAATATTCCATGGGTGCAAATCGAAAATCCAGCATTCACATCTTTCTTTCAAAAGTACTTTTGCTGTACTTGTGCAGATAAGCCTCTTCGAACCTACCCAGTGAATCAACGATAAGAAAAGTATACCTGGACAATTTTTATCAAGCCAGAATATCTGCTATACACAGTGAAGTAACAAATAAAAAAAATTGGATATCGCTTGATGAAACGGCAGACTTTTTAGGCAGATATGTGGTCCATTTCTTGGTAAAGCCCTCGGATGCAACTGTTTCCTAAAAAACTTATTTAGTGACATGTAAAGTGCTAGCAGTAGTGAATGGGGAGACTATTGCTAAGTTTGATACAGACTGCTTAGAAAATATGTGGGGTGAATCCTATGAAAATCAACTCGATAATGTGCTTCTATTATGAACTGATAGCATTGCGTATATACTGAAAGCGGGGCGAATTAAAAAAAATGTTTTGCCGAAAATGAAACATAATACATGCTTAGCTCATGCTTTGCATCGGGTGGCAGAGCAAATAAGATGTCTATATCCGGATGTAGACACCCCGATCGCTAACTTGAAAAAAGTACTTTTAAAGTCTCCTAGTAGAGTACAACTGTAAAATGAAATTTATCCAAATTTGCCTTTACCTCCTAAGGCAGTAAATACAAGGTGGGGGACCTGGCTAGCTGCAGTCTTACTATGTAAAGTACTTTAATGAAATAAATATGGTCTTGTCACGATTAAGAACTTCAGATGCAGTTTCGATTAAAAAGGCTCAATAAGTGCTTAAAGAACCCAACATTAAAAAAGATTTAGATTTTATTCATGAAAATTTTAATATAATCGAGGTGGTTTTAACTTGTTTACAGGAACGTAATATGTCAATGGTCGATGTCTTAATAAATTTTGATCAAGTTAGGATAGTCATAAATTGGTCTACTAGTTAGTTTACCCGTAGAAACCAAACTTTAAAGCGGTCATGTCTCGAAATCCGGATTAAGATACTATAAGAGAATACGCAGAAATTATTTCTAAAGAAACCGCATCTGATGACATTTCGTTTTATAATTTTGCCCCGCTGACATCAGTAGAGGTTGAAAGGTCAATTTCTACATATAAATATATTAGACGTCAAAAGAAATAGATTGACAGTAGAAAATATTGAAAAAAATATGGTTTGCTACTATAATTTCAAAGTAAAGTAAGGAATAAAAGATGTTAAATAAATAACTAATAATTTAATAATGTTCATTTAATATAGTGATGTTGATGTTTCGTTTTTTATTTTATGATTGTATTATTGTTAATTGTAATTAGTAATTTTAAATGAATGATGTATTTATAATGACAAAAATCATTACTGTTGCGGTTTGAAGAAAATTTTCTGTGATAAATACGAGTCGGAGAATCTCAAGTCTTATCCATGGTATGTACAATGTTTAATGTAATTCACTGGTGATATCTGACGTGGCCAGCTTTCCGTCTATTTTGTTGTACAATAAAGTGTCTTACTCCTACACTACATCTGATTTTTCCTTTATATTTGATGACTTACTTATGCTTTTTTTAGTTAACTTCATGGTATCAGTAGTTAGTAGCATTTTTAGGGTTCCGTAGTTAACTAGGAATATAGTTTCGCCATTTCCGTCTGTCTGTCTGCCCGATGTTTGTCCGCAGCTTAGCTCAGTTATCGTTAGCACTAGAAAGCTGAAACCTGGTAAATATAAGTATGTGCATTAATCACGCCGATAAAGCGGTAGAATAAAAAGTATAAAAAGTGGAAAAATATTTTTTATCCGTACTTCCCTTACATGAACTGGAGGGTGAATTTTGTTTTCGCTTTAACCCTCTCGTTTGTAGTGTCGTTAGGTAGGTTTTTCAAAAAGGATAGAGGTCTTCTAAAACATTTTTTGGATAAAGCGAATAGTTTCATAAATAATACCTCCGAAAGTTTAAAAAAGGGCGCCCCAATCTAACTTTTGAACCTAAAATTTGTATTTTCAATGAAAACTATATTGAATAAAATCGTATAAGCAGTTTTTTAGTTATCGAAAAATATGTCATTTCATGGTAAAAGAACGTAAGTGCTGCAAAATATCCTATAGAAAACGTCCTTTTGAGCGGACATATTGTGACGTGCTGGCAACTACAGAACCCTACACTGAGCATGGCCCGACATGCTCTTATTTAGAGTACACGCGAGATATTTAGGTCAAGAATTTAATTGGCATTGATTGATAGATAATGACAGACACTTCATCAAGAAAACTTTAAAATATTTTACTGCCGCGGCATTACTGATGGATCTAATGAAAAAAAAAAATATGTTCAATTGCACAGTAAATATATCTTAACGGAATTAATCAACGTGATTAATTAATTAATTACATAAATGATGCAAGATTATTTTTTCGTAACTAACGCATAAGAGAATAAACGGGTATAGAGTATTATATCAACAACCTTTCCTTCTACAAAGTTACTAAGTACAATATTTTCAGAAACAAACTTGTCATTTAACTTATTGTTGTACTTTTTTCGGAATTCCCTAAGGCAAGCAATCACTTATATTCAATTTCACTAAATTACTGCGTATACCAATGGCAGGGTTATTCTATTTAAGAGGTGACTACTGAGTCAATATCGCAGTTAAGCACCTACTGGGGTTTTTCTCAAAAAAGCAATCCTATTTATGTTTAATACGGCACAGTTAGTTCCGAATAACATTATTTTATTGCCTTATAACTTTTTTTAAAGTAATTACTATTAAGTAACGATCGATTTCTATAGGAAAGTGATTCGTCTGTCATAAAGATAAGCCTAATAATAGCTATATAAGTATTTTTCAAAAACACGGCGAATCAGTTTTTTCCTATAACCTATAAGGTAAATTATAAAATGTTGGGAATCATCCAACGATGACCGGATTGCAATGTTGATGTAAAAGATACACCACGCACAGCTGTAGGACATCTTTTTCACGTAACTACATATATTTATTCGCAATTCTGACTAAACATTACATATTTCCCATGCTCTCGGCATTAATGTTGTAATCGAATTATGGTCAGTATGAGCAATTCGTTTTCTTGTGATGAGTGAGGGAAATAAGATACAGGTCAAAACCGCGGTAGAAAAAGCCTAAAAATTAACTATGAGTACATGTGTTTAAAAAAAATACCTGACATCTTTAAAACTATGTAGGATCTATGTTGGAAATAGAAGTATCTTAGATAGGACTCATTTGTTCCCATACCGTCCACAACGATTTTAACATATCATTATAATTAAAAATAATAAATAAATAAATAAATAAATATTTGGGGACAATCTTACACAAATCAACCTAGTCCCAAACTAAGCAAAGCTTGTACTATGGGTACTAGGCAACGATATACATACTTATATAGATAAATATATACTTAGATACATAGGAAACACCCATAACTCAGGAACAAATATTCGTGATAAACACACAAATAAATGCCCTTACCAGGATTTGAACCCGGGACCTCCTGCTTCATAGGCAGGGTCACTACCGACTGGGCTAGGAGGCCGTTAATTATAAATAAACTATCTTCAACCCGTCGATTGTATAATTTTTTTAAAAGTTTAATTTAAAATATAAATAAACCGCTAATCTCTGATCTAGCACCATTTTTTTCGTAATGATTAATCTAAGTTAAAAGAGAACCAAAATATTTTATCATAAACATAATACAATACAATACGAATATTATTTATTGCACACCTCATTAAAATAGAACAGTACAGTACATAGGTTAAAAGTAGAGGCAGGCGGTCTTATCGCTGGAGAGAGATCTCTTCCAGACAACCTAAGAATATATTCAATAAAAGTTAACAGATTATATCAGTGACTCCCACAACTAGTGTAAGCCTTATTCGGAGCAACTTAGCGTGTTTGACCTTTATATAGGGCTTGATGGTATTTTTATTATAAGTCGTATCTGCATACCTTTGGTCCCGAGTGAGTAACAAGCGCCTTATTACAGATGCATCTCGGTTAGAGCGGACAGAGCAAGGCCTCGATCGGATCACACATATCTAGAACAGCCATCCGCAAAAACACGACCCACGGCGTATGCATGACTTGTCTCTTGTTGTCATCGTCGCTGATCACAGGCGAGCATTCGCTTCCATAACCAGTATAAATGTGGTCTCCGATTACATATAATTATTTTACTCGTAGTTCTCAAGATCATAGTCATGTAGAGTTGAAAGCTATGTAAGATGTGATAATCGATAGGATCTTGTAAGCACGTCGGCCAATTAGCAGTAGCAAAATGATCTGAACGCACCGACAACTTGTGTAATTTAATGGTATCATACCTATTTTATTATTAATGCAAACTCAGATACTAATTCGCTGAATCCCACTTATCCGTAATAATGAATATATTATAAGATAATATTCGTTCTGTAAGTTTGGACCCGGGTATGTCCTTAAATTACGTCCGGACACGGGTATGTCCTAAAACTATATCTAAAATAGAGGTATGGGTACTGCGATTGTAATATTTGTAATCTCGCTATGTGTGGTAGGGCACAGCTCAGCGAATGTAATCTCACTCAAATCTGGAGCAGAGCCCGACTGGGGAAGTCCACTTTACAGAAAACCACAGCCAAATAGCACTGGACCCCACTCATAGTGTTGTGTTCCTGCTGGTGAGTCAGGTTGCCAAAAAGCTCAATGAGGATCCAGTGTGTGACGATGAGGGACCCTCTTGTTCCTTTAGCCGTCAACACAGTGCATCCTCCCTGTAAGGGTCGGCAACGCGCATATGACACCTCTGGAGTTTCAGGCGTCCATAGGTTACGGTAGCTGCTTACCATCAGGTGGGCCGTATGCTTGTTTGCCACCGTCGTGGTATAAAAAAAGTTAAAAAAAAAGATTTGTGCAATACAGAATAATAACGGAATGTTTACTCGTACTTAACTAGATTGTCTTTTATTTCAAAACTGGACCAATACCAATGAGTCAAATGTTATTTTTCACGATATTACCAAACAATATCATTAGTTTTGTGGTAGAAACTCGCTCGACAAAATACATAAAAGCGTGGGACCACTACGCTTAAAACAAGCCCGCTGCCTTTAATTATTAATTAAATAATTTGCAAGTCGAAGGTCTTTACGAATACTCTGTTTTCTGTTAATAAAAATAATGTTTCCTTCTTTTCAGAAGTTTACTTTGAGAAACAACGCTACGATGGCTGGTACAACAACAGAGCATACCCTGATTGGGGTTCAGTCGGTAAGATCTTGTACATTTTTGAGTCTTGTAAAATCGAGATATTATGGTACATATTTATCATTATTATCATTTATACAAATTAAATAAATCTTATTTTAATGACATTTTATGATACGTTAGTTATTAAGGCCTACCAACAATTCGATCAAGACGAGCTTTTTCTAAGTGTTTCTGATTTCACAACTTAGTACAGCAATTCTCACAATATACTCGTACTACTCGTATATACCTGTGTATATAGTACGAGTACAGGAGTTACACTCTTTAATCAATATGTGTTTACGGGCGATTATTCCGTAAGGAAAAAAGATATATTTTTTTTTTACTAATGTCTAAAGAACGTTACCCAATGAGTAAAATTACAAAAAATAACTTTTTTCAATAAATCATATATTAACCAAAATATTTAGTTTAGACATTTAGCAGGAAACGTGCGATAAGTGGTTTAATAAAAATCAAAATATAAATTATCTTCAGTCATCATCCTCGTAACGTTTTTCTCAGCTTTTTGCCACAGCTTGATTAATCTTGGGACCCGGAGTCCGCTCGGCAACCTCATCCCATGAATTGGCGTAGGCACTAGTTTCTACGAAAGCGACTGCCATTGGATCTTCAAGCCCAGAAGGGTAAATATGCCTAATTGCGATTAGGTTCGGTTTCCTCTCGAATCATTCGACTGCAACCTGGCAGTAATGCAGTCCTGTTGCAGTTGGAGTAACTCCACAGGAACGACAATTGAACTGCATTACAGCTACATTGCGAATGCAATGCTACTGCCGTTTAGTTGGTCTCGTGCTCTAGTTCTTATAACTGTAACAGGACTCCATCACAACCGTGCAGCCAGCTTGCAGTTGGCGGCGTGCGATTGTCAGGACTGCACGCCGACCGCGCAGTTGCAGTTTACAATTTTCATGAATTTGCATCAATTGCATCAGAACTGCCCTCGAATTGCCATTTTGCCGTTTGAATCAGCCCGAAGTTGCTTTCGTAAAAACTAGTGCCTTCGCCAATAAATGAGCTTAGTTTGCCGAGCGGACTTCAGGTTTAATTGAGCCGGGGAAAAAAGCAGGGAAAAGGCTAGCAGGACGATGGCAGTAGAGAAATCATCAATATTAATTAAAAGTATTTTGATATATTTTTTTATTCACGGAATACAACGATACGTACTTAACGATTACACTGCGTAGATTATATTGTATGCGTAAGATTAAACAACATCATCCTTTTCTCAGGATAAGAAATCACAAGTCATTCGTAATGTATGAATTTGAGTACCTAAGTACGAGTAGGTACTTTTATTGTTTCAATTCATATTTATTATCTGTTAATCGTTTTTTCATTATTAAACGATTAAATAGAAAAATGTAGTCTAACATATTAAGTCGGTACTGTTTTTGGGTGTATAAATAAAACCGAATAAATTTTTCCAGTTATTCGGGTCGGAAAAGAGATTGAAAAATATTTTTTTAAATATTAATTGTAAAGTTTTTCATATAATTTAGGCCACCTTAAAGCGAGTTACCTGCAACTTCGAAAGTCTGTAACTAAAAAGGGGATTATTCATTGCCTTTTAATATTTAATTTGTGAGTCATCGAATTAAATTTGCGATCATAATTTATAATTTAAATTACTTTTAATACCCTTATGATTTTTTTTTTTTTCAATTCCCTCAAATGGGCACAAAAACGAATGACAATGACAATGTTGATGTAGATACCCATTTATGCGGCTGCTGTACTGGTACATACACTTTTAAATGTAGGAAATCAAGTAACATAAAGTAATAGCAAGCAGCGATCACTTTACGACATCGACTCTGTCAAACTTCGACTGTCAGCTGTCATTGTTTGATTTGAACTAATCAAGTCTGATTGGGCTTACCAGTTTGATTTATCGACTCAACCTTGCTTTAATCTCTTTAACATTAATACATCAATAGAACTTGTTACGATAATGACAGTTAACGGTTCGTAATTAGATATTGTTTCAAATATGACATATGAAGAATATAAAAGACAGATATATCGTGCTTATGATACGGAACTGTACGATCAGAGATATCATAAACATACGTAGAGCTATTCAAGTATTTATTCTTTACTAAAAGTCGTGACCTGATCTTAGATATATTGCTCCTTATCAATACACATATCGGCAGTTCTAAAGAATTCATCTATGAGTTACCTACTTAGTACCTAAAAATATTTTAAACAATTATTTAACTTATTAAGATTACTATCACTATAAAGAGTCTCTCGAAGTCTTAAACTTTCTATACCTCTTCACCGCACCGGCTTTATATCCAACTCCTTCGCCTTACAGGCTATTCGTCTTTGGAACGATCTCCCTCTACCCTTAAGACAAGCACAGAGCAAATTTTCGTTTAAACGTTTGTTTCGTAAGAAGCACGTAAGCACCTTTCTAAATAGTCTAACTCACTTAAGGATTAGTTATCTGCATATTACTTATATACATGGGTACTATATATTTATTTATGTATGTATATGTATGTTTATGTTATGTTCCTATAGGTGTATGTGTATTTATAAATAAATAGTTATGTTGATTCGTGTTTCTAAATATCTATCGATTTCTATGATCCTGCACCAATTACAAGTTTCGGTTTAATCCAATGGTTGACTGGTAGAGAATGCCTTAAGGCATTAAGTCCGCCTCTTGTACACTTTTTATTAGTGCAATAAAGTTAAAAAAAAAGTAGTATCTGAGTCTTACTGACTGTACATTTTTTTTAAAACAAATTAAACGGCAATAACCATAAATCAAGAAGTTAGGGAAGAACATTTTAAACTATTTTCGCATAGCGACACGGGCACGGGTTGTAGTAGCTGCACTTGCCCTTCTAACTGATTAAGACAGTACCCACAGGAGAGCAATCAGGTCACATGCAGAACCTCACTACATTATGAACCTACAGAACATGCAACATCCACGCTACCTTCATCAGAAACTTGCATAAAAACATCTCGTTTTCCTGATTTTGCGTAACTATTCCGTCTCCTTAACAGACGAAAACGCCAGTAGGCAAAACATACGCCTTTCAAATGTACAGATTATTTGTAAACTCAAACATGATCACATGCCACTAGTGATTTCACCGATATGTGGTTAAACGGTTTGCTTTAAATATTGTTATTACCGTTCGTTTTGGCATTACCTACCTAGTCGTTTAAAATGCCGGCGCGACCGATTGTTCTCGTTTACTCGCTGTTGTTGATTGTAAAGTACTTTCAAAGGGCTTCTTTAAGCGAAAATGTTCCATCATTGTTTAAAAGCTTTTATCATCTGAGAGTCCTCTTAAGCTAAAAAGGTTTTACTGTCATTTTAGCTTAGGAGGACTTTTGCAATTCCGCAGTATATATTATTATTTATTGTATATTTCTGTGAGGGTCATTACATTTTCAATGTATTTGCGAATTCAATTAACTTTCATACGAGTTTGCGGAGTTTGGTTTAGTCTAGATCTCTTGAAGTTGACTTTATTTTGTTTTATGCTGATATATGTATAACGTTATGCATTTATAAATAGATATTGTGACAGTGTTATACAGATCAGCCTAACCCCAAATTTTGTATAGATTGGAACTAGAAGGCAATACTTTGCAAATATCCATAATTCAGGGCCAAAATAATTTATGAAATGATAAATACACAAATAACTCTTCTTGAATTTGATCCTAGGATCTCCAGCTTCGTTAGCAGGGTCACTTTTTACTAAACTGGTAGGCCATCAAGATTAAGAGTGTATTTATTCCCATCTGGAAATCGTCAAGGCCCATAAATTTTTATGAGATTATTTGTCCATGAATCAAGACTATAATAGTAGTTTATGTAACTGTTACGTAATAAGGCCTAATTACGTACAGTTGCATACACTGCTTTATCTACACTCATATTATTTATCCTAAATGCCGTATTCCGAAACCATAGAACGGCCGCCATTGCACTGCCATGGCCAACTCGATTGTGCCGGCGGTCGCGCGGGCGCGTGTCGGCAGTCGCGCGGGCGCGTGTCGGCGGTCGCGCGGGCGCGTGTCAGCGGCCGCGCGGGAGCGTGCAGGTACATTATGTTATCAAAACTCATAACACATCAATATTTGAGCATGTAAAGTTAAAATTACGTTACTGGCACAGATAAAAAGCTTATCATAGTAAAATCGGTTGTGGTAATGCTAGCCATTGCCTACCGTTTTCGAACACGTTCTAGAGAACTTACAATGTGAGTGTAGATAAATAATGTTAAATAAAACTTAAACTTAGTTATGTTAGCATGGCGCTTTGTAATTGGTGTCCAATTGGCTTGTAGCAATCCAGGCATATAAACAATAAGCATGTAAAAGTAAAATAATGACATACCTACTATCCGCCCTTGTACTAAAAATGTACTTAACCCACTCTTTTCTAGCAGTAGAGTTCGCTTTTGTTGAGGTGAAAACATTATTATATTCTATTTATTATGCTAAGAAGGTTCTGCGTAAACGTAGATTATGCGCGATTTGAGGGTACGCAACCCTCTGGAGTTGCAGACGTTCATAGGCAACGGTGAATGCTTACCATCAGGCGGGCCGTATGCTTGTTTTCCACCGTCGTGTTATAAAAATGCATTTTGTCATCATGGGGGTATATTTATGGTGTACCTATTCCAAGTGTATACATACGAATAGTGAAAGTTTGTTTGCCGACAGTTTTGGAATAAGTATACCTACTATATTAATTTATTATCAATGACAATTTTTCAAAAACTGGATGAAAATATAATATTTGAGGGATATGTTACGACGGCAAAGGGCGACAGATTACAAAGGGCTTAGCGGGCTTACAGTCCTGGGACAGCAAAAAAAAATGCTTCGACATTGTTCAGTCGACGTCGATGTATACACTTTCGCACCTTATTAAAAGGTGAAAAATTATAAGGTGAAAAAGTGTATACATACCTTTGACATCGACTGTACATCCGTTGGTATATGGTACAGTCACCGGCAATAGTATCTTCCTACACGAAGGCCGCAAAAATATATGACACGCTCTTATGGCCCTATAAATAAGAGCGTGTCACATATTTTTGCGGCCTTCGTGTAGGAAGATACTATTGCCGGTGACTGTACCACAATTTCGCATGATCACGATCAGTCAAATAAAATTATCAATCATGATCCTCGGTATACATATTTATATTTTCTTATATTATTTATAATAATAATATAAGAAATAACATAATAATTTAACGGCCTCCTAGCCCAGTCGGTAGTGACCCTGTCTACGAAGCAGGAGTTCCCGGGTTCGAATCCTGGTCAAGGGCACTTAGTTGTGTGTTGATCAGATATTTGTTCCTGAGTTATGGATGTTTTCTATGTATTTATCCATATTTATCTATTATAAATATCGTCGTGTAGTACCCATAACACAAGCTTTATTGAGCTTACTATGGGCCTAGGTCGATTTGTGTAAGATTTTCCTATAATATTTATTTATTTTATTTATTTATTTATAATAACTTATTATGTATAGCGAAATTATTACGCGCCGTTTGACAGAATGCAATGCAACCACCAAACCAACCGACTAAATTATGTAGGCTGGTTACGGTCTTATTAGGCTATGGTTACGGTATGCTGTCAGCCATCTTGAAACATGTGTTAAAATTAGTCGCGTTGCATGTAATGCGACATGCGAAAGATAGACGAAAATTTTTGAGGCGATATAATAAAAGTTTTACTTTAATAATGTAAAACTGCATATTGTTTTCGCACATAACGACCACCAATGAAGGCTTGATGATATAGGATCTCCACTGCTTACCTAAATTATGACCACTTACCCTCAATTGACAAGAGTTCGAAAATTTTGAATTCCTCGACGTGAAGTATCTCATTAAGAATTCCATAAAGAGCGAGTACACCGATACGAAGCTGTGAGGAAAATGTCCGTTCATTACTTTATTAATTGTGTTTACTAAAATTATCTGCTTATTACGACGCATATACTTACATAGTTAGGTACATGCTAAATGGAAGTTTAGAACATAATGCGGCTATCATAATATACATTTTCATACTTATACGTATGTATGTTACAATCAATTTTGCTCTAGTTGAGAAGTCTAATATAAAAGATTTCAACGCGCTTGGAATTAGTAGTTGATTTACAATAACTTATTAATAATCAATGTACATTTCAACCTTTTTTTCAACTATCATTTGATATTTACCAGTCGCTCTTCGGTGAAGGAAAACATCGTAAGGAAATCGGGGTAACCTATCGATCTTCCGAAACTGACTTGTCCGATTTTCACTTGTCCGAAAACAGTTCCCCAAATTTTTAAAATCCATCTGCTTTGTTTACCATACTTACGAAACGCCGCTGGTTTGTTTCCCCGAATTAACGTTTTCCCGAAACTCAATAGCCCGAAGAACGTTTGCCAACTTTATTGTTTGACAACTGATTTGTTACCCCACTTTTCATAATTCCGATGCTACGTTACACCTAAATTTCATTTCCCCTAATATCATTACACCGAATGCCATAAAAAAAATTGCAACAGATTTTATTAATTATTCCCGGCATTTGGAAATTTGTTGCTTGTCGCTTTTTTGTGTTATGATTTGGTTTTTGCGACTCTCGTGCTAGAACAGTGGGTTAAGTAGGTTACAACTGCGACTCCGCGGAAAAAAACTGGCACGAAAAGTGGGTTAGGTTAGGTTAGAACTGCGACCCCGCGGAAACAAACTGGCGCTAGAAAAGTGGGTTAGGTTAGGTTAGAACTGCGACCCCGCGGAAACAAACTGGCACTAGAAAAGTGGGTTAGGTTAGGTTAGAACTGCGACCCCGCGGAAACAAACTGGCGCTAGAAAAGTGGGTTAGGTTAGGTTAGAACTGCGACCCCGCGGAAACAAACTGGCACTAGAAAAGTGGGTTAGGTTAGGTTAGAATTGCGACCCCGCGGAGACAAACTGGCGCTAGAAAAGTGGGTTAGGTTAGGTTAGAACTGCGACCCCGCGAAAACAAACTGGCGCTAGAAAAGTGGGTTAGGTTAGGTTAGAACTGCGACCCCGCGGAAACAAACTGGCACTAGAAAAGTGGGTTAGGTTAGGTTAGAACTGCGACCCCGCGGAGACAAACTGGCGCTAGAAAAGTGGGTTAGGTTAGGTTAGAACTGCGACCCCGCGGAGACAAACTGGCGCTAGAAAAGTGGGTTAGGTTAGGTTAGAACTGCGACCCTGCGGAAAAAACTGTTACTCTAGTAGATGGGTAAATAAAACTATAAGTGCATATTTTAAATTTTATTAGCAAAATCAATATTATGCTGATTGTTAAATTAAGAAATCAATTATATTTAAATAATTTTACTCATTTTAATTTTAGGAAGTTTCGCCTTAGCTCTGTAAATCACTTGCTTCAATGCTGATTTAGATGGTAAATTGTCCAAAACTTCGTCACTGCATGAACTTTGTTGGTTATGTAGTATTTGACACACTTTTAATCCCGTTTTTTTGGCATCTTCCTTAACGCTTTGCATGAATTCTGACATTTCCTTGCGCAATGGATTTGGCTCGTGGTTGTGTTCATCTGGCAATTTTTGAATATCATGCAATTTGTCATTAGCTACGTTTGGTGTACTCACTGTTGAAACTTTGCACTTGTAAATCTTATCCCGTCGAAACTCACAAACCCAATAAAAACGATTGTTATTGATTTTGTTCCTTTCAAAAGTATAACCCTCGAAATATAGTTTCAACCCTCCCCTATTAGATTTAAATAGCTCCCCGTATTTATGTGCCATTTTATATAAACCCACACTGCAATTGTAACCTTTCTGATAAAATAAACAAATGACAAGATTGGGTTGACAATTTTATTAACTTACCCACCCAATTAATAACATTAACGCCTACGCAAATTACATTGCAAACTCATGCGATTCGATGTTTTGACACAGCGGAAAAGTAATATTTCGGAAGTAAAACTTTACGCCAAATAAATTAGTTGGCAAATGAAACTTCGGGATTTTAATAAATGGCGATTCGAATCATAAGCGAAATGAAATTGCGACGAAATAAAAATAGGGGACATAATAATATGGGAAACGTAATTTCGGGCAAACAATAATTACGCGAAGTGGAAAAAAGGGAAACGTTTTCGGGCTAATAATATTCGGAGTAACGAATTTCGACATTATGATAGGTAACCGGAAATCGGACCTAATCCCGATTAGGCCTAGTTTCTCCTCTGGGTTGGAAAGTCAGATGGCAGACGTTTTCGTAAAAACTAGTGCCTACGCCAATTAGGTTGCCAAGCGGACCCCAAGCCGGGACAAACACTAGGAGGAAGATGAAGAAGAAGTCAACTATACCGGGTGTAGACTGTAATAAGAGCAAAAAATTTAAACGTAGATTCTACTCCTCAAGCTAGACAACGAGTAGTATAGATTCACCGTTTCTACCCCATCGTTTTCCCACCACCAAAACAATGGTTTTTCGGGATTATGGTGGGTTTTCCGGACTATGAAACCTAAAAAAAAAAAAAAAAAGGTTTGGTATGTTTTAGTACGTTTAGCCCCCCATTTAGATCGATTGCACTAGGTCTCAACAGTGCCCGGAGCCTCCTTCAGCACTTAGGCACTCCGCTAATTAAACAATACACGCTCTTCGACACCACAATAGAACCCTTGCTCACCTTTTTCTATTGTCTCTATTGTTAGCTCGACTCGGCGACATCGCATTGTTACCGAGCTCGGTAGAGGCATACTCCTACGTTGTAGTTTGTTCTTTACGTATTTGCAATAGGTTTTATAATTGCTTAATTGGTTACTCCTTATGAAAGACTAGGTATACTACCTAAAGTTTCCAAAGTTTAGGTATAGTTTTGGTGGTGGGAAATCAATGGGGTAGAAACGGTCATGTAACTTAACGAGATTTTTAATGATCTAACAAGCCCCGCGAACTGACACAATTACATTACCCTTTATTAGTCTGGACTGGAGTAGGTATCAAATTTATACCTAAAGTAATTAATTCACATTTCGCGAATATATATGCAAATTTCAACGTATCTATATGTGTTACAGCACAATATGAAACTTCTGGTATATGTTTCAACCCCATCAATTTTAATTATTTAGTATCTATTCGTTTTCAGTTTTTGCCTAAAATTTATTATTTTATGCAAATCCAATTTTCGAAATATTATTTTATTGATTCTAGATTTGTGTTTATATATTTGTGTTGTCTTAATTTTTTTGGGTAAATTATTTTATGCAAATCCAATTTTTGAAATATTATTTTATTCATTCTAGATTATTTCTAGTCTAGATATTTGTGTTGTCTTATTTTTTTTTTTTAACTCGTAAATAACTTTGGTATATGTGACAACCGACTGCTATTTATTGGTGGACAATAAACATGACTGTGTTTTGAACAAGTTTCAACCTGTAAGTATGCTGTACGTTTCCGTAAAGGAAGTTCCCATTATTTATTATAATATATAGATCTTTTGTTAATGTAGGATTCGGTGTGTGATTTATTGCATTCTTGTTTATACCAGTTAGGTGGGGCGGTGCGATGTTTAAAGACTCCTTTGGTGCTCTAATTTAAAGTCGCAATTTCTATTATTAGTTTTTTCTTGATGCTGTCGGCTTGAGAACTTTACCTTTTTTACTAGATGTCCTTTGAAGAAGGTAATAATTTACTTTTTATTCGTTTCTGAGAAATGTATAAATCAATCATCGGGTTTGAAGTCACACGCAATTTTAATAGAAAGTAAATGCACAAAAGATCTGTCGTTTAAATTCTTTAGAATTCTTTTGATAATTTAATCTTTTGTTAGAAAACATTCCGCTGCAAACAAAAATTTACCTGTCCCCGAAATCCTGTTTAAACTCGTCGCTACCTACCTAGGTGGTCCTCTGTCCCCACCAGCCGTGACCTTTTTTTCAACACAAATTCATATAAAAAGGCTGAGGCTGTGGGTAACTTTATATAGTACCTTCGGATCTCCAGTTCAGTTAAGAGCTCTCAGTTTCTACGCTTTGAAGTTTTAACGAAGACTATTCATAATGGATGTAAGTATTTAAATAGTATTACTCTATAATTATTGCATTAAAAAATTTATGTGTTGTGTGTATGTTTTAAGTCTTTAATATTAATTATGAATTTTGTTTCAGTTTTCCGACAACACTTTCAAAAACTTTTACGTTGATGAAAATGAAGACGAAGCAAGTGATGAAGAGGGGACGCTGGCTTTCAAAGTGAAGCAAGCTATTGCGAAGAAGCGTCAATCAAATAATATTGATGGCTTTTTTGAAAGGCCTAAGAAGAAGACAAAAGTGTATAAGAAATCTTCAACGGTCTCCAAAAAAGAAGAAGACGGTGTTTCATATCTCACTTCGGGTCAGGACGATGGGGCATATGCATCACACCTCATAAAGATCGAAGTATACGACATGAATAAAATACGAAACGTTGGACCTCTGGACCACTGGAAACACTGTGACTATCGTGTTAAATATTATGCTAACGAAGGTGACTCACATGAACAAAGTGCTCGGGATGTTATATTTAATATAACGAAAGAACTATCATCTAAAACCAAATGTGTAAAATATTTTATAGAGACTGATAAGGGTGATAAAAAATAGTTTTAATCAGTGCTTTATTTATAACTAGAATAAGTTCCCTTATTTTTTCACTTATAAAAAATGTTTACTTTCTTTCTTGTTTTATTGTATATTAATGTACTCATTTATTGAACATGTTTAATATTAGACGTAGTTTTAACTGCTTATTTTGTGTTTCTTTCTCCGTCACTGCATTTGTCTTAGGTAGTAGGAATATTTTGTAATTATAGTTGTAAGAAATAAAATAAAACCCAATTTATTTGCATAACACATTGTTTTAATTCACAAAAACTGATTTAAACATATTCCTTAAAACTAAATCATTACACAAAGAATTATCAGAAAACAGACATAAAAACTCAGACATTTTTTTCATAAAGATAAACTAAACAGTATTCTCCACAAACTGAAGTAAAATAATTCTGAAGTGATTGATGGTTATAAAACCACCTCTTAGAGTTTCTTTTTAAAAATAACCTGTGATAACCAGTAGGCTTTCGACCAAAAGAGTCAAAGTATTCACCATATCCATTCACATCAATGTGCATTGCAATCCAATGAGAACCGGGCTTTGAATCAGGATCCAGATTGCTTATAATAAAAGTAGGTAGATTAACCCAAACAGGAATCCGGTTTGCAGCAAAAACATTTGACTTAAGCCTCGGGTTTATTTTATTCATACAAAATTGTATTTCATTCGAATCCATAATAATAATTAATCTAAAAAAGTAAACACTGGTGGTTTTACAGACAATGTTCAAGTGGTAATGATGAAATTGAGTGAATGCATTGTATTTATTTAATTACTAACTATTATAATCTACAGTGATATCACGATTTTTATTTATTTCAATTATGTTATCAAATTCAGCATACACAATACAGTTGATAGTAGTACTTAAAGCTGAATCAAAACGAACTTCGATTCGAACACTTCCGTGTCTTACAAGATTCCAGTGTGAAGTTGAACTTGCAGATAAATCAGGAGTCAAATCGAAACATAATAAAGAATAACCACCCACATAATTTGATCTGCTTATAGCATTACCTTCGTTATGGAAATGAATACCAGTTCCAGAAAACAAAGTATGATATGCAGTTGCTATTAAACCCGGAGAGTTAAATGAGGGTTGCAAAGTTTTAGAAGGAATTTCATGACCATCTACGTACAAACTAAATGAATTCATATGAAAATGTTGAAAATTGAAGGGATTTATAGCTAAATTACCATTAAACCCAGAGTTTGAAACGAATCCAATAATACATCTTTTAGGGACTTGCCCGAGAAATATATTATCCAACGTTTTACCTTGTATACCTGCGGGTAATGTCAGAACCTTAACTTCTGCCCTTGTTATCGGATATTTCGCAGTTGTTGATGCTAATACTTTTTGATGAGCTAACAATACACTAGGATTTATTCTTGCTCTTCTGATAATAAGACTGGCATCTGTTATTTGTTCTTTAAATTTACCATCCTTATGACAAATTAAATTAAATGTTTCTTTCGAACGAACTAATTTAACTCTCATTTCTACACCATTAATTAGAAATTTCTCCTGGTTAAACATATCACCATGTAAATGACCAATCATTTCAACTTCCTTGCTTTCCTTAACAAAGTCCATTCTTTCGTGAAACCCTTTATTAGTCGAGTCAACGGCGTCCATATAGTTGGGGGTATCTTCATACCACAATCCACAAGTCAGATGAGATTTTTTGGCTGCTGAACCATAATTAAGCAGATTTCCCATGTAGGCTCGGTAAGCATAAGTGTTGTTTGGAGGTGATATAAGCTTCTGATTTAAATAAATTTCTAGTTGGCTAAACAGGGAATGTAACCAATTGTTTACCGGTGCAACATTTGCATCAGGTTTTATTTTTGTACCATCTTGATTCAATATTTTGGCATTTATATGCAACAAAGTGTGTGATAGATCAATGTAGTCATCACCTGACCCAGGAACTTGAAACTCAATAGGACCATCGTCACTTAGAGATGAAATTGGTTTGTAATGAATCCACTGGCCACTTTCAATGCTTGTTTGAGTTGATGGTAAAGCAAATAAGTCTAACTCAGATTTGGCACACTCACAAGAATGACTATGTAAGAATGACATTTTTTAGTTTGAAAATATATCTTCAATATTGTTTTTCCTATATTTTTTAACTCCTCTTCGGTGCGATGCTTTTAAGTTAATGAATGGTCCACGTCTTTTTGTGGACGTTTTATACCCAGATCCCGACATCAAAGAATCAATTTTTTCATCTGCTTTTCTTTTTAAGTTGGCGCTTGCTTCATTGAACCGAGATCTAATAGAACTATCCATTGGTCGTGAATTTACCATATCGGATAAAAGACCGATTCCTGCATCTAAAGTTTCTTTTCCCACTGTTTTAAGACCACTAGATAATAATGGTAGCACAGACCTAAAAAAACCACCCAAGAAACTCCCGATCCCATGTCCTCGTTGATATGGTACCCCTTTATAAACTATTCCTATACCCGTACCAGCTTGGTGTGAATAGTAATGTTCATATGGGCAAGACGTAGATGATCTTTTATAATTCATTTTACCCGTTGAAAGTGTAGCTTCACGCAAGAAGATCCAAACTGGAATGGTATTCTAGCTCCAGTAGTTGTCCTTATATCTATTTCTATAGTATCGAATTCTCTTCGTAATACGGGTACATAGTGAGCAGGTGAGAAAATATGTGTTTTGTAAGCACCATAGATAAATTTAGTTGGGTCTAACGGTATTATTCTCAGTAATGATGTAATTACATCTCCCACCACTTGTGGATGAATGATATCAGTATAAACAAATATTTGTGAGGGTAAACCTAAGTATAAATTTGCAGGATGTTTTCCAATTGACATTTCTTTAAATTTGATCTTGGTCGAAATCCTAATTGTAGACTTAATATGGGTGTTGTTGTGACTGAGACTATTTCTTTATCTGTTGATATCCCCAGCATTTTTGTAATTTTATCATATCTAAACTTAACTTTGCTTTTTAGCTGTGGGTTTTCATTTAATGCATCAAAAAAATGATCAAGACTATCATACGAAGTAGCTGGTATGTGAGTTTTTGAATCAACGATTTTATCCGTCTTGTCTGCAGGTCCTCGAACTTTCTTTTTGATATAAATGGTATTTTCATGTTCTTGAACATTGTACATGGAGCATGGGTATTGAAATTCTACTAAACCCACGACCCATTCTCCTTCCAATTTAATGGTTTTAGGTAATTTTGTTAAAAAGTGCGCAGTTGTATTATCATTGTAATATTCCGATGAGCTATTGCTCAACAAAGTTAAGTAAAAACTGTTTTCACTCATATTGTTTCTAAACTTGATGATGGTATCCAGGAATTAAATTTATTAGGATAACCTCGCCACTTCACGAACACTTCCTTTCTGCCACCAATACGGCGCGAGCGTATTATTTTATCAATTTTATATTTGATGGAGGGGTGGTGAGTTACTTTTTGTAATTCTTTAGAATAAAATGTACCAATTATTGGTTCACCTTCCAAATCTTTTAAAGTATAAACAACCCACGGAGACCTATTGATAACTGATTCAATCACAAATATTTCATCACTCCAATTGGTTTCATAACCCTTTTGGAATATATGTTTATATTTAGTTATCCTAACATGGTCACCTACATTTAGCCTTGCATTTTCTAAAGAAGGTTGTTTATCATTTTTTCTTTCATATAAGTTACACCAAACAGTCCTTATATTACTAGAGTTAACATCAACTGGACGCATTTTTATGCTGGAATGATAGCTATGGTTATATGAATAGAGCAGATCTTGTAATATATTAGTGTAATTGTAAGTATTCTTATGAGTGAAATAACGCCACATTTTAGTTTTGAGAGTTCTTTGAAACCTTTCAACTATGCTGGCTTTAATGTCTGGGTTGTTAGTTGTATAATAATTTATGTTCTTATTTTTAATATAATCTCTCACCATCTTTGAAACAAATACTGTACCCTTATCAGATTGAATATGTCTAGGGGTTGCATTTGCTTCCGTGAATATGCTTTCAAAACACGTTTTAACCGTTTCAGCATCCTTCTTTTTCATAAGTCTCGCAAATGCATATTTGCTAAATACATCAATAACACAAAGAATGTATTTATACCCATCGTTGTATTGACTATAGGTACGCATATCACTTAGATCAGCTTGCCATAGTTCATTGTAGTTTGACAGGATGTATTTGTTACGCGAGAAACGTTTATGAACAGGTTTATGTAGAGTGTACGCTTCTTGGGACTGCAACCATTTTTTCACTTCCTCTCTATTCATTTGACCTTTCATTTCCTTCATAACATTATTTAAACTACTATATCCAGCCGGGTTTGATATATCGTAATATATTCTATTTATGTCTAATAAGGAGTCCATCTTTCCCAATCAACTTTCTTTTGAGACCTCGTTTTTGGCTTAGTAGATAGAGGAGTAGATGCGTTTTTTTCTTTAATTGATAGGTTGTGCTCGCTAATAGAAGCCTGTGAAGTGTTAGCTTCAGGTTTAGATTGAATTTTATTAATAAATTCTAAAGTCTCGGGGTTACCAATACATGACGATGGAACTTTTATATCATTTAAAAGACGAGCGAAATCCTCCCAACCCACTGGTTTTGAGCGTTTAAGCGGTCTAAGCACATCGCCTACCAAATCGAGAATATTGCTATTTGGTATTGTCTGACTGTTTATAACTACTTCACCGTTCTCCTTCCACCAAATTTTAGGTCTATTCAGAACAATGTTTTGCAGTAGCGTCTGACTTTTTGTCCTGTACGATTTAGGTATAACATCTATAATATAGGATGGAGAATATCGTTTAGGTAATTGAACCTTTGATACACCAGGAGGTGTGGCATAAACATCTTCTTCCGGCACAGGTGAATTTGCGTCTCCGCTTAAGTTCTGAGTAAATGATTCCTCCTTTCGGATACTTTCCTCTTTTTTTACATTTTCCTCCTTTTTGTTAACTTTCGAAGCAACGTTGTAGTTATCGTTAGTAAGGTAGTTCACTTCATCCATCACTATTGGTAATTTAAATGGTCTTCGATCTGCCTCAGCAAAATGTAAAAATCGTTGTAGTGCTTGACAATATAATGCCCACTTTTCACGATCATTTATTTTTCTTCTAAGAATTGTTTGCATTTCCCCATCCAGACGGGATGATAAATTTTCCACCTGATTTTCACTTTTTTTAAGTCTTTCAATAAATTCAGGTTCTACTAACAACATGAGGGAGGGAGGGAAGATGGCGCCACTGCCACGAACAACATTAGCTCTGTATCAAAATACTGTAATAAAATAATTTTAAGCCTGTTTTTAAGGATAGCCTACTCAAATTATGTAAATAACAGTTTGACTACGCAGTGTGAGTGTTTTTCAACAGATTCAAGTGCATTAACAATAAATATTCTCATCTTATAATATCGTGTATAAAACCAGTACGTTTCCGTGAAGTGTCATCGTCAAGAACAAAATCTCAACACTATATTATTATTAAACAATCTAAACTGCGCAGTGTATAAACATTTGAACATTTGTCTATTAATATTGTGTATTTAGTGTCAATATAGTTGAAGATACTTAAATCGGTGATTGGACAAAACAATTTTTTTATTTAGAATATGGTGGTTGTAAACAAAAAATCAGGTGACGTATCAGCTGTTCGATCTACGAACACCATCTATTGACAACAGGCCAAAACACTGATACGACTAGAAACCCATGGTATAATAGCGCCATCTGTTACACTTGTGTTGAACTTCTTGGTCTACTCCAATACATTACAACCACTTTACGTTTACGGCCAAGCGCACTGTTCTCGCTACTGTAAATCCGTACTCGCCGACAGATGGTGTGAATATAAATATAAATATTGGATTGGCTTGTAATCTATAACAATCAATTTAATAATCGATTTTTATTTTATTAAAAACAAAACGAACAATGGAAACTTCTAATAAAGCCACGACTATGATCAAAAGCCGAAAGTTCACCACAATTTGTCCTAAGTGTCAATGTTTAGCAGACTCAAAAAATAGCACTCTATGTTCAGTATGCAAGCTGAGTTTTCATTTCGACTGTACAGGTCCACCACAAAATGTGTTTAATTTGATGGAACCAGCTAAACGACAAAATTGGAAATGTAAAACATGTATTGGGAAAAAACAATCGCCCTTGATGACAAACAAACTGACACTGAGGCCATTGCCCTCTCGTTCAAACCTCACTAAAACTGCGTGCAAAAATAATGACATAGAAAAATCCCCAAATAGTACCCAGTTATGTTTACCTGTACCTTCACACAGCACACCACGAACGGATGTGTTGGAAAGCCCGTACTCGGACCAAAGAGAAGTTCCAGATTACTGCAAAGCAAGTCAATCAGTTCCCCCACACACACTATGAATAGACGCGTCTGAAAATCTGGGTACTGACCGGCAGGGTTCTTTAGATCGTTCTCATCAATCTGGCTCACCAGTATTTCCACATACACCGAAACTTGATGCACTCGAAAATCTAAGTACGTATATCGAAAAATCTCCAAATCCTTCACAATTAATAGTTCCAGCTTCTTTACATGCACTGCAAATGGAAGATTCAGGAAATATGGGCGAGGGTCAGGAAAAATCCCCAGACTGTTCCTATTCAAGCTTACCTGTTTCCTCGCATAGCACTACGGACTCCTCAGTGGACCAACTAGCGAACTCGGAAACGTCCACAAAAGTAGTGTTCCCACAAGACAAGCTCTCTAAAAGTTTGGATTACTCGGTAAATGAAGTATTAACTGTCCTAGAGATGAAAGAACAAATAGAACGGCTTGGCTCTGAACTTGCCTCAACTGAAAACCAACTTGAAGAGGTGATTATTGAGAATAATGGACTTAAAAGACTCATCGACAACTTACAGAGAGAAATAGGCACACTGAAAAAGCTCTGTCATTCATCGAACTTTGGCTCTCCCTCTACGTCGGACAGGAATAAGCGAAATTCTATTTACAGCGCCATACCGCCATCGCCAGGTGGAACTAAGATATGCCTAAATATTAGCTGTGAGGTTGAATTACAGCGTCTGAAAAAGCTCGTAACATCTTTAGAAATGCAGTTAGAAGCTCACAAGGAACAACTTTCAAATCACAAAACCCCCATCACACCCTCGCCTGGACTAGCTTTACTTAACTCCTCGGACGACCGGATTTTAACTGAAACGCCCAGCACCTGCACTACCAGAATAACCGGCAGTGAACTGTCATCGCTGCCGCCTCATTCAAAAATGTGTCTAATTAGCAACTATTCTAATCATATGTTACGGCTACTTCATAAAACGCAATTATATAAGAACACGTGTCTTTACTTAAAGCCAGAGGCGGACTCGAAAGAATTGTTTCGTGATTTATCAGTAAAACTTCGTGATTATAACTTTAACGATTTTTGTATTATATATATGGGGGACAGTGATTTTAAAAAACATGTAAATTATGGTGAATTAATTGACTTTATAAGAGAACAGGTAAATTCAGTACAGCATACCAATATAATTATATATTTGCCTACATTCAAAAATAACAGTTACTCAGTCCTTTTCAATAGCCGTATTTCGGCATTTAATAGGCTGTTGTATATGGATAATGTAAAACGTGAGTACTGCTTTACATTGGACACTAATTTGAATCTGGCCAACGACAGTAGCATGTTCTCACGTTTTGGAAATGTAAATAGACGGGGTTTTATAGCGATCTATAATGATCTTATCAAACTTCTGACATGTTTTACTTATGATTCAAATACAACCGAGTATCCCTTAATCTTAAATAATCTGGATCTCAATGTCGCCAGTAAAACCCCGGATATGTTTTTTCGTTCCCAAACCCCAAAAAACACGTAAATTAAACATTTTTTACCAAAATGTAAGAGGTCTGAAAGGGAAACTGTCCACGACAAAAAATGTAATATTAACGTTTGAAACGGATGTAATTGCCCTTACTGAAACCCGCCTAGACGCCTCGGTGCACGATTCGGAGCTGTTCCCGGCTGACTTCAGCGTGTTGCGCTGCGACCGCTCCGATCGTGGCGGGGGCGGCGTATTACTTGCGGCGCGCGCGCCATACTGTATACGTGAGCTAGACTGTGGCGCCCATCCTCAGGATGAAATCGTCTGCGCACTCCTTTCCAAGGGGCATCTAAAATTTATACTGTGTGTGGTCTATTTAGCTCCTAGAATACCAGATACTCGTTATCGTTCTACATTTCAAAGTTTAGAACGAATTATAAATAATTATACCCATCCCATTGTGATAGTAGGTGACTTTAACTTATACTCGGCCACTACCAATGGGCATGGTGCCTTCGAACATTTAATTAATTTCTGTAACCTGGCTCAGCACAATAACATACTTAACAATCTTAACCGGCTACTGGACCTGGTGCTATCGAATGACATGTGCTCTGAAATCACTGTTACGAAAGCTGCCGCTGGGCTTGTGTCAGTTGAGAAATATCACCCTCCGCTTAACATTGAGTTGTCATGCCCCTCTCCATTCAAGAAACATTTAAA
Organism: Pammene aurita; assembly: GCA_947086415.1. NCBI lineage: Eukaryota > Metazoa > Arthropoda > Insecta > Lepidoptera > Tortricidae > Pammene > Pammene aurita. The sequence goes on along the minus strand of OX352300.1, from coordinate 13,159,684 downwards.
TAACCAAACCTCTAACCCTTCCCTGAATATACCTGCTAGAAATTACCGTAAGGCCAACTTTCATCTCCTTTATCATAAATTGGCTAGCATAGACTGGTCTCCGCTTCATAACATCAATGAAATTAATGATTGCACAAGCCATTTTTACACCATTTTGGATGAAATCATAACTGAATGTGTGCCGCTTAAAAAAAAACCCAAGAACAAACAGCAATATCCGGAATGGTTTACTGCGGAACTTATTAATTTAAACAAAATAAAAAATAAATATCACAAATTGTTTAAACAGACTAGCAATCAACTCTACTACGCGTTTTTCACCTACTACCGAAAAATGGTAAACATTCAGTCGGAGGCTGCCCTGAGTACCTATGTCAATAACCTGCAAAATAATATAATACGAGATCCTTCCGCCTTCTGGACCTATGTAAAACGCAATCGCGGTTCTAATCAACCTGTGAAGTTTGGAATTATGTCATCTCAGGATGTTGCAGACTCATTAGCTTACTTTTTTAAAGACGTCTTCTTAAAAAATTCCCCCACGCTTGACGTAACGGCAGCATGTCTGACAGAAACGGGTGAAACGACCAATTTAAGTGATCGGCTTATAACCATTGGTCACGTAAGTGATGAGGATGTTCGTATAGCAATTAAACGCTTACAGTCCAAGCACACTCAGGGCCCAGATGGTATTCCGCAATACATTGTCAAAGATTGTTGCGAAGTTTTTGTCAGAACGCTCAAACTTTTATTCAACTTAGCAATAAAAACTAAAGTCTACCCTTCAGCCTGGAAGACCACCAAAGTATTACCAGTTCATAAGTCGGGATTGAAATCTGATGTCCATAACTACAGACCAATAGCTGTACTTTGTATTTTTGGCAAGATTTTCGAGTCAATCATTTACTCGAAAATATTTAAACAGTTAAACGGTTGGTTTTGCGATGAACAACATGGTTTCTTACCGAAGCGCTCCACCACATCAAACTTACTCAATATTGTATCTGTAATAGCGAGTAACTTAGACCAGAAGAAGCAGGTTGACGTGGCTTACTTTGATTTTCGCAAAGCATTCGACCGAGTTGACAGTGACATATTACTTAAGAAATTATACCAAAGCGGTTTTTCTATGGACCTGCTAGAATTTGTAGCGAATTATCTCTCGAACAGGCAACAATATGTATGTTATGAAGGATCTAGATCTGCTTTATTTCTGGTTACCTCAGGCATTGGACAGGGTAGCAACCTTGGGCCTCTCCTATTCCTTATCCTTGTCAATGATCTGCCTGCCAGCAGCACTTAAATTCTCAACTTGCTTGTTGTTTGCCGACGCCCTCAAATTGGCTTTGCCTATCGAATGTGCTAATGACGTTAGTAAGTTACAATTAGACATTGACGCTGTTCACACCTGGGCGCAAAAGAACAGCCTCGCCCTCAATATGGATAAATGCACTGTCATGACTTACACGCGTGCGCGCTCTCCTATATACCCCACATACAAATTAGAGGGAAAACCGCTAAAACGAATAAATGAAACGAAAGATCTAGGCACATGGTTTGACCCACAGCTCACATTCAACCAACATATAGTCAGAGTCTGCAACGAAGCAAGGAGATGTCTTGGATCCGGCAAGCCAAAATATTCTCAAACAGGCACGCTATCAGCATCTTGTACAATGCGTTTGTGCGTGGCAAGCTAGAATCAAATGCTGCAATCTGGAATCCCCATGAACAACAATACACTCTCCTTCTGGAAAAAGTACAAAAACCGTTTACACGTTTCCTTTACATAAAGTTACACGGTTATTACCCCTACCTATACCCAACTCTATTTGTAATTGGAATGGTGGACTACACATCACTCGAAGCCCGAAGAAATATGTACCTTGTGAAATATTTCTATCAGTTAATACGCGGGGTGGTAGCTAATCCATCACTACTTTCCCTAGTAACAATTCGCGTCCCTGTGCCATTAACAAGATCACTACGCACTCGAAGCCGCGGCTTCTTTGCCATCCCATATGCCAGAACGCGCGCGCTTTTCTTCTCCCCACTACACCGAGCGCTAACGCTATTAAACGACATTTTAGAAAGCAATAGCCAACTTGACCTATTTTTCACTTCCGAAAATCAATTTCTGGTAGCATCCTGTAGTTACCTTGAAAAAATTGTAGCCACAAGTTCCATTTAAATTAAATGATGCGTAAATGTTCTAAGGTAACTTGTCCAATCTTATATTTATTAATTACCACCGTTGTATTTAATTTTGTTCTGTAGTTGGTTTTTTTATTTACTTGATGACATAATTATTAATTTATCCTGACATTGTAATATTGAAAATGCATTAACTTTTTAATTTAGTCTTACTTTTGTTGTAATCTTATCGCTAGATTTAAGATTAGTCTAATTTAATTAAGCTTGTTTGTTGCATGTTAGATATTAAGTTTTATCTTATGTAACACAGGTTAGCATGTTTAGTTTAACTGTTAGTGCTGACCAAAATAAACAAATAAACAATAAACAAATAATTTGCTACATTTTCTTTGTATTCTCCATTGTATCTAAGATAAGGAGTTTACCAATGCACTTAAAACTGCACCTAAAATTATTGGTAAAAATGCACTCCCTTTCTGAATAATAACGGTTTTTCTAAGCTTATTTTTGCCTTTTGAAACTAGTTTTCGTAATGTTTCCTTATATTTTTTTAATTTAGATTTTTCTTTGTTATCTAAAGGAATTTTACCCTTTAGAACGTTATAGATACATTCACAAATGATGTTGATCTCATCTTCATCGCACGATTTAAGCAAAGCAGTGCGATATTTTGGTTTAAGTAAATGCAGGGCTTCCAGTAAATGTTTATAGGTGCTTACTCAAGAATGCATCATTTAGAACTGACTGAAACTTGATGATCCTTGTTATATTTAAATCCTTTCTTTGGGATATACACTGTGCAATGGCCATCAAATGGAAATATTTTAGTTTTAAAACGACACATGTCATCTGTGTTTTGTTTTAGATCAATCATAAGATAGCCGTGAGCGTTTTTAGTAGCATCCTTGTAAGCTTCATCAACGAACTTTGAGTTTTCTGGGCATACTTGACGAGACAAATAACGTATTTGTGTTTTATCTCTAGGATTCTTAAAAAACACGAAATAACTTGTATTCAAAGACATATCACGTTGACCTTTACCCTGATGAAATATATTTTGAGTAATATAAAACAGGCTTAAATTTCTGTGGTGACTACCTTTTGTAAAAATATCAACTAGTCGCCCATTTGATTCCCGCATTAAATCATCTATTATAAGTAATTTGGGCTTCAGTCCATCAAACATGGACATATCAGGTATTCCTTGACTATAAATCACATTTTCTAGATTATATAGGGGTTGCATTTCATCATAACACCAAATCACTTCATCAAACTCAACATTACATAATTCTTTCGAATGTTCAAGAAAACTTGTAACAAATTTAGTTTTCCCACAACCACTCGGACCAGCTACAATAGTGGTGAAGGGATGGTAAAAATGAATCATTTTGAATTAACGTGAGGAGTGTGTTGTTATGAAAAGGAATTAATTTCAAATGACAATTTTTTTTAAAGTTTCTCCTTTTATCAAGAACATTTATTAAAAATAACACATAACAAAAAAAAAAATTACACAAGATAATTTTAACTTCTAAACTAAATCATACAATTTACAAAAATTATACACATTGCACAAAAAATAAATACATTTCATTGAATATTCTGTGTAAATTAAATAAATTTTAAAGTACACCATGAGAAATTTTATAATGACCCCACGCAAGAGTATCAATAGAATTTCCTAACAAATATCGTTTCGTGTCATTACGGGAAAGCGTTATTTTGGTAATTTTCTGTGTAAATAAAATGTGTTTTATTGATTTGAAACGTAACATTGTATCATATTTAATTTTTTTGTTAAATAAACATTTTTTTAAAACTATCAAGATCATACGTTTCCGTTATGCATTTATTGACACCTTTAGCTTTAGCTTTAATTTCTTTATTTTGTACATCTATGGCGTACATTTTTGAACGCAAATCAATAAATTCCTTAAATATTTCCCCATTGTTTTCATCTTTGAAAACTCCAAGTTGCTTTTTATTTACCAGAGGGAAACCATACACGTTGTTCTCTGGGTATTCAGAAGTATCAAAATATAAATTAAGATCTGATTTTATGTCATCATAAAAGTCCTCTGTGAATATTTGATATAGTAAACTATCAGTATCTGTGTAAAGCAATTTCAAATTATTTTGATATTTGGTTTTCATATAGTCGTAATGAAATTGATACATTTAAGTTTTAGAAAGATCTAAAATGCAAAAACCTAGGTAAATTGGTTTGTTGTATAAAACTTTAGTTTTTTTCAATTGAACAGCTACTAAATCATGTGAAAAAACAGATAAACTATGAAATTCAGGTTTCGCAATTAAAGATTGAACTCCTTGAGATTTCCCACGATTTTCCCAGTGATTTAACAATTTGATGTTTACTCGTTTCATTACATTCTCCATAGTTTTACCAAACACTGAATTGTTCATGAGTTTGAAAAAATCTTTTTCGAATTCAGAAGATGCTTGGGATCGCATGTAGGTATTTAAATCTATGTAACTTTTTAACCATGGGGATTGCTCAAATTTTAATATTCTATGGATTTTAAGCAATTTTAATCCGTTTTGTAAACTTTGTTTAAGATTTCTATAATGAAACATAGTTTGTTTTCTTGTTTAGATTTGGTATTAATTTTTTTGCTTTAGAATTACCTAAACATACATTTTCGGGACAGAATGGTAGATCCGAATGATAATCATGTAATTCTTTAGGGTATTCAATGTCTACTTCTAAGATAAAGCCATGATCAGCATCATCTGCAATATTAAAATTCGTCTCTACATTTTTTTTTTTTTTTTTTTTTATACTACGACGGTGGCAAACAAGCATACGGCCTGCCTGATGGTAAGCAGCTACCGTAACCTATGGACGCCTGTAACTCCACAGGAGTCACATGCGCGTTGCCGACCCTTTACAAAAAGGAGGATTCACTGTGTTGACGGCTAAAGGAACAATAGGGTCCCTCATCGTCAACACACTGGGTCCTCTTTGAGCTCTTTGGCAACCTTACTCACCAGCAGGAACACAGCACTATGAGTAGGGTCTAGTGCTATTTGGCTGTGGTTTTCTGTAAGGTGGAGGTACTTCCCCAGTCGGGCTCTGCTCCAGATTTGAGCGAGATGACATTCACTGAACGTGCCCTACCACACTAAGCGAGATGCCATTCGCAGTGCCCATACCTCTCTTTTTGGCATAGTTTAAGGACATACCCAAGTCCGGACGTAGTTTAAGGACATACCCCGGGTCCTACATTCACCCATTCAAATTTACCTGTAGGAAGAGGTTGAGACATAGCCCATCCATACAAGTTATTTGCATCTAAATATACAAGAAAAGAAGACGGTTGGTTTGATTCATAGTTTAACATATATTTATTGTTAGCTTTTGCATGTCTGTGACTGCATTGGGATATACCTCCTCGAATATTTTTTGCTATGAAAGCAATTTTATCAATATCCGTCAAAAGTTCAAGTTTTATTTTTGTAACTTTTAACATAGCATCCCAACTCAATCCTGGGGCAGTGTAATAATGAGCTGGATCCAAACCGTAGGTCTTAACACATACATTTCTAAAATTTTCAAATACATCAGTTAGTAGCAAAACATCTGTTTTCAGATATAAATCTGAATAGTCCCCCATATTTTGACAATTAAAGTGATTCCACACACCCACAGCATGTTCATAATCTTCATCTGAAATGTGGCTATTAGTCAGAGAACTATAAAATAAATCCTTACGAGGAAGGGCGGTAAGGTTTAAACTATCAAATGATGTCATGTATTCATATGGGTACACACCCTTACGTATCAAGCGCTTATAGTCTTCTTCACTTGGAAAATTTAATTTTAGTTTATTGAATTGGTTTGTTGTTAAGTTTTTAGCTAATTTTTCAAGACTACTAGACATGAATTTAAGGGAATCAACGAATCTTAATTTCACTGTACGGTTATTCACTTTTAACATTTTGGAAAAGGAAATATATTTTTCTTTGTTCTGTGGGATTAGTTCTATATCACCATCTTCAAAATTAAGCCCATGTACTATAAAGTGACTGTCATAGTTGCTTAAGTTATGAAAAAACACAGGTACAAAGTTTTGGGGCCTGTACTTTTCATTGCAAAGTGAATGTGCAACGCCTTCGTAAACACCGGTATGCCAGTTATAGGAAACGCAGGAATCCTCGTTTAAACATGTACTACAAATGAAACAGACTTTGCTGTTTGCAATTTGTTCTTTATTTAAAGTTGTTAAGGGTAAAGGGGGCTTGGAAAATTTATTATTTTTACAAATACTCTCCAAATCATGTTTAATACATTTCATAAACGTTTGACCACAGTTCTCCCCTTTGTATGTTCTATAAATTGATAACTTGTCATCATATGCACATTTAATATAGTATCCAAAACTATAAACTTGATGTTTCTGAATGTTAATGGTTGAGGAACGCTTGTCTATACGTCTGCGTTTACGTTTGATTTTATCATCCACATAATCATCATCATCTCCATAATCTTTATCACTGTCAGGTGTTGGAGAGTGACTATTATCTTTAGTGGTTTGTTCATTAGATTGTTCTGACTGAATAGGACTTAAAAATGCCTCAAAATCTGCATACACAACAAAAGGAACTCGTAATTTACGCTCGTAATTATTGAAATTAAGTTGACTTGAAGAAGTCATTTTGTCAAACCAATCTTTCCTTTTATCCTCTTCAGAGGGTAAATTGGTACATATATGAAAACAATCGTTCTTTTGATGCTCTACTAAATTCTGATTAGATGAAAAATTTGACAAACAACCATCACATATATTAACAGCATGTTGTGATTTATTTATTTGAGCGGATACTAATCGAGATAAATTGTTGATTAGACAATAGTGTCCTCTATTCCCCTTTGTTATATATAACAAATTAAAATGTTTTGTTTTTTACATTTTGTAATGTGTAAAGGACCAACAATATCATGACTTTTATTTTGTGAATTATACTCCAAACCAAACACGTTAATACTTAAATCATTTAATTTTTCAAATTTCTGAATATCAGTAAACTTGATAGGAAAAGGAATGTCACCAAACTTCAATTTCTCCATGTATTTGACATAACAGTTCACCATATTAGCGTGATTGTTTTTCTTAGGTGGATATAAACCCGAAAGCAATGCCCAACGGAAACATTCATGATCATTGTTTTTGATGTTTATTACTGCTCTTTTGTTTGTTATATCACGTAGTAATTCAATATATGAAGAACCACGCAATGGTTTATATTTATTAACATTAACGTCTAAGTGGTTTATGTTTACCAAACTCCATCCACTATCTTTTCTTTCAAAGTTTGTTAATCTCTCTGTTATTTCATTTACGAGAGATATGAAAAATAAATCTTTATCACTGCTCACATTAAACAGTTGATTGTTTAATTGAAAATCAAATGTATTTCTTAGCTGTTTGGTATCCTGACAAAAATTTGCATTTAAAATAAAATTAACTTTTAAAGCACAATGATCTGCAACTGATCGATTTAATAAAGTGAAAATTGTATCTTTATTTTTTTCTAAAAACGATTCGGGGGTTTCAAAGGGTTGGTAATCATTTTTATTACTTGATATTCTGTACGTAGCAACCCTGTTTCGGAATGCATTTTCAATTAGCTGAACGTTGATTAATTCGCTGTCTGAACTAAGAACATTGTTTTTGTGGTTATTGCTTTTCAAATGGTTTGCTAAATATCTTTTTACCACATACACATGACACACAGAACATTCAATTTTGTCATTATTTTTTGTGCTTACGTCAATACAGCAAGCTTGTGTTGTAGAAGTTGATGCTGAATCACTGCTAGTTGAATGTTGACTCTTCTTTGTTGATGCCTTAGACACAGGATCCGTAGTTGCCATTTCTATTCCGCCTCCAACTTGTTGGGATCTAAAGAAATAAAATAAAATATCACAAATAATATAATTACATCATTACTTATAATATGATTACCAGAAACAAAGATTAATAATAACTACAAAATACTAACTTGTATATTTTTTACAATGCAAACAATACGCTTGCATTGGTAGGACTCCGTCTACTACATCAGTAGCTGATATATGAATATCCTGTGTTTGATTCCTATGACCCTCACATGGGGTATAATATGGTTTAATATCTTGATCTTCGAAAATTGAATCAGGTAATAAGCCATCAATAAACCACAATCGGATGTGTCTATGAAATTTCTGGATTATTAACTTTTTGCTAAAACTTGCTATCTCGCTACGTTCTAATTTAGGCTCAAGATAAAATGCTATGTTGCAAAACTGAATCACACAACACCACAGGTACAAAACACTGAAACTTCAATTTGCTATAGATAATTTTAAAACTGGGGACCCACTTTTATACCACTATCCCCTCCGTATCCGTAAGTCAGGTAAAGAAACATGTAACAACAGGTTTTAACTTAGATCACCCACCCCAACAAGATGCAAGGTAGAAAAAAAAATGTACAGTGAATTAAATATTTAAACAAATTGATTAACTTACATTTCATATGTTTGTTGACTTAGAGATTCACACAAATTAAATATTTCTTGGTCTTCAAAATATTCCTTCTCCGCGTCTTCACATAATTGAAGAAGTTCAACATCACAATTATCATTTCCAATTTGCATGCTATATATATATAGATTAAAAATCAGGATACTATAAGTTTTTTATACTTTGAAATTTAAAGTGTTCCTTCAAATTCTATCTCTGATTAGTTAAAATTAAGAAATTTATTCATATGATTAAATAACATACTAATGTATGAGTGGAATACCCACTTTTAAAAAAAACAAGTAAAAATTTATTCACTTAATCGTAATTGAACACGTGATTTGCAGCTCACTTCGTTTCTAAAATTTAGCCCCCAGCCTCAGCCTTTTTATATGAATTTGTGTTGAAAAAAAGGTCACGGCTGGTGGGGACAGAGGACCACCTAGGTAGGTAGCGACGAGTTTAAACAGGATTTCGGGGACAGGTAAATTTTTGTTTGCAGCGGAATGTTTTCTAACAAAAGATTAAATTATCAAAAGAATTCTAAAGAATTTAAACGACAGATCTTTTGTGCATTTACTTTCTATTAAAATCGCGTGTGACTTCAAACCCGATGATTGATTTATATATTTCTCAGAAACGAATACAAAGTAAATTATTACCTTCTTCAAAGGACATCTAGTAAAAAAGGTAAAGTTCTCAAGCCGACAGCATCAAGAAAAACCTAATAATAGAAATTGCGACTTTAAATTAGAGCACCAAAGGAGTCTTTAAACATCGCACCGCCCCACCTAACTGGTATAAACAAGACTGCAATAAATCACACACCGAATCCTACATTAACAAAAGATCTATATATTATAATAAATAATGGGAACTTCCTTTACGGAAACGTACAGCATACTTACAGGTTGAAACTTGTTCAAAACACAGTCATGTTTATTGTCCACCAATAAATAGCAGTCGGTTGTCACATATACCAAAGTTATTTACGAGTTCAAAAAAAAAATAAGACAACACAAATATCTAGACTAGAAATAATCTAGAATGAATAAAATAATATTTCAAAAATTGGATTTGCATAAAATAATTTACCCAAAAAAATTAAGACAACACAAATATATAAACACAAATCTAGAATCAATAAAATAATATTTCAAAAATTGGATTTGCATAAAATAATAAATTTTAGGCAAAAACTGAAAACGAATAGATACTAAATAATTAAAATTGATGGGGTTGAAACATATACCAGAAGTTTCATATTGTGCTGTAACACATATAGATACGTTGAAATTTGCATATATATTCGCGAAATGTGAATTAATTACTTTAGGTATAAATTTGATACCTACTCCAGTCCAGACTAATAAAGGGTAATGTAATTGTGTCAGTTCGCGGGGCTTGTTAGATCATTAAAAATCTCGTTAAGTTACATGACCGTTTCTACCCCATTGATTTCCCACCACCAAAACTATACCTAAACTTTGGAAACTTTAGGTAGTATACCTAGTCTTTCATAAGGAGTAACCAATTAAGCAATTATAAAACCTATTGCAAATACGTAAAGAACAAACTACAACGTAGGAGTATGCCTCTACCGAGCTCGGTAACAATGCGATGTCGCCGAGTCGAGCTAACAATAGAGACAATAGAAAAAGGTGAGCAAGGGTTCTATTGTGGTGTCGAAGAGCGTGTATTGTTTAATTAGCGGAGTGCCTAAGTGCTGAAGGAGGCTCCGGGCACTGTTGAGACCTAGTGCAATCGATCTAAATGGGGGGCTAAACGTACTAAAACATACCAAACTTTTTTTTTTTTTTTAGGTTTCATAGTCCGGAAAACCCACCATAATCCCGAAAAACCATTGTTTTGGTGGTGGGAAAACGATGGGGTAGAAACGGTGAATCTATACTACTACAACGTTTGTTCAACAACTTTTAAAAATATCCTGTAGTTTGAATTTTATTACAGTTTAAAGTTTATTCGAATACGCAATGTACTACGACATTGATTAATATATGTAGGGTGACAAGACTGACAGGCGAAGTCATTTAGGCGGAACTTGATGTACATTGAAAATACTATTTAGTTTGTTTGAAAAAGAGACAATCTAAAATCTACATAACTTTCAAAAGTCGTTGAACAAACATTGTCTAGTTTGAGGAGTAGATTCACGTTTTAATTTTTTTCTCCTATTACAGGCCACACCCGTATAACCTTAAAATGTATCGGTCAGCATTATTCGCAGCCTCTTGCAATTAACCGTGCTGTTGCACCACCAGTCTCGTGTCGATCTAACATTTGAGATAAACGCTTATTAATTTGTCAAATATCTGTATGGCGTAATCTTTTTGATAAAATATTTTAGTACTGACCTGTGTGATATCATGCACTTGATACTTAGGTATGTACTGTCCCTGATAGACAACGCACATTTTTTAGCGTTTACTACACATAAGCGTATTAGATACGCCGTGAGTTGCCTCCCGTTAGTTTTATACTACGACATGTTTTCATCTAGAACTTTTTACATCTGGTAATTTCGACATACGCGTAACTAGGTAAAAGTTGCTATTAATCCCAGTGACTGCGCTCTTACCTCATCAATCCAGCAGCAGATCATCAATGAGCGTGATAAGCGCGAGTCATTTTACATTATAAAATTATGATGCGTGGTTTAATGATCTATGTACCTGATACGCCACGCCGCAGGCGACTGAAGAAAAATCGAGCGTGAGACGTGTTAATAGCTATAAATCATCATAGGGCCACGATTTGCTTCAAGTTTTGTTAATAAATGATATTGTTTCATTTTTTCGTATCGTGACTGCAATAAATTGAGAGATAATTTGACATACTACCTTGACATAACCGTGTGTCATGTACCATGTTCATGTCATACGTAGGTAAAGAATGCATTATATATCTGCAAAATAAAACTTAATTTAATATCATTATTAGGTAGTAGGATATTGACATTATACACCATTTATAACTAAAGAACGGCTGAACCGAGTTTAATTGTGTTTGATTTTTTGGATTTATCTCCGCCCCGAATACCAGAATAACTTTTAAAATATTGGATAAATTTCATTTAAAAAACATTGTGGTTGGCGGTACGAAGTTCACCGGGTCAGCTAATAATAAATAAATAAATATTATCATCTCTAAGTTATGTTGTTGTTAGGGTTTATGTAGGTTGTTGAGAGTTGTCAAATAATACCGAAACAAGCTAGGATTTAAAGCTTTTATATTTTCACTCACTTTCAGTCACTTTTCAGTCACTTTCGTCTGATGTTTGCATACCTTGATTCCAATATATTAAAAATTTAAGGAGATAATATACTTGTTAACCATACGATAAATAAACAATAATATTAGTATCTAACTTATTTTACACGTTATTGTGACGTAGAAATAACGATGTTTAAGTTCATTCCATTCCGTACAAGTATTCATATATACGATTAAGATGCATTTAAGCTACATGACAGAAAATCACCCATGACCGCCCACATCACAATATTTCGTAACAATTATACATATAAACAGCGATGTAGGCCACGTGCCACACTAAACCTAATCAGCTCCAAACAAAGGTCATACGAGGTCTACGGGCATGTGCGCCTTACGGCCCATGTGCCGTGTGCCGTGTCATTTCGTCTGACCATGCAGAAGGGCACGAATTGCCTCATTCTGATGCAACGAAGGCAAATTGAATCCGTCATTCATTAGACAAACATCAATATAATAGCCGTGTGATGTATTAAGCGTAGAAAACACACATGAACCGTGTGATTACTCGAGCCGTGAGCAGTTTGTATTATTGAATCGTCTTATGAAGAGGCAATTATGTATGGAATATCTGGAGGTAGACATTATTTGCGAGGCAAAACTTGCAAGGCTCCTCGGTCCTAATTCGATGCTCATGCTAGTGGTTAAACATTGCGACATGGAATCACGCTTTTGTAAATTATTAACTCCACAGCCATAGCAAAAATATTTAGACAGTTGGTTGACTGTTGAATGCAAAATTACTAAAAATCAAAATCACGATTTCCTAAAGGCCTTTTTATTATTTAATCATAGTTGATCTCCTTGTCCGCCACTTTCTTTTTAAGCCACAGATATTTAATCATATACCTACCGCATCGTAATTATATCGGCCTATCCAATCTCGGTTGATAAATTATTACGTATCAACTCGTTAGCTGTGACTGCGGTGAGGTAAGGTGAATGCAAAATTAACATGATTTATTTATTTGAATAAAGTGAATGGAAGCCCTTTTATACGGTAATAAATTAAAACTATTCCTTACGTCAAAAAACGGTCCTGATATATTCAATTTATATATACGAGATATCCCAAAAAGTCTAAGCAAACTTGTTATGGTTGGTGTGACACTTTAAGGCTTGTCTTGTTTTGTAAATATCAAGTTAATATTTTTTTGAATACCTGATACTTAATATATTTATGAAGAATACCTTCCACCTTCTGTAGCTAAAAATACATTGTAAACCCTTTTTAAAAACAATTAGGCCAAGCAAATAAGATCTATAAAAAGTGTTTTGAGGGATTAATTCCCAGCAGGCTGGAAAGCGCTTTAATACCTTCATGTGGTCCTAAATGCATGTAATCCGAGTTTGCCCAATCCCACGAGGTGTGCATAACTTTTTAGCGAAATTTTTGTTTTTTGTCAGTTTTTTGCTTGTAGCTCGAAAACGATACGTCTGACTGAAAATGTCGTTCATTTCAATATTAAAGAGGATTAAATTCTGCGTCGATTGAGTAACTTATCTTTTAGTTCGGTTCAGCGGTACAGCCGAAATCAAAAGTTATAAACCGGGAAAATGTCTCATTTAATTTAAAAACTCATATTTTGACTTCCATACCACATATCTTTGAAACAGATTATTCTATAGGTTTTTCAACAGGAGTCATCTGTTTCAAAGATATGTGGTATGTAAGTCAAAATATTAGTTTTTCAAATAAATGAGACATTTTCCCGATTTATAATTTTTGATTTTGGCTGTACCGCTGAACTGAATTATACGTTAAGATGCTAATTCGACGCAGAATTTAACCATCTTTAATATTGAAATACATGATATTTTCCTTCGGACGTACCGTTTTCGAGCTAGAAGCAAAAAACTTAGAAAGTGCAAAAATTACGCTAAAAAGTTATGCACACCTCATGGGATTGGGCAAACTCAGATCACATGCATTTAGGACCACGTGAAGATATTAAAATGATTTCAAGCCTGCTGGGAATTAATTCTCAAAAAAATCTAATTGTCTTAGCCTAAATATCTGTAGTTTTAAAACAAATATGTATTTTGGTTTGTATAAAATTTATTTGTATTTAAATTGTAACTCGTGATTAAGAACCGTGCCGAATGGGTAAGAGGCGGTGAGAGGGTTCTGAATTATAGCCAAAGCAAAACTCACCTGAGGCGTGGTAGACACTCAATAAAATTCCGAGTAAGGCGTCTTTTACACTGCTGCGGTTTCCGCATGCAACGCCGGTGCCCAGGCAAGATAGCGCTCTGCGTGTGTATAGCGCATGTGGTTGCGGCGCCAGTATGATAATCGCCTTAGTAAATAAAAATACATAATTATGAAGATAATGGCTGCTAGAGTCCGACCACGATAACTGCAGGACTTTGAAACGTCAAAATGTGTCCACCATAAACGTCACTATTTCATCAATTGTAGGTGTATGCTGGCATTGCTGGCTGTCAAGATACACTTTACTATATGGTTTTAGTCTTAGTGTGGTCATACTCTCCGTTGGCGCAGATGTACCTACATTGGGGTTTTAAATCGCAGCTCATCTCCGCAGACTACCAATTAATTACATTTATATTTTGTTCAAGATAAACAAAGTAAGTTCTTAATTAAAAACAATAAATGATGTATCGACATGTAAACAACAAAGAGTAAATAAATAAGCCATAAGTAATTTCAATTATATAGACATTTTAATTATATAGTCTTAATATGGCATAAACATAAAATAGCCTTGTTTTACGATTGGAATTTTCTCTCCTTTCGCAACACTGCTCCAGTTAAAACGATGTCTAAAGTCAGGTTTTTTTACTTGTAACTTTACCGTCCTTCGATATCATTACATTAATATCAATTTATATAATATACAACAAATACCGACTTGATTTACCACATTATAACTCAGCTCAATTATTGCCTTCTTGGCGTTCTGACTTTCTGATATCTTCATTTAATAAATAAAAAAATGTTTATTGTAACAAATTATTTAACATTATTGTATAATTCATAAATTAAAATAGATGACTCCTTAACTCAAAAAATCTTCATAATTTAAGATTAGTAGTTAAGTTTTTGTATTAATGTACCTAGCTGAGATATGCGTCATACTCGTGAACGGGTGCTGTTTGTGGAGACGTCTGTTTAGGCTAACTGGGGCCACACAATTACGTAACTTTTTATTAATCATATTAAATTTTAGTGTAATTGGCTTTAGACACAACATTCGGTGCTTGATTATCCATATTTTTTTATATAGAATATATAGATCAAGACACTTGGAGACCTTATACATCTTTAAGGATAATTGGAAATAGTATGTTTATTGTATACTAGAATCACTTACTTTTTTTTTTATTTAAATTCAAAATTTGTTTCTAACTGTTGATGATGGATTATTATAATTTGGAAATTTATGTAGAAGACACAGTTCAGGTAAGAAAGTATATCAAACTTGTATGTAATTCATTTTCAAATAGTCAGATTTGGACTCATCTTTTTTCTTTGGTATTTTTCTTAAACTATAACCTATTGTTGGTTAATCTAACTTGGTTTGATATGTTTTCTTATAGAACAACGCACTTATATGTATTATTTAGTTTTGATGTACTGTTGTTTTGAAAAAATAAGTCCCGCCGAGTTTCTTGCCGGACATAATTCTTCTCGGGTCAGAGGTGTAGGGTTAGAACCGGTGTAGTTTGATTTTTTTTTTCTCTCTTTTACTTTGACGTGTAAAAGTGCCCTTGTGTCCTACTTACTGAATAAATGTTTGAGTTTAACTGTTAATGAAATAAACAGATATTTTTTTTTTTTTAATTGTTACACCATACTCTTGAAGGGATACGAGTTATTGCGGTTGGTATATGGGCTAAATAATAATTAGCTATTGTTAAATCAACTTCCATTTTCGGCAAAGCGCTACAAATCTTTATAGACGTATTTCGTACCTACTCTCATATTGAAATATGATATATTTTTACACGGGTATAGTCATTGTTTTCAATAAGAATATCTTCGTGATAATTACAGTTACAGAATTCTCATTTCTACACTTGCTTGGTAAGCTAAATACTTAACTCATCCTTATATTTGGTCATCATCGTCGACCGAGTATCGACAAACAGCGACGACTAGTTTTGTAATCTTTCTGGCCACTCCTGTTATAACTCCCTTGTTTTGTTCTCAGACAGTCGACTCATCCGTAAGACACCAGCGTCGTACGCCGATGGAGTATACATGATGGCGGGCGCCGACCGGCCCGGCGCGCGCAGACTCTCCAAGATCTTCATGCGCGGACAGGACGGTCTGCCGTCAATGGCTAACAGGACCGCATTATTAGCATTTTTTGGTATGTAGCTTTAAGCTCATATTCCTCTCTTCAAACTTGTTAAAAAGTATACGCTTGCAATTAACCACTGATTCCGAGCTACATCAGATGAAACAGATGCGACGGAAAGTCAGAGTAGAGAAAGATATTGATCCCGAACCACGACTGCATTGCAACTGGTAAAAACATAACGTATGCATTGGCTCTCGGCTACCTATTAATTATTCTACAAGTTAAGGTATATTTTTTTACAAGACGTACATCACAAGTACTAGTCTTTATAGACAGCGTAGAACTAACCACGGGAGCTCTAATTGATTGCTACTAATTTGTAATTCATCGCCGCAGGTGGTAAACGTGAGGCATTCAAACTGACTTCATTATTATATCAAAACATGAATTATCATGAGCTTTTTTATCGCATGCTTCCAACCATATGTGTAACATTCTTGGTTACCTCGTGAAATATAAGATTATTTCTGAACAGGTCAGGTTGTAACGGGTGAGATCGTGATGGCGTCGGAGTCTGGCTGTCCCATCGAGCACCACCGCATCCCTGTGGACAAGTGCGATCATATGTACGACCCTGACTGTGAGGGCGTCAAACATATGCCATTTCTGCGCGCCTCATATGACCGTAACACGGGGCAGAGCCCTAATAGTCCTAGAGAACAAGTAAGTTCACTTACAAGACCATTTGAAGATTACCAGGGGTCCTGGGATCACATAAACCTTGTCAATGTTCACACTATTTGGCTGTCCGTTGAAATTGAACAAATTAAAAAAAAAACTTAAAAATCGGATTATGCGATACACCGGCCATGTTGGGCATTATGCCTTTTGTAACTGCACTTCATAAAACCCTTGTTATTATATCTACTAGATATGTGTTATTGAAGGTTTATACAATACAACCGTATGTATCTTGATATGTTAAAGAGGCAAATCAATATTTATTGACTAGTCGTATCTTTGTCGTAATAATTATTTTTCGTTAATTATTTCGGTTTATTCCCACTGTATGTACGTGAGCCATTTTTGCTTTTGCAAATTTTATATAAAAGGTTAATTAAGGCAAAATAAACTTCTTTTAACAACAATATACTGTAAAGTCAATGTTGAAACTCGTTAACTTAAATACTTCTTTAATTATATATTACATATATGGTGTTTTTATCTTCATCATACTGTTATTTTCATAAATATGATGACAAGATGAACTCAAAATGTTCATGCAGATAATTTAGTCATCCGGTTATTTTACTGATACTTAATTATTGTTATTATAATATGTAAAGAACACACTGGGAAAAGGTTAAAGCAGTTAAGCTGCATAAAAGAGCCATTGCTCAAAACTTCTTTCTGTTGTTACACCGAAGAATGATTAAAAATGTTGACTAAAAAGGTTGAAAAAGAAAGGTTAGTGTGCTACAAGTCTGTTCCCACTAGCTATACTCGTACTACCAAACTAGTAGTACTACTTACTACTACTAGTTTGGTAGAATTAATCCTAATAGACCATATTGCATAGTCACTGTTTTACTAGTAAAGCTCTGGGGTATACATAGTTCCATGTAGATTGTAGAATGCAGGAAACTTCGATAAATCTACATAAAATACCATGCCACTCTCGAATATGCACTGCCAGTTACTCATGAACATATTTCCATTTAAAACACAGTGCACAAGCAATAATAATGATAAAGAACAGCCGCTGAGCGTAACGAATCATTAAACAGAAAAGTTTAAAATACAGTATTTAAAGCAATTTTTCTGAAGAAAAAAAAACTAGTTTTTCCTCAATGGTAAATCTGACGCCGCATATCTTTAAAAAATCCCACCAACACGCCATGAATTAGTGTGAAGCACCGCGGAGGTGTCGGCAACCAGTCATGACACGGATAATTAACATTCTGCGGTAATCGCCGACCATTGTCGGTATAGCTTCGCGACAGGCTGCGGAATCTTGGTCTGTTATTTCCTCAGTTTACAGGTAAAATTAATGTATGATTTTCCATTAAGTAAAGTTATTATTTGTCATTTAAATTTCTCTAATATCCATTTCACATAGCTACGAGTAATTTTGAACATTTTCGAGTAATACCTGTTTTCTGAGCTTTTTTTGCGATGAAAGAGAGAAACCGTCTGATTATTGATCATTAAATTTTCTTTTTTTTTAATAAATAAGTATTATGTTATGTGACAATTTTACACAGATCTACCTAGTCCCACAGTAAGCCCAATAAGTCTAATGTTCTGGGTACTAGACGACGATACATATAATAGATAAGTATGGATAAATACTTAAATACATACATCATAACTCAGGAACAAATATCCGTGATAAATACACAAATAAATGCCTTGATCAGGATTCGAACCCGGGACCTCCTGTTTCGTAGGCAGGGTCACTACCGACTGGGCTAGGAGGCCGTTAAAATTATTTATTTCTTATTATCTTTTTTGAGCAAATACTATGCGTAGCAGCTCTTCGCATTTCCAACTGTTAATTAGAGCGTAACGTGAAGCTATTATCCGTTATCTCCGAAATTAGTCGCTGTAAAAATGCACTTTGTTTTTAAGCAATTGTAAATTTTGTTTTACCTTGCAACTTGCCTTGGACCCGGGGTATGTCCTTAAACTACGTCCGGACCTGGGTATGTCCTTAAACTACGCCAAAAAGAGAGGTATGGGCACTGCGAATGGCATCTCGCTAAGTGTGGTAGGGCACGTTCAGCGAATGTCATCGCTCAAATCTGGAGCAGAGCCCGACTGGGGAAGTACCTCCACCTTACAGAAAACCACAGCCAAATAGCACTAGACCCTACTCATAGTGTTGTGTTCCTGCTGGTGAGTAAGGTTGCCAAAGAACTCAAAGAGGACCCAGTGTGTTGACGATGAGGGACATTCTTGTTCCTTTAGTCGTCAACACAGTGAATCCTCCTTTTTGTAAAGGGTCGGCAACGCGCATGTGACTCCTTTGGAGTTGCAGGCATCCATAGGTTACGGTAGCTGCTTACCATCAGGCGGGCCGTATGCTTGTTTGCCACCGTCGTGGTATAAAAAAAAAAAAAAAAAACTGCACCTGATAACAATCGTACTACTTCTAGTTATCTAAATGGCATAACGTAGTTTAAGGAAGTTTGCTGATTTAAGTGATTACTAACTTTTCTCGTGATTTCGTCTGCGTGGAATTCGTAATTCACTCCCTTTTTAGCCTTTTTACCCTTTTTAGGTAATGCTGAAAACCAAGTACCTGCGCACGGGATTGATTGTATTAAAACAAGAAATAATAATAAGCTCAATCGTATTGTCAAGTTCGTTTTGCGAAAACAGTTATTTATATTTTCACAACCCAAGTTTCTCCTAATCCAAGTCTTATGTCTTATAATTTTACTGTGTTATAATTAAGTTCCATACAAAACGTAGCCATTAAGAAATTTATATAATATGAACTATTAACGTCTAGATTAGTGACTACGTAGGAGTAAAATCAATCTTCCCCAGTTGTAAATTAAATTGAAGTGTGAGGACCAGAACGCCATAACTAAGAAATAGCTACTCTAAATAAAACTCGTATCTAAGAGTTGATTCATTGTTAAAATATGAGGTTTCTAAGAGTACTTTGAGATTTGATAGTGAGCTCTGGTTGTTAACTGATATTTATATAGCCTTTATAGCTTTTCAATAATGGGCAAGTGTAACCCAGATTCGCTCATCTTACACCTGTTTTAATTACAGTTTGCGTAATATCTAGGCTTGATATAGCAATAAATTGCAAATGATTAATTCATGGCATCTTAAGATTCTTTACCTTGTGATTATTACGTGCTGATATTTGTATCCCTTACATATGTTTTACACGTTGTTGGATTTAATTCATATCTATTATCATAATACATGAGTCCTCTTTTTATAGTTACTACCTACATTAAATTACTTATTAAACTCATTCAGTAACTTACTAGGCACCTAGAAAGACGGACTAACGAATAATCGTCCCTGTCATCGTGAAGTCTTTCTCTGTTTATTTTGTAACTTAGGTAACACAAGCCCTTCTTTAGCAATATAACTATACACATTTAACAGGCAATTAGTAAATTTAACAGTGATATGGTGTGTGTATTGTTGCAGATTAACCAGATAACGTCGTGGATCGACGGCAGTTTCGTGTACAGCACGAGCGAGGCGTGGGTGAATGCAATGAGGTCATTTCAGGTGCCACCAGCAGCCACGCCTGCGTCTTTACGTACTCATACACATATATAACTATATATATATTCTAAATTAAATCTTTTGCTTTTGCTTTAAATTTGCATACACCCTTTTTTGGCACCCTAAAAGTTGGCTGCATTCCGCATGCTCCAGGTTTGGCTTATCAAGTTCCTTACAAAAAAGGCGTAGGTACCTTTTTAAGGTGCAAACCCCTATACTTATGTATATGCCGAATATTGCTACCCGATGAGGTAGGGTGATCAACGGCCTACTTTTAGTTTATTAGCCGCACCGCATAACAATAAATAAAAACATCAGTAGCCTGCTTTAACTTAAGAACTGGCTAAAAAAACTTAAATTTAACATTTATTTTCGCTTTCAGAATGGAAGCTTAGCTAGCGAGGGAGGGATGCCCTTACGCAACACAAAAAGAGTGCCGCTCTTCAACAATCCTGTCCCGCATTACATGCGAATGCTGAGCCCCGAAAGACTATTTCGTAAGTCAAATAAAACCAGTCTGTTTCTTTAGATTTAAAACAAGATTTAAATTGGCAGCCTTTCGCTCAGTTTTAGGGTTCCACAATCAATAATAAACTAAAGATACCTTCAGATCCACGGGAGCTATGGCCCCATGAAAATCACTGCATCTTCACTTACTCATATTGACATTTAGATGGACGAGTGTACAGTCAACAGCAGAAGTAGCTAAGCGGATGAGGTGTTATAATGAGCTTGACATTACTCTATTATTAAGTGAATAAGGGTCATTTTGAACAGCTCACCCGCTTTATACAAACAACTCTAAATCTTATCTTTAACATTGTACCAAGACCGTCTATTTAATATTCCAGTACTAGGAGACCCGCGAACAAATCAGAACCCCGCCATGGTAACGTTCGGCATTCTCCTCCTGCGCTGGCACAACGTGGTCGCCGCGCGCGTGCACCGCCAGCACCCTGACTGGAGCGACGAACAGCTTTTCCAGCGGGCTAGGAGGATCGTCATCGCCAGTTTACAGGTAAAATGGATTTTTAGTAATTAAGGTAAACGTTCGAGTGAAGCGCTAGTGGCCTGGAGGTAAGACGTCATAATTTCAATCCGAAGGTCGCGAGTTCCAAGCCCGGCTCGTACCACAAAAATTTTCGGAACTGCGCTAGTGGACTGGCGATAAGACGTCATAATTTCAATCCGAAGGTCGCGGGTTCCAACCCCGGCTCGTACCACAAAAATTTTCGGAACTTATGTACAAAATTTTGATATTTACCAGTCGCTTTTCGGTGAAGGAAAACATCCTAGTTTCCCCTCTGGGTTGAAAGGTCAGATGGCAGTTGCTTTCGTAAAAACTAGTGCCTACGCCAATTCCTGGGATTAGGGTTCCCGAGCTCCCGAGCTTTTTGGTCTATTGAAACGCTAGGAGGAAGAAGGTAAACGTTCGAGTGCTCCTCACTGTCCTAGTAACTTGTTATCCTTAACCTCAAGTCATTAGTAACATGGCGTCAACTAGTAGGCATTAGCATGTCAAACGCTAGGACGTTTACCTTACAAATATGACAAGGTATTATTTTTCATAATCTAGCTATAAAGAAAGTAAGGTCGATTAACTTCAACCCGTTGGTTAGCTACCCTGAGGCTAAAAACTAATTTATAATATTTCAGAACATGATTCTGTACGAATACGTGCCAGCGTTCCTCGGCGTCCCAATCCCGTCATACAAGGGCTACCGAGCCGAAGTGGCCCCAGGCGTGACACACGCGTTCGCTACGGCCGCCTTCCGTTTCGGCCACACGCTGGTGCCGCCAGCTATTCTACTTCGCGACAGAAACTGCCGCTACAGTCGAGCTCCAGGGGGACATGATGCTATCAGGCTGTGCCAGACTTGGTGGGATGGAAATGTAAGTCAAAACTCCTTGAGCCTCTTTTAGAGTATTAGCTACACGCTTGTTTCGTCAGTTGTCGTAGGTACTAAAGAAACTGTTATATAGCCATAGGTTTTTTTATTTACACTAGTAGTCCGCCTCGAACTGAAAACTCGCGATTTTCTCACAAACGAGTTGACCAATATAACAAGACCCTAATGATGATTTTTTCGAGCCTTCTAGCTCCATATAACTCCTTGATCGATCATGCTCATGAATGAACTCTCAAATTGTATTCAGCTCTACTACAACCCCAAAAAAATCATTTAGATCAGAAAAGCTTTACTTAGGTTATCGCGCGACAACTTTACTATTCAAAATCAAAAAGCCATCGAAATGCACAGACGTCTAGGTAGCCAGCTGACAGTTATGTTATATCCGAAGTTGTCTGTAAGAACTTCACTTCGCTTACGCTCCGCTCGTTCGACTATACATTAAGGAAGATGAAGAATTGCATGATGCAAAGTATATAGCTACTATCAATACAGTACTGAGTGATCTTGAAGAAAATATATACTTAAGGTTTATTTATTTATTTATATTAGCCTAAAACAGTGTCCCACTGCTGAGCAAAGGCCTCTCCCGCTGATTTCCAATCGTTTAATAACTATTAAGGAAAGGTTATATATTATACAGGTATGTATACCTACTGTTATAAAGTACTTGTAATATATTTTCAGGACGTAATGTCGCAAGTTCCAATCGAGGAAGTTTTGATGGGCATGGCTTCGCAATTGTCAGAGCGAGAGGACGCGCTGCTCTGCTCAGATGTTCGTGACAACCTGTTCGGGCCCATGGAGTTCTCACGCCGGGATCTCGGCGCACTCAACATCATGCGAGGCAGGGACAACGGGCTCCCAGACTACAATACGGCCAGGTATACTCTAATGATGATCATCATTGCGTCGCAGTTGTCGAAGCGAAAAGACGCGTTGCTCTACTCAGACGCTAGCGACATGTTGGCAACAACTTTCGGCCCCAAAGGAATACTCGACTGGAAACTAGAGAAGCGTTACATGCGCCAAACTTAAGAGTCCGGTAAACTTTTTTCTCGATTTCGCTCAACTTCTTGATACTGTTTTGCAGAAACTAACGAAACTTCTATTAGTTTGTATATATAATTGTATTTATTTTGAAAGTACGTTTCTTTTTAAATGGTATAAGTGGAACGCTTTTTTATTTTCTTGTTTCATTTATAAGTAATTCACCCTAATCTAACACCTAATTCGCGATTTTTGCTTGGAGAGGTGAAAAGAGTAAGATTTTTATTGATTAAAATAATGTTATACTAGTACGTAAAATACTTAAATACGTTGGAAAATGAGTCGTCTGAGGAATAAGTGAAACAGTTTTTTTAATTTTCATGTATATTTTTTAAGGGAGAGTACGTTTAGCTAGAGCAATTTTATGAAAAATTGCCGAAGTTTAGGTGATATTTTTGGCAAGGTATTAAAGCATTTTACAAAAATAAAAATACAGAAATAAACGTTACTTCATGCTTTAATCAAATAATATAAAACATATTAGGGACCATACAAAATAATAATTAATAATCAAGCGACAAAATTGCACGAATCAACGTCCTCACTTAACAAGCTCTGTAAGAATTCAGTTTTAGAGTATTAAATATTAATATATATAGACCCGAAGAACTTTTTTGCAATAACAAGACTTCAAACTATCTTATCAAATGCGATTCATGTGCGTAATTTCATTATTAGCGATTTTCGTTTTCAAATCGTTACCGGACTCTTAATTCACCTTCAATACCTTCCTGTCTAAGTTCTTATTTACTATCCTCATATTAACTGGGGTAGTTATAAACAGAGCTCAGTCAGCCAGAGGATTTATATTAAAATAGAAATAATTATCATTATAGTGTAAAAATTTATAAATTTGTAGTGTAAGTACTTGACTTTTGTTCCTAATCTTATTAGTCTTGCCCGGTGTTGCAAATATATTTATAGTATAAATTTTTGTGTGTGTTTGAGTTTAAATAACCTATTTTGTATCGGAATATTCGCTACTTCCTTCTGTAATATTTAAGTCTGCTTGTATAAACATGTGCTTTAGTAACATATTCTGTTTACTATCTGTGAGTTCCTGTAATTGGCTCTGTATTTCTATTTAAGATGTTTATGGTATATATGTTAGCTATTGCAACTCCTTAAATAAAAAAAATGAAAAATTAAACAATAAATAAGATAAAAAGAATCTGAAACATACAATTGAGACACTGCGGACCCTGGTGCTAGGCCGAGATAAAATGGGGATACTACACAATACACAATGTATACACACATATAACTGTAGTATTACTTTAGAATAAAAGAAAGAATTATATTCTATTTGTTACCAATATTTTTGTTTTCAGGGAATACTTTGGTTTAAAGAAAGTGAAGACGTTCAATGAAATTAATCCAGAGTTATTTGAAAATAATCCTGAACTGCTTCAGCGATTGATTCAAGTCTACGAAGGTCGCCTTAACAACATTGATGTTTATATAGGTAAGAAATAAAGATTCAAGTACAAATATTAACAACTGCAGCTAATATTCCTAGCTAAGAAACCTTTCAACCATCCTGTAAATGCCATCGTACAGTAAACAAGCTAGAGTGTTATCATAATTACTGAGTTCAAATTGACTACAGACGTTTCTACGTCAACAGACTTTGGCTTTCTTTAGTTTAATTGTATTTATACAAACAAGCTGTTCCCAACACCAGTCAAATACCAGAAATCATGTGCATTTTCTTTTGTTTCATACAGGTGGAATGTTAGAATCAACTGGCCATCCCGGTGAGCTGTTCAGAGCAATAATCATTGATCAATTCACGCGAATTCGAGACGCTGATAGATTCTGGTTTGAAAACGATCAGAATGGGTAAGCCTGAATTTTATTTGATTTTCTGTGCATATTTTCTATATCTTGACCACTCATACTAAGCACTAAGGTTATTAATTCTGCTTCTCTGACTTAAACAATCAAATTCGTATGAGAATTATTGGGCGATTTAATGGAAAGTGATAACTCCTTTACTGTATTGACAAAATACCGTTTTCCCCAGAATATTTACCAAAGAAGAGATTGAAGAGCTGCGACACATCACCTTATGGGACATTATAGTAAACAGCACAGCAGTAGGGCCGCACGACATCCAGCGAGACGTGTTCCACTGGAACAACGGCGATCCGTGCCCGCAGCCCTACCAGCTCAATGCGTCAAAACTTGCACCCTGCAAGTATCTTCGAGGCTACGATTATTTCGAGGTCAGTAGGAGCTTTGTAGCTTTCATAAGCATATAAACTATACTTTAAAATTGTAGGTAGCGCGTTCTGGGTATTTATTTTAAAACCTACAATTTTTTATCTTGTCACCCAAACCAGAGAGCTCCTTTTCCGAACTAGAATATTACAGTATTATAAAATAAAATAAAAAAAGCCTTTATTTCTTACAGAAATAAGAATATTGTGTTCTTAGTGTTCTGCTATAATCTATGAATAGGTTTTTTTCTTTTAACTAGTACATTATAATTATTACTTTTATATAAGAAATTAGAGAGAAATATATATATATATATATATATATATATACTTAAGTTATAGTTTACAACTATCACTATGATTCCTCCTCAAGAATCCCTCTGCAGGTAAAGGCCTCCTCCAAACTCTCCAAAGTGGTCAAGTTTTCTCTTGATTGCGCTGTTTGCATCCAATTTGGACCCGCCGCGTCTTTTATTTCCTCATCCCATCTATTTAGGGGTCTACCTTGCTTTCTTTTGCCTACGGGTCCCCTTATTCCAGTCCAGTCCTTCTGTTAAGTTCTTGGGCATGTACATAGACTGTGACCTTAACTGGCAAGTGGAACTTAAAATAGTATCGGCTCAGCGTCCTATGCACTTCGAAGCTTACGCGACGAAGTCACGCTTAAGCAGCTAACGTCAGTTTACTATGCGTTGGTGGAGTCGCGGTTGCGTTATAGCATTAAGTTTTGGGGGCAAAGCTATGCATATAATATAAGGAAAACTTTCATTGGCCAAAAATATGCCATTAAAACCATGGTCGGTATCCCGCAATGGCAGTAGAGAATATTTCGGCAGACTAAACATTCTAACGGTACCGTGTCTCTACATTCTCGTTTTACTGACTGGCGTAGTTAAGCATCCAGAAAGATACGAGACTGAGGAACAAAGGGTCACCAGACACAATACTCGTAGGAAGGACCTGAAGTACTCAATTGAGCCTAATTTCCAAATTATACATCACTGTGTGCGATATCAAGCCGTAAAACTGTACAATTGCTTGCCTAAAGAGTATAAGACGGTAAATAATGTAGATACATTCAAATACCGATTAAGGGACTTTTTATTACGGAAATGTTATTACCATGTTGACGAATTCATTAGTGATGCACGTCAACATCTAAAAAGATGTTTAATGTAATTTTACTGACATTTATTATAATTATCAATTTCATTGTTATATCGTATTTAATTTATTTATTTATTTATATTTTAAGTTAATGCATGTTATTTTTAGAATTGTAATTGTGACTTATGAATTAGTTATAAGTTAATTGTAATTTTAGGTTTATTTCCGACATGATTGTAAATTGTTATGGAATAAATTATCTTATCTTATCTTATCTTATTACAGTATTAGTTATTATAAATAACCTCTGACTTAATCTAACCCCTTTTTTCCACAGGGAAACGAGTTCGCATACATCTACACGTGCCTCGCGCTACTGTTCGTACCGATACTGTGCGCGGGCGCAGGGTATGGCGTAGTGAAGTTACAGAACAGCCGCCGTCGCAAGCTCAAGATACAGCAAGAGCAACTCAAGAATTCACAACAAAAAGGTACTGAGTTGTTGAATGTATTCATTCATAATGAAAAATCACCCAATCGCTTGAGGAATTATCCCACTTTGAAGATTACTTTCAGAGAAAGAATGGAATTCCAATGAACTATGCTTTCGGAGGAAGTTACCTTTGCATAAGTAACATAGCCAAACCAAAAATACCTTTGACTGCTAAATCAGAAATATGCCCACTACCCAAATCGAAATAATTATTTAAACCTGAGATAGCCTTGGGAAAAAGATACCTAGTTACAATAACATTTACTAATATTCCTTACCCACTCTCTTCATGTTATAATGTACTGAGTATGATATGTACTGGGACAGTGATGAGCACTCGGTTTACATTATTGCTTTAATTTTAGGCTCAGTGGACAAGATGGTATGCCGCGAATGGGTACATGCGTCCCACAAGCGGCTGGTAAAGCTGCGACTTGGACCAGAAGCTGCGTTGCACGTCACCGACAGGAAAGGCGACAAACTGCGTACTGTACCACTACATCACACCGAGCAGCTTACTGTCCTAGAGAGCCAGGTTTTTGTATAAGATGGTGCTGCCTATCAGTACGGTTGCCGCAAAACAGACTTGAGCGGAATACAGGTATCATAGACAAAAATCTGCTAAATTTTGGTATGGAGCCCTAGGACATCATTCAGCGAGAAGTTGGATTTTTTCTCCTTATCTATGATAGCTGAAGTCCGCTCATGTTATGCATTAACTACTTCTGCAGGGTCAAAAAATTGACTCAAAATGAGCTAAATCTTTTTGTGTAAATAGTTATTTTTTCGTGTTTATTTTGGATCATGATTCCACTTAGTTATTGCATGTGCTTTATATTTTTTGTGGTCATCCTATATGGCTTTTTCTCTAATAATTAATCTTTGTGTAACATACTTTTTATATTGCTGCTGATGCCCCAAATAAAATAAAAATAAAAAGTAAAATAACATAGCAAAACTTGTTAAATTGAGGTTTTTGTAACCAGGACACGCGTAACAGCAAAAGACCCCTAGTTCTTATCCGAGCACCCCGCGAACATGACCTCGTGCTGGAGATGGATTCGGTCGCGTCTCGCCGCAAGTTCCTCGTCAAACTCGACGCCTTCCTCGCACAGCACAAGAAAGCACTTAACCTCAACCAGGTAAACTTTCCATCCAGTTATATGTTATTCAATCAAATACAAACACTGAAAACATTGAAAAAATAATCAACCCAGCAGGATTTGAACCTCGCATCGATACGCCTTACCGGGGCTCGATCGCTTTACCAATTAAGCTATGGGTTCAGTTACTGAGTTGACGAAATTCTCAATGCCTTCAATCATTTTTTTGCATTTATTTTTACATCGACTTTATAGCAGCCGTAAGCGACATCTAGGTGCTAACTACTAGAGTTAGATACCCTTCCCGCCGACCCTTTTACAAGTGTCACAACGGAAATAATAGATGGCGCTGCTATCAACTCATAATTATTTTACATGCATGTTTACGCGAGATGTGACATCAGATCTCGCGTGAGAACAAAAAACCTCGTTCATTCGCGCGCTATGTGTTGTCGATATGTATAATGATTGAAGATAGTATTGGCTTTAGAGACGAGTGTATCACAATTTGAGACATAATTTATTTCCTACTCGTCCCTGTGCCAATCAAAAAGTAAATATTTTTCTCGTAATAATCGGTTTAATAATAGGTACTAAATAAACCCAGAACCATGATGAATAATGGCGTCCATGTGACAAGCCGATCGTTCTAAGAGCCTATCATCAAAACTACCTACCGAATAAAAGTAAATTGGGAGTAGTAGTAAAGTTTTACTAGTCTCGTATTCATGGCAGAAATCATAAGTTTCGTGAATATGCCT
This sequence comes from Pammene aurita, assembly GCA_947086415.1. Classification (NCBI taxonomy): domain Eukaryota; kingdom Metazoa; phylum Arthropoda; class Insecta; order Lepidoptera; family Tortricidae; genus Pammene; species Pammene aurita. The sequence continues at coordinate 13,130,526 of OX352300.1, read as the reverse complement.
AACCGACATTGTCATGCCATTTTGTTGGTGAATTTTGTTAGTGTCTGTAGGTTTTTTGTCTTCTTATTCTAAGAATCGATACGACTTAATAAAACATGAAGATATATTTTTTTAGGGACATCGCGAACAAATATTAGCCACAGCAGAAACACGTGAACGCAGACAACGCAAATTGGAGCATTTCTTCAGAGAAGCATACGCCATTACTTTCGGCCTCGCACCCGGAGAAAAGCGAAGGAAAAACGAAGACGCCGACCCTGAGGTAAATCAGTGATATAATTGATTGTCTAGTGTTAGAAAATAATAAAATAATAGAATAAACTTATTTTCTTTTCAGTCTATTGTCATGAGGACGTCACTGTCGAAGTCTGAATTTGCGAGTGCCCTTGGTATGAAAGCCGATGCTGTTTTTGTTAAAAAAATGTTCAACATTGTCGACAAGGATGGCGATGGACGAATATCATTCCAGGTAAACCTCTCATATTATATGTTTTAAATAGGTAGGTAATCTGTTACCGATGTCGTACTTTCGTGAAGCATTGATAGCGTAGCGATAAGAAGTACCACTTAAAAACCAAAGGTCGCAGGTTCAAACCCCAGCTCGTAGCGCTGAGTTTCTGGGAATTTGTGCACGAAATGATATTTGATATATTAGTCGTTTTACGGTAAGGCAAACCATCGCGAGGGAACCTTACCTAACCCTGTCCCTTTTTACCTAGGTACTATCCGTCACTTTCTATTAAGGTGATATAAGTAGTTAGAAAGAGACAGATCGTCTAACTCGCGTGGGAGATACTGTCGCTGCACACTCGTGCTAACCGTGCTGGGTTGAAATCAAATGGCAGTCGTAAAAGCTAGTGCCCACACCAATTCTTGAAATGAGGACGATTAAGTTGCCGAGCGGGGACGCCAATGAACCGTGGCAAAACCCCGGGACAAATGCTAGGAAAAAGATGTATTCCTGATCCTAATGGTAGTTAGGGTATTTAATAGGTTCATATTCATTTACCTATGTTTGATTTGAACCTAAATCGGACCAGGAGTAATCAAACTCATTGGAAATAATATTTTTTCGACTTCATTAATTACGTGTATATAGGCTTGTTTATACTTTGATTAGTGTTTAGTGTGAGTTCATATATTTTCTACTTCTATTCTGTGTAAATAAATGGACCTTATATCAACTTTCATGAATCATTCACAGGAATTTTTAGACACGGTAGTCCTGTTCTCCCGAGGCGCGACGGACGACAAATTGCGGATCATCTTCGACATGTGCGACAATGACCGGAACGGCGTCATCGACAAGGGTGAACTCAGCGAGATGTTGCGGTCGCTGGTCGAGATTGCGCGTACCACGTCCTTAAGGGATGAGCACGTCACCGAGCTCATCGATGGAATGTTCTCGGTTAGTATATCGTTACAGGATATCCTTCCATTTTATTTAAATCTTCAAGTTTTTCTTCTTAATCTAGAATATTCTAACGATCTCGCCAATCACCAGTGATCGGCACCAATCCTGCATCAACGCGGGATTTCGCGGAAAAAAATATACGGACATGACTATAATATTTTATTTAATACCTACTATTATATTACACTAAATAGAACATTATTTGTACAACATCGTGTGAATAATTATGGCCATATTAAAATTACTATAAAAACCCCGCGGTGTTGCACGGTCGGTGCCGATCAGTGGCAATCACCTCACCAAACAAAAGAAATCTTTATGCGCACCATTAAAATTATTATCATTTTACAGAGTCAATTAACCAGTAGCAACTAACAGACTTGAATCATATGTCATTAATAGTGCAATGGGTAGTTTATGTTTATCTTTATAGCTTGAACTAAAAGCGGCACTCGAGTAACTAATTGGTTGAATTGCTTAAGACGCACTCAAATTACGGAAAGTAGCCGTTAGAAACGTATTTCAATTCAAATTGTCTAAACACATGTATACCTGAAGTGAATGTCTACATACATACTTAAGTAAACTTTATAATGTTATAGAATTAAAATACTTTGCATTTCCACACATAACAATTTCATTGTTTGTTTTAGGATGCCGGCCTTCAACATAAAGATCACCTTACATATTCCGATTTCAAAGTTATGATGAAAGAGTACAAGGGAGAGTTTGTGGCCATTGGTTTGGACTGCAAAGGAGCAAAACAGAATTTCTTGGATACATCTACAAACGTAGCTAGGATGACCAGCTTTCATATAGAACCCTCAATGGAACAATCCAGGTAATAATACTACAAGTCGACCAGAGAAAGACGAAAGTTGCTTATTCTTACCTACTTATTGCATTACTTGCAGCTTTGCTAAGAATATATATCTATATGTTTTTTTCAGACACTGGATTCTTTTGAAATGGGATTATCTCACAACATTTTTAGAAGAGAATCGACAGAATATCTTTTACCTATTCATCTTCTATGTTGTAACGATAGGCCTATTCGTAGAGAGATTCGCGCACTATTCCTTCATGTCAGAACATCTGGATCTGCGACACATCATGGGAGTCGGAATAGCAATAACAAGAGGTTCGGCTGCCTCGCTCTCATTCTGCTACAGTTTACTATTACTTACAATGTCCAGGAATTTGTTAACCAAGCTCAAGGTATGTATTGGGGTTACATTAATTTGCCATATATGTACACATTTCTGTATTTCTTGTAAAATGTATGTGCCAAATATACTGCACTTAACTATATATACAAATGTATGCCTAGGTCAGGATATAGCACGCACGCCATTGTTTATGTCGACACATTTTTCAATAACTTTTCTCTTTTGAAGTTCTTTTAGATTTGCTTAAATAAGTACAATGGCAATTGAAGAACCATTCTTCCTTTTAAAAATGAAAACATTAAGAATTTTAAACCACCTAGGAATTCAGTATCCAACAATACATCCCGCTGGACTCCAGCATCCAGTTCCACAAGATTGTAGCATGCACGGCTCTGTTCTTCTCGCTGCTGCACACGGCGGGACACATGGTGAACTTCTACCACGTCTCCACGCAGCCCGTCGAGAACCTGCGATGTCTCACCAAGGAGGTGCACTTCACGTCGGACTTCAGACCGGGGATCACTTACTGGGTGTTCCAGACAGTCACAGGTAAGGGACAGGTCTGGCCGCTTAAAAATATTTTTTTTTTATTCTGCTGCTCTCACTTTCCTTAATTTCTTAAAATTTCTTTATTGATCTTGAGCTTTCCATATTTTTATCTCTGGAAATCCATACTAATATTATAAATGGGAAAGTGTATGTGTGTGTTTGTTTGTTTGTCCGTCTTTCACGGCTAAACGGGGCGACGAATTGACGTGATTTTTTAAGTGGAGATAGTTGAAGGGATGGAGAGTGACATAGGCTACTTTTAGTCTCTTTCGAACCCCCCACTTCCCTAAAATGGGGGGTGGAAGTTTGTATAGAGCATTACGCAATTTTCAAGGTAGAAAGCTAAAAATTGGTATGCGGACTATCTGTGTGCGGTTTATTCTGTTCCGAGTTCTCTTCTGTGTTTTAAATCAGGAAAGGGGAACCATGTTACCCCGAATTTAACGCGAGCGAAGCCGCGGGCAAAAGCTAGTATAGAATAAGACAAAATTAGAGAAAAACAAGTACATTGGTATGTATGTAAATTCAGAAGAAATTTAAGCAACAGTTAAATTATGACCAACTATTTATGGTTCTATACGTTCTACAAGTATTTAGTATCGATCGAATTTAATGGAATATAATACCACACATCGGAGCATTACTAACTGTGGGATTCGGCTTTTGTTTTTCTTAGCCAAAGACTTGTCCTTGTACTTTTTTTTTTTTTTTTTTTATACCACGACGGTGGCAAACAAGCATACGGCCCGCCTGATGGTAAGCAGCTACCGTAACCTATGGACGCCTGCAACTCCAAAGGAGTCACATGTGCGTTGCCGACCCTTTACAAAAAGGAGGATTCACTGTGTTGACGACTAAAGGAACAAGAATGTCCCTCATCGTCAACACACTGGGTCCTCTTTGAGCTCTTTGGCAACCTTACTCACCAGCAGGAACACAACTTGTACTTGTAGAAAAACCACTGTACTTGACCAGTGCCTATGATAGTAAATAGTAGGTTCGTTAGTTTTGATAATCAAACCTCTACGTTTCTGCTGAGTCTTCATATTGATATCATTACTTTAACAGGTATTAGTGGAGTGCTGTTGTTCGTGATAATGTGCATAATCTTCGTGTTCGCGCACCCTACGATCCGCAAACGCGCGTACCCGTGGTTCTGGCGCGCGCACTCGTTGCACGTGGCGCTGTACGCGCTGTGCCTGGTCCATGGTCTTGCGCGTCTCACTGGAGCTCCAAGGTTTTGGATATTCTTCCTTGGACCAGCTGTTATATACACGTTGGATAAGGTAAGAATGCAATGGCATATCGATCTGAGCTTGAACTTGAATTTGACTGAAAACGAACCAGTACCTACAATTAGACATTTTTAACGTTACTTGATCTGATGATACGTCAATCGTAACTATATCGGTAAGGTAGAGTTAAGACTGAAACTACTTTACCATATAATCCACGTCTTATGACTTTGATGAAATTAACTTAATTCTTTGTCAACAGGTAGTGTCACTTCGAACAAAATACTTGGCTTTAGATGTCCTAGAAACGGAAATGCTGCCTTCGGATGTCATCAAAATCAAATTTTACCGACCTCCCAATCTGAAATATCTATCAGGTATGTTTTAAGCCACTTACGATAGTAACTAGTATGTATTATCTCGATGTAAATGTTTATGTATCGACACATAACTATTTAGGTAAGGTTGTTCAAGTGATTTGGCTTTCTAAGATAAACTCCACATATCGTTATATATACCAGTATACCACAAAAAGTTCTAAAAAGTTAACTCGTATAGATAAATTAACGAGAGCCTGGAATTGCATATGTAGTAGTATTGTATGTTTACAGGCATTCTATATTTGAATTTTCTATTTTCTCGTACTATCAGCATAAAAAGAGGTTTGTTATATATTGAAGAAGTAAATACCAAAATAATGTCAGTGTCAAATTGTGAATATTATTTACGTTGTGCATATATTTTTACGTCTGATTTTATTGTATTCTCACAATTATCAGAATAATTTTGTGTCAGCCCGTACGACTAAGTGTAAGTTACATAATTTTCAAAAAATATGGCAGTGATTAATTTTGGTCTGATTGAGAGTCAAAGTAAGCAAATTATTTTTAACTGTTATAAATATTTTGAACTTGAACTGAAGAAAAATTTAAATTCCCCTTACACCGCTGCCCAGTTCGTTGAAAAAGCTACAGGTGTTTGTCTCTCTACTGTTTATAACATTGTGTCTGAGAGCAATAGTGAGAAATTCCCAACAACAAAGAAATTCACCTCCCCGAGAAATAAAAAGTTACGTACTTGTCCGTCATCAGCAGTAGACGATTTTGATCGGGAAGTCATCCGGAGAACTATATACAATTTTCATCTGTCCCATAAGCAATTTCCAACCTTAAAGGCACTCCACTCTGTGTTAAAATCCGATATAGATTACAAATTTGGCATTTCCACCTTACGAAAACAAATACAAAAATTAGGATTTAAATGGAAAAAGACCGAGGACAACCGAAAAATATTAATGGAAAGACACAACATACGACTGCTAAGAATAAATTACCTTACCAAAATTGCGGAATATCGGTCTGAAGATAGACCACTACGAGTAGTTTATACTGATGAAACCTACATCCACACTTCACATGTGTCCGGAGAGGCTTGGATCGATGGATCAGAATTTGGTGTAAAAAAACAAATCAGTACAGGCCAGCGGTTAATAATGGTGCACGCAGGAGGAAAAGATGGTTTTATTCCCAACGCTTTGTTAATGTTTAAGGCAAACCAAAAAACGGGAGATTACCATGACCAGATGAACTTTGTCAACTACGAAAAATGGTTAAAAGAAAAATTAATACCGAACCTTAAACCGAATAGCGTACTTATCGTAGATAATGCGTCCTATCACAACAACGTTTTGAATCGTGCTCCAACGTCAAATTCTCATAAACAAGAAATGATGGATTGGTTGACAGAACACAACATTTCGTATAGCCCGTTGATGTACAAAACCAGTTTGTATGATTTAATTAAACAAAATAAAGAGCGGTTTCGTGAGTACCACATAGATGCAATTTTAAAAGAACATGGCCACTCCGTTTTACGATTGCCACCGTATCACCCGACATTCAATCCGATCGAAAATATTTGGTCCATGGTAAAAGGATATGTAGCGAAAAGAAACGTTTCATTAAAGATGCATTATGAGTTTAGCAACTGAACGAATGAATACTATTACTGCTGAGGACTGGGAAAATATTTGTCGCTATGTCGAAAGTGAAGAAAATAAATATCGATGTCAGGAAGGGGAAATGGATCGAATTTCAAACAATCTTATTATCAATACTTGTGACAGCTCAGATGAAGAACATGATAGCGACTAAAAGCAAAAAACAGAGGACTACTACTTATTCCATTTCTTAAGGGTATGTAATTTTATTAAATTAAGAGAAAATTATTCTCCTTTTGTTGCAAACGGTACAACCACTACAAATGCAATTCCATGATTTCGATAATTCATCTATACCTAGTATTCATGTATTATTGTATGTTAGTTTACCTGTGTTAGAAAACCAATGTAACCAAACTACTTAAGATAATATACATTATTGCAGAGGACGGGAAAGGATATTTATTCTTCGATTTAGGCACATTACAATGCACTTATGAACGTCAGAGAGAGAAAAAAACTAAGGCCGGTTCTAACCCTAGACCTCTGACCCGAGAAGTATTATGACCGGCAAGAAACTCGGCGGGACTTATTTTTTCAAAACAACATTAGACGCGGCATAAAATTAAATACAAATACTTAATCCAACACTTATAAGGATTTTTAGCTTTATTAGCTTTGGATAGAGTTAAATAAAATTTACTACTAGCTCGTTATGACCATAATAGTTGTAAGGTGCGGTTTGATGTTTACCGCTCCCGTATTTGATTATGGCATTTACGATGCGAAGTGTGTCACAGTCGTTCATATGGTAATTTTAAAATCTTTTAAGAACACCAATTTGGTATGATTGAGGACATATAAATGTTGGTTTATAATAATATTTATTTTATTGTATTGAAGCAAAGAAGAATACATTAAAGTAATTGAGTGATTACAATGACAGGATGATTATACGTATAGGTCATCATTCGACCACTATCGTAAAGAAAAAAAAGGAAAATTTTTGATTTTTTTTTTAATTGCTGGAAAAAACTTCTTAAATCTGTATATTATTATTTATTTATTATTTATTTAAACACTTAGTTGAACAGCATAACAGTACAGTACCAAACCACTGTTAACTAAAAGCTAATTAAAGGAAACTATTTACAAATAATTAAAGATTATAACATTAACAATACAAGATAAATACAGGTTTCCCTTACCTAATACATGACTGTAGAAGGCCGTGCATCCATCTTCTCGCAGAACCTCAAACATTCATCACGCACAATAACCTGCTTATCAGCAAACAAGTCCAGCTGCGGGGTCGATGCAAGGAGCGCATTCAAAAGGAGTAAAGATCGGATAAGAGGGGAGCTTTTCCTTGACACGGTTCGAGAGTACGGGACTGCCAGTAGACATGGCTCACGAGGTCGGAAGTCGGTCCTAGTCCGCAAAGGAACGTGTAGACGTACCAATTGCTCAGTTAGTTCGATACAGTCCGACTCCCCGCGCAGAATGCTACAGACAGTAATCAGGAGCGCGAAGTTACGTCTTACCTCCAGAGAGTTGTAACCTAATACGCCTAAGAGAAATTTAGTTGGGTATAAGAATGGATAGTACCCGTACATTTTTTTGTAAAGAGACCGCAGAAACTCTTTTTGTACTCTCTCCAGAAGTAAGACATAAGAAGCCTCATAAGGGTTCCAAACAACGGAGGCGGACTCGATTTTGCTTCGAACCAGGGCACCATAAAGGAGCTTTATTGTACTAGGATTATGAAAATCTCTAGCATTCCGGACAACAAATCCCAGCCTCCTGTAACAGTCACGCGCTAATGAAATCATGTGATCACGAAAGTTGAGGTGAGGGTCAAGGATGACGCCTAAGTCCCGAACAGAGTTTACGCGGGTTATAGTCTCCGCACCCAGTAGATACTTATGGTACACCGGATTTTGAGCTCTACTAAACGTCATGACCGCACACTTTCTTGTGTTAAAGGCCAGTCGATTTTCTACGCTCCACCGGAATACCCTATCTAAGTCTTCCTGAAGAGATAAGCAGTCCGATAACTCTATACTCGTATATAAATTAAAGCTACCATGCGTCAACGTCGTGATTTTTTTTGTACAATGACTTATGCTGTTTTGTCTTTGAGAGTCTAGTAGTGCGAGTTATTACTATATATGGACCTACTTTATAACAGGTCAATGGGTACGCCTAGCATGCACGGCGTTCAAGAAGGAAGAGTTCCACTCGTTCACGCTAACGTCGGCGCCGCACGAGAACTTTCTCTCCTGCCACATTAAAGCACAGGGGCCGTGGACGTGGAAGCTTCGGAATTACTTCGACCCTTGCAATTATAACCCAGAAGATCATCCCAAAATAAGGTACCATGCAATCTTCGCCTAAAAACGAATTAACTGTATCTTTAAAAAAGTCGACAAGAAACAAAGGAAGGTTTCGAAATATGAGATTCACCAGCTTAGACCATACCAAACTATTTCATATTAGTCCAATTTACCTACAATTACCTACTGATGCGGTAAAGACGGTCTGCTCCGACTGCAGCTCAAGAAAATCGATACATCATCGATTACCAAGAGTAAATGTGTAAATAATAAAATTTGATTTCTTTCTCAGGATATTTAGCTTTTCTCACATTTTTGCATTTTATTGCAATTATAGAATTGCAGAAAATGCAAAAATCTGAGAAAAGCTAAATATCTTGAGAAAGAAATGCAATTTTATTATTCAGTCGTCAATAGACGACGAAGAAAATTACTCATAATAGTTTATCCAAAAACAAAACACTTGTCCTGTTTTCGCATTAAATTCCTACCATGCATTATTTATAATATGTAACACGAGTTTACTCAAAACTTTCTCCGACAAAACTCGTGCTCATGCAACCCACAATGGATGGAACCCATTATAGTCACCAACTTACGACCTCGTAAATACCTATGCTAATATTTCCCAAATATGTTGGCAAACATTGCACACGTGCACATGATTACGGGTCGCATCTAATGATGCAGTCACGAACTAAACTCAACAGCAATGAAAGTGAGCCACTCTGGATAGAATTCCTCACAGAGTGACTCGTTTTCATTACTTCTGTATGTATGTGGAAATTAATTTCTACGGTTACGTTATATTTTTTCAAGCCTTAAGGTGTCTACTTACAGATCAGTTCAACTTAATGTTTAATTTTTAAAGGTTTTATTTTACTATACGACTACGCAGTTAGAAGCTGAAACTGAAACAAGTTCCTAATTTATTATACTAGTAGTCGGCCTCGAACTCAGAACTCGCGATTTAAGGAAAAAATCATCATAAGGGTCTTGTTATATTGGTCATCTAGTTTGTAAGAACAAACGAGATGATCAACAAATTTCATTAAGATCAGAAAAACTACTAAATCTATCGCGGGACAAACTCTCAAAAACAAAAAGCCATCGAAATGCCGAGACGTCCCAGTAGCAGAAGTTGTTTGTAAGAACTCACTTCGCTTACGCTCAGCTCGTTCGATAAGCAAGTTCGCTGATACGCCTGATGCTTACTTAAAATTGTATATTCTTATTAGAAATTAATGCGAAACACTTTATTCTTCTTTCAGAAATTAATGCGAAACACCAAATCCATCATCGCTATTAAATATCGATTTACGTTCATTCTGCTAAAAAAATATCTCTCAGTCATTACAATCTGCGCGCTATTACAATTGAACCATTTTTTGCTTTACACAGAATTCAAGGTCCATTCGGTGGAGGCAACCAGGACTGGTACAAGTTCGAGGTGGCGGTGATGGTGGGCGGCGGCATAGGAGTTACGCCCTACGCATCTATCCTAAACGATCTTGTCTTTGGAACCTCTACCAACCGGTACTCCGGCGTTGCATGTAAAAAGGTATAGTTTTGAATATACCTATATCTTTTTTTATTGAACATTGAGTAGTTTTTTTGGTGTTTGTGTTATTTGTCGTGGCATCACCAAGTGGGCCCTACGGCAGACCAGCGCTAGCTGACATACTAGCTAGCCTTTTGCTGAGCAGGTTCCATTTCGTGATGCTAAACCAATACGTCTTTAATTTTTATGTAATAATGTCGTGTACGTCATTAATAAATATCCTGAATCTTGAAAAGGAAAGGTGGATGGACTATGTGAGAGACGTTATCGTAAGAAAATATGTGAACGATGAGATAACGGGCGATATAGAAGTGTGGAAGGGGTGTTATATATAAGTAGCTGTTAAACGGGTGAACCGATTTGAATGCTGATTTTTATTTGAAAGCAGTTTTTCTAGCAACGGTTTTTAAACATGTTTTTAAAATCAGTTTAGCCGTTTCTTCTTTGGAGGTCTTAAATTTTTTTATAAATATTTTATTAATCTACGTAAATAAACATTCACAGAATTTGTTCACTGATATTGTCTTGGGCGTTCACTGTCCATTTTCATACCATACCAGCAGGTATTTAAACCTAGTATTCACCGCTAGGTATACTTCCTGTGGATCTGTCCATCGCACAAGCACTTCGAGTGGTTCATCGATGTGCTGCGCGACGTGGAGCGCAAGGACGTCACCAACGTGCTCGAGATACACATCTTCATAACGCAGTTCTTCCACAAGTTCGACCTTCGGACTACCATGCTAGTAAGCGCTGCCTGCATTCACAATCATTATTTCAATCAATCAATTAATCATATTTCTTTGAATGTGGTACATTGTTATGATATTAAAACAGTATTGCCAGCATTGAAATCGAAATTATGCGCATGCAAGTAACCTTTACTGTTGGAGTATAAACCAGGAAAACAGTAACAAAAATAATTAAACTCAAATAATAATATTCACAATATAATGTAGGTACTAGGTACTATTGATGGGGCCAATAATTGTATTTTGTTATACATATAATGGAAACGCTACTTTTGTTGCTGATAAAAGAGGATTTTCCAAAACCATTGTTCAAATTCAAAGTTGTGCTCTCTTATTGCACATCTGACCTCGTAAACTCAAAATTAAAAGGTCATATATATATACACCGTGGGCACGTATAACCCGACAGATCCTAACCACGAATTTCTGAGACCAAAAGAAGCAAAAAATATTATGTGACTTTAGGTCAATTTCGCCAATAAAATTTACTTTTTCTATTTTTTGAAAGTGTATTGCACATGAAAAGTAAATGTTATTAATAAAAAAAAAACAAATTGGTATTTTTTTTTTGGAAAAATTTAGATTCTGCATAGTTTTCCTAGTATTTTCATAGTTTAACGGCCTCCTAGCCTAGTTGGTAGTGATCCTGCCTATGAAGCAGGAGGTCCCGGGTTCGAATCCTGGTCAGGGCATTTATTTGTGTGTTTATCACGGATATTTGTTCCTGGATGTTTTCTATGTATTTAAGTATTTATCTATATCTATCTATTATATATATCGTCGCCTAGTATCCACAACACAAGCCTTATTGAGCTTACCGTGGGACTAGGTTGATTTGTGTAAGATTGTCCCATAATATTGATTTATTATTTATTTATTTATTTTATTTATTCCTTGTCACTTTGATATCATGACAGATATAATAAGGACGTGTAAACTATGCCCAATAGTGGCAATAAGGCCATCAGAAAGGCGTTTTGTGCTGAGTAAAAAGTGTTTGTTTTTTTAATTGGTATTAACTCTGAAACTAGGCGTATTCCAAAAATGTTTATAGGGAATTTTAGTATCTAAATATAATCAGGACTACACTGTTAAAATCTTTCTAGTTATAAGGGCCCACGGTGTATATATATCTATGCCATGTCACTTTCCCTAGGAATTACCTTTGTCTCACCCATTGTTTTTGCAACAAAAACATTTGGCAAAAAATCTTATCTATATACAGGGTGTTTCCTGTAATAAGAGCAATAAATTAAAACGTAGATTCTACTCCTCAAACAATGAAACGTTTGTTCTACAATAAAAAAAAATGAAGTTTTTATATTCTCTTTTTCATACATACTAAATAGTATTTTCAATGTACGTTTAAATCCGTCTAATTGACATTGCTTGTCACTCTTGTCACCCAACAGAAATAATCAATTTCGCAATACATTGCGTGTTCGAATAAACTTTAAAGTGAAATAAAAATCAAATTATAAGTTATTTTTAAAAGTCGCTGAACTAATATTGTCCAGTTTGAGGAGTAGAATCTACGGTTTAATTTATTGCCCCTATTACAGGAAACACCCGGTATATGTATAAACGTAAAAGTCCTGACTGGCTGACTGACTCACTTAAATCAACGCCCAGCCCGAACCGTGGAACCTAGAGAGCTGAATTTTTCACAATAGGTAGTTTTTATAACGTTAGTATTGACTAAGAAGGGGTTTTTCAAAATTCATCCCCTAAGGGGGCAAAAAGGGGGTTGAAAGTTTGTATGGATGGGGTTTAAAATTTTGAGTTAGAGATTTGAAACTTCGTACGTTTACTAATAATTAAAAAATAATAAACGCAATTTCAGCGTTTTTAAAATTCCACCTAGAACGGGGCTAAAAAGGGGTTGAAAATGTGTATAGAGATTTACTATTTTTTTGGTTGGAGATAGGAATTATTGTTCCTATTTCCGTTCCATTTCCGTGTTCCAGAGTGAGCTCTGACAATAGTTTGGTCATCGTATCGCCAAATAAAACCACCACTACACAAAGAAGTTAGGCAAATAATAGGGTACATTTACGTTATTATTTGTATCTGAAACCATGTCTACGTTAGCCGTTGTATCTCCGTTGTAGCTACAAGTATTAATAGATTAAGAAGATGGTTCAGGGAATAACAAAAGTCAGTTAAGAAGATACAATTGGATATGAAACTCTGTATGAGGAACCGTATTATACGCGGACGAAGTCGCGGGCGGAATGCTAGTTAATTATAATTTTCAGATTAGTACATATCATTTGTAGGATTTTTTCATGAAAAATCAATATTATAAAACGGTGCTGAATTTTGATCTAAAACGACTTTTCTGTACAAATGGATGAGCCTAAGAAAATGCGCGGAGTATATGAAAATATTATGCATCTGGGCTCGTACCTATAAACTAAACGATTGTACAGGTTTTTGAAATAACACTACCCTGAAGATTATACAAATATACAGTCTATATAAAACTAATTTTATACAGAGCAAATTATTACAGTCATGAATCAACCTACAATCATCAGATTATCAAAACGAAATTGTATTACAATGAAATTTTGTTGCAGTATATTTGCGAGAACCACTTCCAGCGTCTGGCGCGTACCTCCATGTTTACGGGACTGAAGGCAGTTAACCATTTCGGCCGGCCCGACATGTCCTCCTTCCTGAAGTTTGTCCAGAAAAAACACAGTTACGTAAGTATCACCAACACAATCTCTGCTCCTACCTGAGGTCTTGGCAGAGTAGTATTGCACTTGTCTTTCCGACACATGCACTACAGAATGATTCAAATTTAATTTTAATCTCAATATTCTCAATGTGCCCCTGTTATGCGCGCCACTCGCCAATGTTCAAAGGTGTGTGAAACGTGCGAAAATATAAATGATGGTACCAGATATCTATTATAGGCGAATGGGGTGCGCGAGTAGAAGTGCATTTTAAAATGCATGCTGTTAACAATTGGTGTATTGATGTGTGCATACGAGTGACGTTACGCGGAGGTTCAAGATTGACGCCTTTTGATCCGTGCCAATAAACCGAGACTAGTCGGAAACACACTAATGTAATAATTTCATAAATAAAACATTTGCAGATCCATTCGTAAAATGTAGTCCTACGATTGTACACCTGCAGGTTCAAACATTTTAATGCCGATGAGTTACGGAGGTTATGCTAATATTTGGATACAAGCGGAACTAAGATTTGAATCAAATTGGAATAGTAAGTTTAAAATCCAAATGCGGTTCTAGCTAATGGTTCAGATGGAACAAACTGCGCTGCCCTCGTGGCCGTTACGCAAACACGGCACTTCGACAAATTTACTTGTAATTGTAACGCAAATTACACGGACGCTGTATGCCATCTGACGTAAATTATAATAACCGTGGTAAAATCCACTTACTGCTTTCACCTATCTTAGAGCCGTCTTTATATCCGAGTATACGGGTAACCAATTGCATTTTCCCTAATAACGTAATGTGGAGAAGATATCGGTACACATGTCATCACTTCAGCCATTTATAAAAATTACATTGTTTTCGTCAATTTTTGTGCATATGTTACACGATTTCTTTATTTTTGAATTGCCGGTTTTGAGACAATCCATTTATTTATATTTATCGCTAGTTTTGTTGTAGTTTCTATAGACGCACATTACAGTAGATAATTATACCTACCCCATAAAAATTGTGAATTAATGCAGGTGTCAAAGATCGGCGTATTCTCGTGCGGACCACGGCCGCTCACCAAATCTGTGATGTCTGCGTGCGAGCAAGTCAACAGAACACGTCGGCTTCCATACTTCATACACCACTTCGAGAACTTCGGCTAATCCAGCCGACTTATCAAGCCTATGCTGCCGATAATGGACATAAGTCCTTATTACACTTAACAAGTACAGTGCCGAAACAGTCCTAAGTCTAGTAAAGCAATTAGAGGGCCAACTCAGCGGAATACTCGTAGGTTTTTTTATGTAATGAATTTATGAAACTTACTGAGCTACACTCCACAATAGTTTGGACCTGCCACTGTGCTTGTTACGTGTAAAATGTGTAGTGACGTTATAATCCTAAATAGGTTTAATTTTTCGAGTTTTACCCTAAAATAATACCTAACTTTTAATCATTCGCAAATTTGTGTATTTATTTCATAGCACAGCTGTAGAGAAAAAGACCCCCCCCCCCCCCCTCTGCATGCAAACTTTGTATGCAGCGTGGGCCTTTTTCTCTGCAGCGGACTGTACATACAAATCGCTGCTTTCAACATATTTTCTCCATTCGCTTTTTATACAAATGATGTAGTACAAATATATGACAAATCGCGCATTATTACATGTACAAACCCAGACTTAGCTTAGAAATGTAGGTAAAAAAATCGTATCGTGTATTTTTATCTAAATAAAGGAAATACTCGAAGAAAGAAGCTATGTTATGTAAATAATGTAAAATATAAGTAAATAAAATGATCGGCTAGTTTGTTTAAACTTAATTTTTTGTTCGTTAAATTGTAAATACTATTTAATAAAAATATTGTTTCTTGTAAAAATGTTTTCTCAATGTTATTCCCAATGATATTCCATTTACAAATTATAAATAACGCCACTATCCAATTTGAATCCTAGTTACATTACTTTAAATTAGTATATGTCATGCGAAATCCGATCATGTTTCATAATACATATCTTAAATTAATTTGAACCCCGAAATCGAAGAATTTAAGTCTTTAATCGTCCTTAAACTGGAATTGACATTTCTCACGTATTATATTTCGGGCAGTTAAAATATGAAACGGCAGCTTTTATGCAGCATATAATATAATAATAGGACTGCCAGTTACATTTTCGCGCCAAATAGCAAAACAGCCGTAAAATGAAGTGAACTAAAAAATAAATAATAGACTAGAAATTTTAGGTCGGCATCTCAAATAGTAACTTGGCATCGAATATTGTTGTAATTACGATAATTTTAAATTGTCATCAGCTACTTGTTTACACCATATTGAGTACCTACCTACCTACTTCATTTTGATCACGGTTTTTTCACCAGTTTATTATTCCAAGAACCGTTTAAATGCAGCTCATATTGAAATATTATCTAGCTCCAATTTAGTTGCCAACCTATTAATTTTAGTATCCGTGCCAATTTTCCTAAGCAAACCGAATTCAGTTACAGCTAGCTGGCTTAATACATTTAGTAACAAAGAACAGTTAAATTAAAGTAAGGTGACAATTTTTTTTTTATCTTTTTAGTGTTATGCCAGCAGTTAAAAAGTAGGGTAATTCGGTCTTGGCTAGGCATATGTTCTTGAAAATTATTTATGGTCTGCATTTGAGCTGAGTCTTGATTCGAAGTAAAAGGCAAACAACAGCCTTGCCACTCTAGACACGCCGCCATTATCTTATACCAACAAGACATAATTATCAAATCATTTACAATGCATCGGGCAAGGGCAGTGGCCGAAGTAATTATTCATAAGGTGAGAGTAAACCTAATTACGCAGTAAAGCCTCCAACATCTAGCTGCAAGATACAAGCACACCGCGACTGCAACTGTTTAAATGAGTGAATGATAAGTACTTGATTTAGAAATATAGTTCATGAAATATATATGACCATCAAATAAATAACGGGTTACTCACGTAATTTAAGTCGATTTTTTCTCGACATTTTACGTGAGTATGTTAGAGTCTCAAGAAAGTTCTATAGTTAAAAATGGAAATCTTGTTCATGAAATCTGCAATTGTTAGTAAATTGGTAACAAGTTAACAAATAAATCTTCTCTAATTCTAATTACATATTATTCGTTATATTAAGATGGGAAACTTCTCTTCAAAGCTAAACATGCTATTTATTCAACTGGAGTTGCTATTTAAGACGTATAAACTTGCGTAAAGGTACAGTCGAGGACAAAGAGATGTATACACTTTTGGACCTTATTACAACGCAATAAGGTCCAAAAGTGTATACATCTCTTTGTCCTCGACTGTACAAAAAATGTACCTTAAAAGAACACTTTATTGCAAATATTATAGTCAGTCAAATACAGGATGTTTAAAAGCTTTTTAAAACACATTTTGATTGTCCTTTGCACCTATTTTGAATAACGACAGGCACCTTCTATAGCTCGTGTCCTTAACGTCTTACAATCTCTATTACTCGTATAATGTGTTAATAGCGCAGTCTCCACGGCCGCGTGGAAGTCAAATCACTCCTCTTGCAATTAAGGCCAAAGCGCCAGCCAAGTGCATTATATTGCACCTATTGCTGCCTGCGTTTTAACTAAAGCGGGATGTTGCAACATGCTATTAATTCGCATCCTTTATATCTATCAAAATATGGCATTGTTATCATTTTCATTAGCTTTAACATTCATAATATTATTTTTATATAGTTAGGCTTCATATTAGGAGTTCTAGGTTTTAAATGAACAATCAACATTTATTATAAAATTGAAGGGTCCGTCAAAATGTTTTGCAATTTAGGGTTTACTTTACATTTAACATTTCATGGAGTAAGTATTAAACAAGAGAAATAACTCGAATCGTAAAAGGCTCACAATTAAAGTCCTTGACTGTACATACATACAGGGACATGTGACTGTTAATATACCTGACGACTCGCTTAGGAACATAAATATCTCATATTATAACTTTAATATAGTTATGGCAACTTCATTGTATTAGGACTTTAGCCGTTTTGGAGGCCTCCTGGCCTCACATGAACATGTGAAGTGCGGCATTATAAGTATAAATAAAATGTTCAGGATCATTCTTTTTTTACAACGGTACGGTAGCGTACTTGGGCAGCTTGTTTTGATGAAAAAAATTATAATAAAGTGTATGATAACAATACACAAATACCTACCAAACTGAAGACTATGTGACTAATTGACCATATCCACTCACTGAATGTGGGTTGTCAGCTGACATACCGACGGCTAATGACTATTAGTCAGACATTTGCCTCAAAGGCTTCGTTTGCAGAATTGCAGCAAAATATTCATATGAATTTAACGTCCTTCTATAGAAATATTTAATGGTCTGGGCAACTAGGTCACGTATGCGCATGTAAATATTTTGCACATTATCGTGGTTAATGTCGCATGTACTCGTATGCGGGCATTGCAACAAAAAATAAATACACTGGTAAAATACTTCATGTTTGTTTTGTTAGGCAATTATTAAAACCATTAACTTTTAATTGCGTTATTTGCACTTAGGTATCTACACTAGGTATAACGATAACTACTACTACCTACTTATATGGAGCGACGTTAGGAGCTGGGGGTCGAGACACGTGGCGTGATCTCGTAAAGGCCCTCTGTATCTCTGGAGTGCCATAGGAACGACATACCACAAGTACCACCACCAAACGGTACTAACTAGTTATTGTTTAGGGTTCCGTAGCCAAAATGGCAAAAACGGAACCCTTATAGTTTCGTCATGTCCGTTTGTCTGTCCGTCCGTTCGTCCGTATGTCACAGCCATTTTACTCGGAAACTATGAGACGTATCTTAATAAAATATACACGTAAAGTGTATTTTGTATGCCGCTACTTAGTTATGCAGTTAAATTGCAGAAAAAATATTTTTACGGGGGGCGCTCCATACGTGTAACTGAATAAAAAAAACCGGCCAAGTGCGAGTCGGACTCGCGCACCGAGGGTTCCGTACAAAACTGTAGGTATATAAGTAAAAGTTCACCTATTGCGTTGACATAGAAGTTTGATTTTGTTACAGCTGAAAGGTATTATAGACCTGAGTATTTGATATGAATTTCAATTTAATACCTGTACGCGTTTACGAGGACAAAGGTAGTAAGTTTAAAATTTTAAAAAATATTATTTGTATGATTTTACTAAAAATGTCTACTTTTAGAAATTTTTCCTTTGTCTGTGCTATATTAAGTTTCTTCGTGCAAAGTTTCAAGTTTCTGAGTTTACGGGAAGTACCCACGTTTTGAGTTTCTTGCGAGTACTCAGTTTCAAAATATGCGACTTAAATTGCTATTTCTTTTGATTGTGTTGACATAAAAGTTTGGTTTTGCTACATCTGAAAGGTCCTATAGCCTTGAGTATTTGACATGAATTTCAATTTAATACCTCCACGCGTTTACGAGGAAAAAGGTAGTAAGTTTAAAATTTAAAAAAATATTTTTTGTATGATTTTACTTCGATTTTAGTTCGTGCGTTCTGCGCTCGGCGTGCGGACGCGTTTAAGTGCAAATTGGATTTCGGACGGATCGCGTATCAGTGCAAGATGGTTCAATGTAAAAAATGTAAGCAGTTTTTGTCGATGAAAAGAGATGAAACTGTGGAGTGTAAAGGTGGATGTGGTGCGGCTTATCACAAAAAGTGTGCGCGAAATATAAAAAGCATAGAACAGCAAGAAGTGTGCGAGGAATGTTTGAAGAAGAATGAAAGTCCGGGAGGCGGTTCAAAACAGAGAAAAATAGTAATGGATCCCTCTGATTTAACCGTCGAGTCGCTCCTAAAGGAGGTAAATACGAAGTTGGAGATAATCTATAAAATGGAAAAAAATTTAGAGGATCTTAAACAGACGGTGGACTTTTACTCCGCAAAATATCAGGAGTTGATAGAATTTAAGGAGGATGCAAGTAAAAAGATGAAATCCCTGGAGCAAAAAAACGTATACCTTCAGAAATGTAACGAGGCATTGGAAGAAAGAGTACAAGAATTAGAAAACAAAGACAAGCAGTTAAATATAGAAATAGTAGGTCTGGAGATTCCAAGCCAAGAAGACCTCCGTAAAACTGTGGAAAGAGTAGCTGATAAATTTGAGTTAAATCCAAGTGATATAACGGAAGTCGTGAGGGTAGGATGAGAAAAAAAAGAAGCAACCAAGCCTCAGCCGATCGTCATTACGCTGAACTCGAAAGCCTCCCGTGACCAGTGGCTCGCGGCAAGGAAGACAAGCCTAACTAACAAAGACATGTTTAACAATGGAAGCACAAAAAGAATCTTCATAAATGAAGATCTACCTAGGTTCAAGCGGCAGCTATTTTGGTCTGCAAAGACGGAGCTTAAGGATATATGGCGATACATATGGGTACAAAACTCAAATATTCTTGTTAGAAAAGAGAACGAACCTAAAATTTACAGAATCAGGAGTTATAAGGACATTGACAACCTAAAACAACAGAAGTAACAGCAATTAGCTGCGCGGACACACTAGGTGATTACAAGATTCTACGAAATTCACAGATCAGAGCGATAGTATAGTAAATAATATAGAATACAAAAGGTTTGAAGAGATACAGGAGTGGGGTAAAGACAGGGGCCATAGTGATAACAAAATCCATATTATACATCTTAATATTCGTTCACTAAGAAAACATTTCAATGAATTTATAGTATTATTAAGCCAAAGTGGGATTTCTTTAGATATCATAATATTAACAGAAATCAATATCAAAAATGAGGAGATACCATTTTATGCTATTGATGGCTATGACATCTGCGCCAACACTAGAGAAACACAGAGAGGTGGAGGAGTTTTAATTTATTTTAAGAAGAATTTGCAGATGGACATTGGAATGTTAAAAATGACTACTTTTGAAGGCTTACATGGAAAGTTGACATACAACAACAAATTCTTGCATATTGTTGCAGTCTATCGGCCGCCTCAACTAAACAAAATTCTGTTTCTGGATCAGCTCAGAGTTATGCTGCAAGATATTCCGAGTAATGAAGATTTAATTGTTATTGGTGATATGAATATAGATGTGTTTAAACCGAAGAATAACTCTCACGTAAATAGTTACAAAAACACGTTGTGTGGTCTGGGCCTTTTTTCTGCAACACCGGACTCAGAGATAACGCGACAAGCGATAGTGGAAGAGCGGACGGATGACTCATGCATCGATCACCTGTGGGTGCGAGCGGGACGGCGAGGCGTCGGACTGCAAACGGCACCTGCGTCTGCTTTTGTTCTCGAGTGTAGCATATCGGACCACCACATTATAGGTGTTACGTTAGATTTGAATATTAATATAGCGGAGAATAAGTGTAGTGATCGCAAAATATTAATAAATGATAAGCTGGTCCGAGATAAGCTTCATGAATACGATTGGTCACAACTGCTGAGTATAATGTGTCCTATAATATTGTACCAGCAGATATTTATTGTGTTTAACAACATCTATGAACAATGTAAATATGAAAAGTCGGTTAACAATAAACGGGAAACTCAGCCATGGGTGACCCGAGATCTATATAAAATGCTGGTTAAAAGGGATAACTTATTTAGGACATGGAAAATGTCGCCTCATAATATGAATAGAAGGTTGGAATATACCAGATATCGGAACCGAGTAAATAAGTTAATAAATATAGCTAAAAATAACCATAGGAAGTCGGAAATAATCAATTGTCAAGGGGATTACAGGAAAATTTGGTCACATGTAAACTGCTGGTTAGGCCGGGTAAAGGGAAGTGTGGATAGTACAATAAAAAAATACTTGGGTAAAACAGAAAATTTGTACAATATTTGTTGTGAGTTTGCGAAAACATTTACTAAGGAAATATTAGCTATTAAACATGTGTGTAGTGTGAAACTTTTGGACAGAAAAACGTATGTAAACAGAACCGACATTTTTTTTAGATATGTAAAAGTTAGGCCGCATGAGATTGAGAAAATAATTAGTAGTTTAAGCTCTAAGAAAGCGCCAGGTCTTGACAATATTAGGGTACATGATTTAAAAATTATTAATGAAAAAATTAGCCCTGTAATAGCACACTTTATTAACTTAAGCCTATCATCAGGAATATATCCAGACATGTTAAAAAAAGCCACTATACGACCGATATACAAAGCCGGTAGCCACTATGACTATGCAAACTATAGACCAATCGCAATTTTACCTACTATCAACAAGATTGTCGAAAAAGTAATTGTAGGCCAAGTTAGTATGTTTTTGGAGAGGCATAGCATATTAACAGACCATCAGCATGGGTTTAGGAAAGGCCGCAGCACAGCCACGGCCTTGACCCATTTCTCGGAGGCAGTTAACGATAGCTTAGATAATGGGAAGCAGGTACTATGCCTTTTTATTGATTATAAAAAGGCATTTGATACCCTTGACCACAATGTATTGCTACAAGCTATGGAGGAATGTGGCATAAGGGGACCCACAAATGCGTGGTTTAAAAATTACCTAACCAATAGAACCATTCAAACCGCGATTGAGGGTACTAAAGGCGCTGAGGCGAGTGTGACGCTTGGAGTGCCTACCGGCTCAGTATATGGGCCAGTCGGTTACATAATCTTTGTAAACAGTGTCGTGAATGTAGTGAAAAATTGCAAAGTTTGTGTGTATGCTGATGACATGTGCCTATTTTATGCGTCAGAAAATATCAATGAGGCACGCTGTGAGTTGCAAAATGATTTTGAAAATGTAACAAGATGGGCGCATGACAATGGCATAATAATTAATGTCAAAAAAACCAAATGCTTACATATATACTCACCACACAGCCGAGTAGCCAAAAAAGTGGATTATACACAGGTGGGCATAGTGGGTCATACTTACGACTGTTTGCATAGGAATAAATTAGACTGTGATTGTGTGTTTTTAGAATATGTAGACCGTTGCAAATATTTGGGGCTGCTAGTGGACTATAACTTTAATTTTAAATTTCACATAGAAAACGTGTGTAAGAAATTACGTACAGTGTTGGGACAAATCTATCAGCTTAGAAGTGTGGTGAGTAAAGATGTGTTATTGGTAATATATTACGCGCTGGCAGATTCTTTAATTAATTACGGGTTTAATATATACGGCCGCACATTTAAGACCTACATAAATGATGTACAAAATTTACAAACCAGAATAGTGAAGTATTTAGTAGACAGAAAAACAAAAAATAAGTGTAACGATTACTATCAGTTGTTTCCAGTTTGTAAAATTCTACCTGTCGATATGAAAATTAAGTACCTGTTGTCCTTAGAAAACTATTATTTAGATGAACATAAATGCCCCGTTACTAATAAATATAATACGAGGAGGGTACGAGAGGGAAAGTTAATACAACCTACATCCGTCAACTATTACGGCAAAAGGTTAAATAAATATCTAGTACCGAGGTTGTTTAACGAAATGGGGTGGCTGAGAGACAAACCTAAGTTGAGTAAGCCTGTCCTTAAGAGAAAACTCAAAAATTACCTTTTGCAAGTGAAAAGTGTGTAAATGTAGTTAGTTTATTTTATTTTATTTTATTGCGTGTTAATTGTTTTGCATAGGTGCATGATTCGACTTAATTGTATTGCGCGCATCATCGCCAACAAACTGTTTACAGTTTGGCGATAACAAAACTTATTGTAAATGCATGTACCTTATGAATAAATAAATTAAAAAAAAAAAAAAAAAAACTAAAAATGTCTACTTTTTGTAATTTTTCCTTTGTCTGTGCTATATGAAGTTTCTTCGTGCCAATTTTCAAGTTTATGAATTTACGGGAAGTACCCTTTAGGTTTTGAGTTTCTTGCGAGTACTCAGTTTTAAAATATGCGACTTAAACTGCTATTTCTTTTGATTGCGTTGACATAAAAGTTTGGTTTTGCTACATCTGAAAGGTCGTATAGCCCTGAGTATTAGACATGAATTTCAATTTAATACCTCCACGCGTTTACGAGGAAAAAGGTAGTAAGTTTAAAATTTAAAAAAAAAGTTGTATGATTTTACTTAAAATGTCTACTTTTTGTAATTTTTCCATTGTCTATGCTATATGGCGTTGCTTCTTGCCGAATTTCAAGTTTCTGAGTTCACGGGAAGTACCCCGTAGGTTTTGCGAGTGCCGAAAATCTCTAAAATTTGCAGCATAAATGACTGTATCTTTTGATTGCGTTGGCTTTTACGTTTGATTTTTTCACAGCTCCTAGGGACAATAGACCTGAGTATTTGATATAAATTTCAGCTTGATACCTCCACGCGTTCCTGAGAAAAATGGTCTTAACAGACAGACAGACAGACAGACAGACAGACAGACAGACAGACAGACAGACAGACAGACAGACAGACAGACAGACAGACAGACAGACAGACAGACAGACAGACAGACAGACAGACAGACAGACAGACAGACAGACAGACAGACAGACAGACGGACAACAAAGTGATCCTATAAGGGTTCCGTTTTTTCCTTTCGAGGTACGGAACCCTAAAAATACCAAATATCAACATGTGGCATATTCTACTTTGAAAGTCAGAAAAATTGTGTGTCCCCCCCTGTAACTTTTGAACCGTAAGTCCAAAAAATATGAAAAAAATTGAGAAGATGCGCCTTATTACAAACTTTCTACGAAAATTGTTTTAAACATTATCGGTTAAGCCATCTCCAAAAAACTTGTTCCATAGGCATAAGATACGACCTTTTGGCATAATAAACTAATAAGTTTGTTTCTTATTCCACTGAAGGTACGGAAACCTCCATTATGCGTGGTCCGACACGCACTTGGTCGCTTTTTTTGGATTCTTGATTAACATTGAGTT
Organism: Pammene aurita; assembly: GCA_947086415.1. Lineage (NCBI taxonomy): Eukaryota > Metazoa > Arthropoda > Insecta > Lepidoptera > Tortricidae > Pammene > Pammene aurita. Next base: position 13,106,050 of record OX352300.1, on the reverse strand, counting down.
ATAGTAATTTTGTAATCCTGTCAAAACTTCTGACTCATAACATCAGTCGCCGCTCATAACAACAAATAATCTTAAAATTGGAATGTAAAATAAATATATTTTTGTAATTTAAAAGTTTATTTTGAATTTACTGCTGTTTTTTTATATCTCAAGATATTTTTTTAAACCATCTTATATATAACTTTTCAGGACATTGGGTGGACGGTCTAGCACTCTAAAATAGTTTGATTCTTAGGAAAACCTTCCATTACAGTTTATTTATTTATCGTATGGCTACATATCACTGGATATAAATAGGCATTTCTTTCCTGGGGTACAATTGATTGTAATGGAATGAAATAAGATGTCATAAAAATCAGGACATCTTATAGTATAACCGGTTACAGAGAGTAACCGTAATAAATCACTTCTGCATCCCACAGTACCCATGTACTATGACAAGATTGTCTAATGACCCTCATTACTGTGTCTCTTGACACATCGGGTCAACGCACTATTGCACCTCTATATTTCGAGGAAAAACAACCATGAGCATCATGACTGCAAGGCGGCGCGTGTGAAGTGAAGTTTTGCATAGTATACAGCACAGTCGCCTATTCTAGTGCCGAAACCCGACAATACAAATATTTCGAGCGTCGATTCCTGGCGCAATGGGGAGGTCGGTGAAAACTTTTTGTAGCGGGCGCTGTTCCAGATTGCATACAATAAGAGAAAGAGACACATACAATGAGAGAAAGAGACAAAAGACGAATGGCCCTTAACTAGTATGCAGTCAAAAAGCTTTTCTTAGACAAAAACCCTTTCCCTATGGTGCATGGTGTTAATGTACACCATTTTAATTTTAATGTATTTCAGAAACCGGTGGATTTCAATTTCGGAGCAATTCGAAACAAAACATAGACTTATTTTCGCGAAAATAAATAAAACTACTTCGCGTCATACAAATTTAGCTTCTCTAAGGACCAATGTTGGAGATGTCACTTTGACAGTTGCCTTCCTATGATATATAATAATGAGTAATGAAATGACAGATGGGTTATGCACGCTCCAAAAGTGAAGCACTTAATATGAGTGAATTCAAACAACTGTCGCTAGTCGCGCACCAGCCAGCGTGAGATGCGGATGTGCGAATGAGCTCCCGTCACCCGCGTGAGAAAGAGACAAACTGTAAATTTCTAACAATGACAGTGACAAAGATGTAATGATTGTCAAAATATATAAACATAACAGAATCGTTGCTAGGTTATGAAATAACTGTAACTAAAATAAGAACTATTTTTTCTGCTCATTTTGTTAGAGTATAACCCATCCATAGTAAATATCATTGGTTGCCTTCCCCATTAACGTAACGGGCTGAAGAAAACCAAAAAAAATCTTTTTATCAAAATATACTTACAAAAGAACGTGTAGCTGTAGATGGCGTTGCAATCTATTCTACCTATATTGTAAAAAAGTCAGATAGGCACTAAAGTATAGAGCTCCCAAAAAAATACAGTAGGAACCGTTTATAATCTGACGGTTTATAACCTCTTCGTATACATATTGTAGCTCGCTTAAGCGTTTCCACTTTAAGAACACTTGGCAATTTACCTCGCATGTGTGATAATCTCATTCCTGGTGCCCTGGCGTGGCAATGTTACGAGATATCACAAAAAATAGTGAAATAGCTCTCTCTTGTTAACGTGTTTTCATGCACGTCCAAGGTCCATGTAACATCGCAACGCGGACCCTAAAGATTATCCACATTCTCAAGTTTCTAAGGAGTATTAATTAACAGTCTAAAAGTGTCTCGTCTCAACTCATTACACAGAAAACTGCGAGCTGTAATAATTATAATCGTGCCTTAAAGTAAAAAAAAACATTACTTTCTCATGCCTGCGACCTCGAGCGTTACGCTTACGACACGCTCGAAACGTCAGGAAAATAATAAAAGTGTACGCGATGAAGTTCTGTTTTTGTCAAAATAATGAGTGAAAATTGTTTGAGTTTAACCTTTTGAACGCTTTCGCTCTCGCGTTCAAGACCTGGAGTGCGATTTTTGAATCTCACCAAGTGACTAATTCTCACCGATGTGAGTGATTTCCGAAAGTAAATCACTCACATCGGTGAGATTTAGTCACTTGGTGAGATTCAAAAATCGCACTCCTGGCCTACCCGCCAATATCTCAACTAGTGAATAACGAATATAAACCTTATCTGTCAGCAGGACAATTGCTTTGACAGCGTCAGCTATAGCCACTTTAGTGGCGGTTGGCGTGGCAAGTACGACAGCACACGACTGATTTAGTGGCTCTTGGCGTTCAAAAGATTAAATCAGTAAAAAAAAATCGTTGTTTTTCTTTTTAGCGATTCACCTAATAATACTTAAAGATTTTAAAGGGCCACTCTATTTTGTTACAAAGAAAGTTACCTCACTCTGACACGCTAACCAGCTAAAAGCAATATTGCGTCGTATTATTTATTTAGAGAATGTCTCTTTGTCGAAAGTATTAGGTACTAACTTCCTATAAAATATGCAATAAAAATATGTATATGTAGATAGCATCGTATTAGGACTTATATAACTACTTCTCACTTTTACGACGCTTAAATATTTGATCATTTAAGTTATCAACTAAATCTATATCTATTATATTTCATACTCAGATTTCTTAGCCGCATAACGAATGGATTTCCTGAAGCGAATAAACGTGTGAAAATTCATTCTCAACCGCAAGTTTTTACACAAGATGTGATAGCAAGTATTTACTTTATTAACCTCGTATCAAAGATTTTCTAATAGTTTAAAATTAAAACCTTATTAGTATAGCATAAGGTTAACATTTGTACTTACTTCTTAGTAAAACTTAATATGTAGGAAGGTAGTACTTGATATTTGGCCAATTAACAGTCTCGAGCGAGCAAATCAACGATCCGTGACTTTTTTAGCACCGCTCTGTTTCCTCCACTCATGTTATATAACGTTTGTATATTATCTATTATTTACGTATCTACACATAAAAAGATTTTATGTCGCACAGAAATTTTAAGTGGCTTACGTCACCGTAGTATATACATATAGTATTTGCGCATTGGCAGAGAGTATTTATTTAATAGAGGAGCACAGTCTAAGAACTTTTTGAGGCTCCAAGTCTGAAGCGCTATCTGAATAAATAAATAAATATTATAGGACAATCTTACACAAATCAACCTAGGCCCATAGTATGCTCAATAAGGCTTGTGTTATCGGTACTAGACGACGATATATATTATAATAGATAGATAGATATGGATAAATACTTAAATACATAGGAAACAACCATAACGTCCATAACTCAGAAACAATCTGTGATCAACAAACAAATAAATGCCCTGACCAGGATTCGAACCCGGCACCTCCTGCTTCGTAGGCAGGGTCACTACCGAATGGGCTTGGAGGCCGTTAACGATCTGAACGAGAGCAAACCAAAGTTACCGCGTGCTGCCCTCTATTAAATACATACTCTCTTGCATTGGTGAGTTGTGTTGTGGTGAAATTTACCTACGACGTGCTTACGACGCATTTTAGTGACAGAAACAAAACTATAGTTACATTTGATATTATTCCTTCTTACTTATGTTATGAACATGTTTGAAGTAAGTATCCAAGTATGAGCCGTCTCGTCTCTTGAATCGATAGTACCCACTTCTGGTTCTGTGTAAAAGAAGCATAAAACTTATATTGATCATTAAGATAAGCTTTTCGTACGATTAAGTTCAAAACTTCAAAGTGGGTTTTGGGATATTTACACTATTTTGTACGAAGAGTCAGGAGGATACTATTGTTAGGAGGGTATTTTTATATTTGTCAGGAAGCAGGAGCTAATTACAATACCATAAAGGTGCAGTTCCGAGCTAAGCGACAGTGACGCCACTAGGGCATGAATACCGGAATTCCGGAATCTCGGACCAATATTTACGATATTTCAATACCGGCATTGTTAAGGACCAATATCGGAATCCCGGTATTGGAAAGTTTTCGTAAAATTTTATGTAAATTTGATTAAACTAATGGCTAAAAGTAAAAATTTGCAGATATTGAGTCCAATATTATAAGTAATTATTATTTTGCATGTACCTACTGCACTATTTATCCTCTTTAATCTTTGTTTGTTCAGTTTAAATATGGCTGGGTCATTAGTTCCGCAGGGACATTTAAATTGATACAAAATCAGCCCCATATTTTTTCGTTTGATTGACGATTTTTATCAAATCAACCTAAGATGTTTTGTAATTTATCTACAAGTACTAGTAAAATGAGAAAATCCGTTCATAACATTTTACAGAATTTATTTTTACACAGCGAAATGTATCATTATCCGTAGAAAAAATACAGTTAAAATATCAGTAAGAAAATGTCGTAGACCCTTGCACGTACTTGTACGACTTATTAAGTACAGTCGCCATCAAATATATCGGAGCGGCCAGGGTACTCAAAAATATCTGAACATGCACTTTGTCGCCTTGACAATAGAGGCGTTGTTCAGATATTGTGACCACCGTGGCCGCTCCGATATATCTGATGGCGACTGTACCTATCTAATGTGTTTTCTTTTTCTTATATTTTAAGTAATCAATCGAAGCTTGAAGAAAACAAGATTTGAATAGTTTCCTCCCACGAACGCTGCGGCTGTGGAATAAACTCCCTGCCGAGGTTTTCCCAGCGGGCTACAGTATGAGGTTCTTCAAAAAAGGACTGTATAGGTTCTTAAAGGGTAGGCAACCCGCGTGAGAATGTGAAGGGTTGCAGGCGTCCAAATGTCTACGGTAACTGCTTACGATCAGGCGGGCCGTATGCTTGTTTGCCACCGTCGTGGTATTTAAAAAACCAAATACGTTATGCTATTTATTACCTTGTACGAAACAACGATATGTAATACTAGAATATAGGAATGATATGAAATTATATAAAACGTTATATACCCAGTTGCTGGACCACAAATTTAAAAGACCAAAAATCATGTCAATACGATTGTATTTATATGAAATGAATATTAACAAGTTGCAGCTAATAAATACAACAAAATATGATTAACAGTTAAGGTTGATTGAGTTTTTAACTGATTTTAGCCTTTAAACGTTTTTCAATGGTCACCTCCAATACCGGCATTAATACCGGAATTCCGGTATTGATCCCTAATTTCGGATTCAATACCGGTATTGAGAATCGTTCGATATTTGCATACCCTAGACGCCACTAACGCCGCGTTAGTATCGCCGCGACAGAGCGATAGTACAAGGTTATATAGAAATATATGACGGCGTGTACGAACACGGCGATACTTGACGCGGCGTCACTGCCGCCGTGTTCGTACACGCCGTCGTGTATTTCTATATTACCTTGTACTAACGCTCTGTCGCGGCGATACTAACGCGGCGTTAGTGGCGTCAGTGTCGCTTGGCTCGGAACTGTACAAAAGTTAATAAACCTAGGCAAGGCGGGTGGGACGCTTCACCACTGCTAAACATATAGCTTGAACGTGTTATGGGAGGGCAGGTATTTTCCGCACGGGTGGCCGCGCCAGCTTCCTTCCTCGTTGCGCTGTGCGGGCGCAAGTAGGGAAGTTAACTTAGACTGGTAACACCTGCTCCTACTTCCTTAACATTACATTTTCTACATTTGTTGTCTTTTACTTACATTGTGCAGTCGACGTCAAAAATATGTTTACACATTTTCACCTTATTCCTTTGTAATAAGGTGCAAAAGTGTAAATATATCTTTGAAGTCGACTGTACATTGCATATTGTGCGAGGTGATTAGGTAGGCTATACTGAATAACCTTTTCTATGGGACCAATTTCGAAATCACAATAAAGTCGACGTAGTGAGGCCAACAATTTTTTGGGATTTCGGGGTTGGTCCCATAGAAAAAGTTATTCTGTATAACCTGCCTAATCACCTCGTACAATATGGATAATTTTTGAAACAACATCCTGTATTACGAGAATATGACTTAAACTAAATCAAATAAAATAATGATTTAATAATACTGTCCTAAACGGCGATCGTCGTAAATAAAAATAAATATTATGGAACAATTTTACACTAATCAACCTAATCCCACAGGAAGCTCAAAAAGGTTTGTGTTGTGGGTATAGACGACGTTAATACCTATATAATAGATACATATAAATAAATACATTGAAGACATCCATAACTCAGGAATATCCGTGATACACACAAATAAATGCCCTGACTAGGATTCGAACCCGAGACCTCCTTCTTCATAGAAAGGGTCACCACTGACTAGGCTAAGAGGTCGTTACTAGGCTAAGGGCCTGTATCACAATCTCCAGATAAACTTATCTGCCAGTTAAAATGTTTGCTATCCTTTTCTCCAGTCATATAAAAGAAAAGGACAGCAAACATGTTTCTGACAGATATGCTTCAACTGGAGATTGTGAAACAGGCCATAAGACACATAAAATCATAACATAACGCCAGCAACAACGGATTGGCCGATTGGGCCGCAAGGAATTTCATATAAACAAATATTAATTATAACTACTATTAGACACTGTATATTTGCCATGTAGTTTTGAACCAATATGCCTGAAGTGTGACTAAACAGGTAGGTACCACAAACTTTACAGATCAGTAATTCACACAAGCGTCAGAGTCACACAAGATCAGTAAATCATACCCCAATTACGTAACGAAACAAAACCCCAAACATTGCGAGTCGTGCGTTGTGAAAAATGGCAAGGCGTTTGTCTTGCGACTTGCGATGTACAACACTGAGACTGGATTCAGCAACACGCATATAATACCAATCTTATAGTAAAATAAATCTTGTCCGTGATAAAATTTAATGGCCAACAATTAGAGCACTTAAAACTCCTAGACCCTATTCATTTAGAAATTGATTTCCGTGATAAATATTATTCAGTGATTTAAGAATAAAGAGGTGATAGACAGAAATTACCTTTGCGTTTGTGATATAAGCAGGGATAATATTAAAAGGAACTAACTAGTAGGTTATAGAGGAATTAGCGGCTTGTTTCCTCGATTCCTAAATTCGGTAAAGGCAAAACAGGTCGACAAAGTAAACTCTTCATTATTAAATGAAAAAATTGATAAATAATAAATACATGCATGCTCTGCATTGTTCTTTAATATGTTACCTACACTTACTTGGAAACAAGACGCACAAACAAACTTAATTCAGATAGCCACAAGAGTGATTTCAATTTAGTTTCAATATGTTCCTAATGCAAGTCGCAATAAGGTCCTGCGCTCGCACAGCCCGTGAACTATTGGCCGTAGATAAGAAAGGTGGGTCTCTTGGACCACAGTTCATATATCATTAGTACTCTAACTCTAAGAAAAAAGCGATATAACTAATATCAGTTTATTAAGCTTAAGATTATGTAATGGTATGGTAACCATCTCTACAATCATTAGACGATATGTTAACGCATGTTTTTGACACGATGAAATGTTTCCAATGCCATGTGGATTTTGTGTGAATATTTTTTTCTATTTTTGACATGCCTTGCGGTTCAGGTTTACATAGGTGTTGTTAGATCTGTAGATGTCTAGACACAATTAATTGTAAATCTCACAAATTTGTGCTGACTAAGGTTATGATTACGTGCGTGTGTGAAGTCAAAGTGCTGATAATTATATTACAAGCGAGAGTGAAAGGAAGAAATGACTCGTCGTCCCTGTCTCGCGCTTTCGTCCCGCCATCGCATCGCGCCGCGAGAGTGAGCGCGGTTAGTTTTCAGTGACTTCGCGGCGGCGGCGCTCTCTGCCGGCGACCTCCGGCACCCGGAACAGTGACATTTCCTTAGTGCTAGTGTTCTGCTGACTCAGCGTTCCTGGATCGCGCTGACGTCACGTGGATTTACACTCAGGTGAATAAGCCTAAAAGAACTTGGTGCTAGAACGTCGCGTGACCCACGGCCGCCGGCCAGTCATCCTTGTCCTCGATTATGCAGTTTATAGTTCTTGAATTAAACATTTTTCCAGGTACAAATTATAATGGTGATAAACCGCGCGATTTGTTGCGGTAACGACATTTTGGTGTGACAAACGCGTTGAACTCTTATGTATGGTTGTTTTTTATATTTATGTACAGCGAATACACTTTTATGGTATATATTTTCTCGTAGTTACTTAATTAATATTAAGTATCTCCTATAAAATAAGCCTATTAAATAAGTAATTACGATAAGGAAGAAATAAAAAGACGACTTAGTGCATTGAAAATTAATATTTGCACGCTGCGGAAGTCATGGTTAGAAATATCGCTCGTTTCACACAGTTAAGTAATTTTAATTCGTGACTAATCAACAGATAATTATATTAAACAGCCCTCCTGGCAGTGTCGCAAGAGCCTTGTGACAAGACAATAAACCTATTATGATCAACCAAATCAACTGCAATCGGGCTGAAAACGGTTTAAGAAACTTTTGCAATAAGAATTATTGCAAATCGATAAACACCGCAAAGTATTTGGTAAGATTCAATTTGGTAGAGATACAAAGCAGTATCTCCTCTTGTAACGACCTCTCAAAAACATCAAAGTTCTTCAATATCTCTCGACTACTGTTAGTACATCACAAGTAGCTACATGTATAACGTATCTTGAACAATGACTTAACACAGTCTACTGTCAGCAGTCTACGTATTAAGTGCTTCGTACATATTAATGACCACATATCATACTAATACGATAAGAGAAAGAATTACTAAACCACCCTCAGGCAACAGCCTATACAGGTGATCACGTGAATTTGAATGATCGATATCACGCTAGTAAACTGGTTCGGGCTAACGCAAGATTAAATACAAAACCGATATGGTATTGGTTTATTTGAAATAAATCCCATAGACATATAAAATAAGAAGACGGAATCCCACGAAGATAAAACTGTGATTCCATAATGAGCCGCGATCTCGTGCACACACACTCACTTTTGACGTTTGAACCAATCACCGCTCGTCCACGAGTTGTATATGTGTGCGTGTCGTTTTGTCTTCACGGCGCCACGTCTTCTTATTTTATATGTCTATGATAAATCCATAATGTTTATTGTTAAATAATAACCAGATTGCTATGACGCCTATGACTCGATACGACGTAGCACGCCTATTCGAACATCAGTATTAAACATGTCATATTGGGCACAATTATTATTGTTTCTATCTAGAAACCTTTCGTTTAATTTTTTACTTTGTAAGAAGAACACAAAACACGTTTTTGCATATTACTGATAAGTACAATTTGACTTTATAATAATAATGCAGAGACTACCTGCTAACATTTATAAACTGGTACACTGACAGTAGATACAAAATGTGAAGCTGCGCTGCCTATCATAGGATATTTAAATTAAATGTCACGGTTATGCAAGCACTTATCATTCGGCATTTGTTCCTCGGATTACAATATTGACAGCCAAAGCATCTTTAGTAAGTAGTTTATCTTTTCTTGCTATAAAATTGGCATTTAACTAGGACTAAATGCTATTGTATTCTTTAACAGTATTACTCATTCATATAATTTGTAGGTTGTAGGCGGTAATTGAGTAAAAGTCCGTCGAAGTTACTTTTAAAAATACCTACCGTTACCTCATGTTTTCATAATTTATTATAAAAATACCACACGATATTGCAGAACATATTTGACTTGATACTTATTTGACACAGCGTACGTATTTCCAAAAAAACTTATGAAGTGTGAGTTATAATTATAAAGGTAATGAAAATGTATACCACTATGTGTGGCCTGAATTACTTAAATGTAAACAAACAAGCCGAAACCTATCCAATTGCAGTGAGGCGTGAGGCAAGGGGATGTCATATACCCCAAATTGTTTACCGCTGCTCTGGAAGATGCTTTCAAGCTTCTGGAATGGGACGGACTGGGCATCAATATTAACGGCGAATACATCACCAACCTCCGCTTCGCCGACAATATTGTAGTTATGGCTGAGACCCTGGAAGACCTCGGCAAAATGCTGAACGACCTCAGTAGTCTCTCAACAAGTGAGTCTATTTAAGGATGAACATAGAGATGACGAATATTATGTCGAACTCCCTTGTTGTACCCACTTCCTTGAAAGTTGGAGACTCTACACTTGAAGTTGATGACGACTATTTATACCTGGGACAAACTGTCCAGTTAGGTAGGTCCAACTTTAAGAAAGAGGTGTTTCGTCGTATCCAACATGGATGGGCAGCGTTTGGGAAGCTACGTAGCATTTTCTCGTCCAAAATACCGCAATGTCTTAAGACGAAGGTTTTCAACCCGTATGTGTTGCCAGTGATGACATACGGAACCGAAACGTGGTCGCTCACAATGGGCCTCATAAGAAGGCTTAAGGTCACTCAAAGAGCAATGGAGCGAGCTATGCTCGGTGTTTCTCTGCGTGATCGCATCAGAAACGAAGAGATCCACTGGAGAACCAAGGTTGTCGACATAGCTCAGAGAGTTGCCAGACTTAAGTGGCAGTGGGTGGGCCACATTTCTCGCAGAACTGATGGCCGATGGTTCTTGAGTGGCGACCGCGTACCGGAAGACGCAGTAAGGCCCCAGACTAGGTGGACCGACGATCTGGTTAGAGTCGCAGGAAACAACTGGTTAAGAGCGGCAAATGACCATTCGTTGTGGAGATCCTTGTTTGGGAGGCTTCTGTCCAGCAGTGGACGTCTTTCGGATGAAATGATGACGATGAAACAAACAACATTTTTTATTTAGACTACACATAATTCCAAAACAATCAATTAAAAAAAAACACTATATACATATAATAAGTCGTTTTTGCAAACTCAGTTTGGTTTATTTCCATATTCTTGACATATTTACGTCGCACCCGCACCAATGATGTTTCTCTGTTTGGCCTAAAGGTTGACTGGTAGAGAATGCCGTCCGCCTTTTGTGATCGTATATTTGTTATTGTGCAATAAAGTTTAAATAAATAAATAAATATGTACTTACAAACAAAAATATGCAGACGGTTTCGTTTGGGACACCGACCGGGGCGGTCGTCCCTTCGTCCTCTATTGCATTCATAAAAATCCCATAAGTTAAACAATAGACGGTTCTTACCACGTAGCACGTGTTAGCGCAACGCAACTGCCCGCCCGCGCCGAGGCAGTTTTAGAGAAAGTCGGTTCTAAGTATGCGTGGTCTGTTTATGTATTTTCGTTTTCCTAATTTCGCGAAAAATAATATAATCCAGATCCATTAAGCAGTGCACTGTGACACGCCCTTACATTATTATACGTGCACCCGCGAGTGAATTTAAGTGAGTGCGCGACAGGCTCCGCTCGACTCTTCCACGCTTGACTGGAGTGGCCTGAGAGGATAAAGATAACATCATACAATGCCCCACATCGACGCGGGTGAGATCTTTCCATGGTTTACTGCTTATACTGGGCCTTTGCTATTGGGGCCAGACCCATCTAGGTCTTCTTCTTCTTCTTTCTCGTTCCCTCACTGCTGAGGATCGCGACTACATGTAGCTTGCTTCCATAATGTGCGGTCATAGGCCATGTGGACTGCACGGTTCAGGTTGCCGCCAGCCGACCTTTTTGCGGCGTACTATTTTAAGTAACTAAAGGGGAAGGGATTAAGAAAGGCCCAGAGAGTGCTCTGTAAGGGCCAGAGCCTGACTTTGGCTAAAACCAGTAGCTTCGGTATCCAACTAAGTAGGCTTCTAATTTTTTTCCATGATACCTAATCGGTATGTAGGTACTATTTCTAGTAAACTGAATTTAGCTTGGCCACAAGGGAAATAAGGGAAACTCCGTAGATGACTGGACGTGTATAACATATACACGCGCGCACGGTCATACCAACGCCCAAAACTTATCTTAGAGCAACGAAATTTTGTTATCAAAAAATAAACGTGCGCATTGCAATTTGAAGTACAAATATCATATCTAAAACCACCCCATAATTTAACTAACTAAAATAAACATAAACTATTGGCTAGTTGAAGGGTCTGGAAACATTAGATGAGAGCATTTCCACGCAAGCATTGTTATGGCAACTCCTTCGCAGTTCGCAGAAAACAATAAGCTGCCGTCCAAAGGGTTACAATCGCCACATGCACAAATTCTAAAACGAGCCGCCGAAGGCAGGGATCCATACCTACAGAACAATATAATGACTAACAAAACAAAATAAAATACTGACAAAAGCTGCAAACTTAAAGAGAAATATAATGTGCAATTAACACAACCATCGAGACTTTCTCCAGGAAAGAGGGACAGAAAAAAAACGTTTTTTGTCATGTTCGACGGACGCGCATCCGAGATCTCCAAACACGTGCGGTTGCTAGCCGCCTGGAAAGACAATAGTGATCATAAATTCGGTTTTTAAATGACAGAGATCCTATGACCAGAACGAAAAAAAAAAACTTAACCTAAGCGATGTGAAATATTCGAGCAAGCTAACATTCCTATTCCACAAACTAAAGATATGAAATTGAACAACGCACTACACAGCCAACAGAAATACGCGATGCATGATAAAATGTGTAAAATACCTTTTGCGTATATAAAAAAGTTTATTATTTATAATATTTAAGTTTTAAGTTATGGTTTTTTATGTTTCCATGACTTAAAGTGCAACCATTAAATGTGCAGCATTGTGAATGTACTTATACACAAAAATCCATATTGGATATCAGTGGAGTGTTATTGGCGTTTTTGTGCGAGTAATCAGTGCCTAGTGTGACAATGAAAAATAATTATATTCGTGCTAAAAGATTTAGATTAAATTAGCGGCGATTCTTTCAAGCGATGTTTACTTGTTCAAATTTTTATAGTCATATAATATCAAGTGAGTGTGATTCGTGTTTTATAATGAAGTTATATATTTTGTGTGTGTGTCTTGTGTAATACATCGAAGTTGTACTATTGTGTGTTTACTGTTTAATGTTAAACAGTACAATATGTATTTGGAGTGATTCACATGTGGCTCACTACACAGACTTGCGCCACACTATGCGACTACATTAACACCACACTACCAACCAACCTAACCACGCATACAGACACTAATAAATGAAGCAACGTCTTACTTATAGAACTCTACTCCCTTCGATTTGTCCAATCGCAGAAAAATTGACTACCATTTCTACAGGCTACAAAGAAACAGTCAGCTGAATTTGCTCCGGCAAGCATTCGACAAGCAGCAATTAAGACAAGATGCGACAAGGCCACTCCAAACGCTAAAATCCGCACTTAGTTTAGTCAAAAATAATCGAGTAGCGTACAACGACGTAAATATTAATGAATAAAATAGTTACCGCACTTTCTATGGCCTACGGTCTTAAATCCAGGGTTCTCACAAGCACCAACAGATCACAGCTAAGGAAATACGAACGACATACTATATTCTAAACAAAATGATAGACGCAACGTATCTAATGAACCGTCTCAAAAATTACATGAGATGCTGGAAGACAAGACGTTAACGGATTAGGTACAAGTGCACAAACTAACTATGCTATAGACTCATTGACTGAAGACCTATACGCACTTGCTGCGCTAAGCTATAGTCCACAACCCCACATGAAGAGCAAGTGAAAGAGTGAGACCTATTTTTTACTCATGGATTGGCTACTCGAACCAGAGAATAACTTGACCACAACCAGAAAATAACTACGGCAAACCTAGTCCAACTGCTAGACTACAGATCATAAGGCAATGAACGCAACTTAATTATACGCAGTCACCATCCCTTCGTATATATTTACACACAGTATTTATCCATCTCCCTCACGCTGGGCACGATGCAAGTATTCGGTCTGGCTCTACCTCCTGTCATTCCTATTATCCTTGACTGCACAAACCCGACAGTCCCATCCTGTATTTATTGGCCCACCGGTTTCTCGGGCAGGAGGGCCAGCTGAGCATACTAGGGCGGCAGACGACGGGAAGAGCACGCGAGAAAGCCCGGATACACGCCCTATCTCGGAGTGGGTACGTCCGGACAGAGGTCGTTAACCCGCCGTACTCTACACCTTTGACCGACGGCCTGAACCGTACTAGCACGTGTATTTGAGCTATATCGGCAAACCTACTCGTCCCTCCCTCCCTTGTATGACCAGCGCCTCTGCGTCCTTGCAGCAGAACTGCTGGCTGGTGGTGTCACATGACGGTGACGGTGACGGTGCGGTACTTACAAACAAAAATATGCAGACTGGCGAGGAATTGTGCGTGTAATAGCGTTACGGCACGCTCGAAACGTCAGGAAAATAATAAAAGTAAGTGTACGCGATTAAGTCCCGTTTTTGTCATAATAATGAGTGAACATCGTGTAAGTTTAAATCAGTACATTGTAAACCGGTACGGGCCGGATTTAGCAATAAAATTAAGACGTCTAGGATGGTTGCGGAAAAAACGAGTGCGCTTAACAACATCGTTGTCATTTTTAATTAAGTGTCGCGATTCGGACCTAATACCTACGTGTGTTAAACTAACACCGCGCAAGGACATACCGTTTTCTGCAAGAATCCTAAGGGCTGCTAGTATCCGTCTATTGAAACAGCAAATAAAGAATGTTTACGTGGGCCTGGACAGAGTGCAGTGCGAGTTATACGGGTTGCATAATATGTGTAGTGCAGTGTTATCTAGTGATGACTTCGACTTATTGGATCGGATTACCTTCGAACAAGCGGACCGTATTTATTATTATCGTACTGAGGTTATGCACCTCAGTACGATAATAATAAATACGAGAGGTTGCTATATCGACATGGAATAAACGAGACCAGGGGTAAGCAGCGCCATGATAAACCTACCTCCACGGTTATAAATTTATCAAGCACCACTTTAGAAAAAGCGACCGTCGGTATACTTGAGAAAGGGTTGAATTTCGCTTTGACACCTAAGCGGATTCCATATGAGACCGTAATCTGTAGTGTTGAGGAGGCAATAATGTGTAACAAGGTGCCGCTTAGCGATGCGGAGGTGCTAAGACAAGATGTTGCGGTTATTTTGCGAAAGGCTACACTACCGAAGAGTAACGTTACTGCAGAAGAGCGATCAGCACTGAAGAACCTGAGAGCGAATGAGGATATCCTGGTTCTAAAGGCGGACAAGGGAAACGCCACTGTGGTCATGGACTCGTCGGATTACGACGCGAAAATTCGGCTTTTATTAAATGACACGAATGTGTACACGCCTGTCTCATATGACCCTACTGCCAGAGTTACGCGCCGAATTAGGGCTGTCATTAGGGATTATAAGGAGTTATTTCAGGAGGACGTTTATGACCGCTTATACAAGCCTAAAATAGTGCAACCCCCGAAGTTGTATGGATTACCGAAGGTGCACAAGTCAAACGTGCCCTTGCGACCGATTGTAAGTCAGATCGCCTCACCTACTTACGATCTGGCCAAGCACGTTGCATCGGTGTTGCAGCCGCTTGTGGGTAAGACAACGTCTGTTGTGAAGGATTCCCGTCACTTTATAGACATTCTTAAGAACATAACGCTGGAACCAGATGACATAATGGTGAGTTTTGATGTCGAGTCACTCTTTACCTATGTACCAGTAAGAGAATGTCTTGAGGTAGTTCGGGGAAGGCTTGCGGACAATGAGATACTGGGATCAGTCATGGTGTTATTAAGGAACTGTTTGGAAGGAAGCTACTTTTTGTATAGAGGAACGCATTACCTCCAGATCGACGGAGTTGCTATGGGTAGCCCTGTCGCCCCGGTTTTAGCAAATATCTGGATGGAGCATTTTGAGGCCAGCTTAGATCTGCAACCATGGGCAGTGAAATTGTGGAAGCGATATGTCGATGATGTGTTTTGCATTATAAAGGGTGGCAAACAGGAAGTTGAATAGTTGCTCCAGTATCTTAATTCCATTCATCCCAAGGTAAAGTTTACCTATGAATTGGAATCGGAACGTAGTTTGCCTTTTCTGGACGTGAAAGTGATAGGTCGAATGGATGGATCCCTGGCGCACACTGTCTACAGGAAGCCCACACACACAGACAGGTATCTTAACGCTCTGTCTCACCATCACCCTCGCCATCTACTGTCAGTAGTGAATTCCCTAAGGAACAGAGCACATGATCTTTGTGACCCTGAATTTTTAGAGAGTGAGATGTCACATATTCAGGAGGTCCTTAGGAGGAATGGGTACAGGGTGGACAGTAGGCAACCCAGACGGAAACCGGGAAAGAATCATCCGGATGTTGCAAGACGACCGGCATTTTTGCCTTATGTCAAAGGAGTGACGGACAAAGTAGGTACAGTACTAAGGAAGTACTCTATACAAACCGTATACATGCCGTTATCCAGGGTGTCGGGGCATTTAAGGTCGGCTAAGGATGTTATCCCTTATCAAACACCGGGTGTTTATAAGATTGATTGTAGCTGTGGTAGTTCCTATATTGGGGAAACCAAACGCAAAATAGCGGAAAGGGTCAGGGAACCTATCACAGCAGTCAAAAATCGGCAAATAAACAAGTCTGCTGTGGCCGAACATTTGTTAGAATCTGGACCAAACCACTGGATTGAGCTCCATAATCCAAAAGTCCTCTCTACAGAACGTCTTCGTTATAGCAGGAAACTACGAGAAGCTATTGAAATTAGGAAGCATAAGAATTTCAACCAGAACGAGGGACAGGGGATCTCGTCTTCGTGGAATCCAGTGATCAGCAAATGTAAGCGTGAAAATACTTGCATTTCCAAACCACCAGATGTCGTGAGTGTTGTGTGTAGGCAAAGTGACAACCCTAGCGTGAATGTGCATAATCGAGAACAAGTGCGGGTAGTTCGAAAAACCCGCGCAGCTAGGAGATGCTGATACAATTCCTCGCCAGTCTGCCTGCGACCACGAGCGTTACGGCACGCTCGAAACGTCAGGAAAATAATAAAAGTAAGTGTACGCGATTAAGTCCCGTTTTTGTCATAATAAAAATATGCAGTCGAAATGGTCTCTACTCTGGTCTTCTGTGTAAGCAGTGCAGTGTGGTTGTCTAATGTCTACTCTTATCTGGGAAATGGTTTGTTTATATTGTCTGTTGTATTGACCATGTGGCCCACGGGTCATTAGTCGTGAATATGGGCTATTTCCGCGACAGCCCAGATTGGTCGCCTCGCTTGCAACACGGCTGCAGGTGCGATCTTGACATTTCGATAGTCTCCGACCTAACAGCCTTATCTTTGATCTTTTACGCGCGGTGATGCTGAAAGCCAATAACAAACACTAACACAGCTAACCCTTTAACCCATGGAAGGATTGACAATTATATTAAAATGTTGATTTTGTGTAAATAAAATATTATGAGCCGTCTTTTATTACTACAAACATTTTGACAACAAATTAAGTTTACTACTACTAATAGATACAGTTATATAACAAAAAGAGAAGATTTGCTATTTGGCTGGTTGACTGGAAAATCCCCATATCTTACTATGCATGAAAAATAATTATATTATGAAAAGGCGTGAATACACATGACATGACTGTAACTACTTCTTGAATGTGCTAACTATTCTCATGGGATTGTTGACTTACGAGCGCTAAAATTTAAAAAAAACTTAGCTTGCAAATTTGTTGTCATTGTTTTAGCATTGAAATTAATAACTTAATAGTAGTTTATGTAACTGTTACGTAATAAGGGTCCTTAAAACATGAGTGTGGTTTTATGAAATGAGCCGCAGGCGAATTTCATAATAAGATCACACGAGTGTTTTAAGGCCTAATTAATTACGTACAGTTGCATACACTGCTTTATCTACACTCATATTATATATATTAAATTAATTGTTCGGAAACCATAGAATGACCGCCATTGTACCGTCATGGCCTACTCGATTGTGCCGGCGCTCGCGCGGGACCAATCGAGTTGGCCATGGCGGTAACATTATGTTATCAAATTCGATGTTCCAAATTTGAAACTCATTGCTTAACAATATTTGAGCATGCATAGTTAAAATTACGTTACTGCCGCAGATAAGAAACTTATCATAGTTAAATCGTTTGTTGTAATGCATGTCATTGACGTCATTGTCTACGGTTTTTGAACGCATTTTAGAGTACTTACAGTATGAGTGTAGATAAAGTAAATAATCATGATCTTAAATAAAATTACTATAGCTTTTATTTTTAAAACACCATTTCATAGTTTTAGACAGAGTTTTAAATATCAAATTTGACCGCTCGACTCTCAAAAATAGCGCCCCAGGTAGATTACCCAATATTTTATTTACTGGCAAATTAGCATATAACATGGGAACGAGGGTGTGGACTTGAGGGCTACAGACCTGCCAGGAGGTATGAAAGACGCAAATGCAATTTTAACTAACAAAAGTATGAACTGTGTGCCAGTCACTTATACAATGTAATTCTTCTAATGTATTCCCATCTATATATAGTTGCATTGACTTGCTGTAAATACAAACAGAAACGCAGCTCATAGTTACATAATGCACAGTTTTTCCTGACTTTGCGTGAGTTGATAAGTAACGTCAATTGATTTCCACGAAGAGTGATATGTTGTACTTTGATTAATTATCTCCATTGTGACGTGTATGACAGCTTCGATGGAAGTCGATTTCCAAACTTTCATATACGTATTACCATTTTTAGGGTTCCGTAGTCAACTAGGAACCCTTATAGTTTCGCCATGTCTGCCCGTCCGTCCGTCCGTCCGTCCGTCCGTCCGTCCGTCCGTCCGCGGATAATCTCAGTGACCGTTAGCACTAGAAAGCTGAAATTTGGTACTAATATGTATATCAATATCAATAGTGGTAAAATAAAAAGTCGAAAAAAATTTTTATTAGGGTACCTCCCCTATACGTAAAGTGGGGAGTAATTTTTTTTTTTCATTTCAACCCTAACGTGTGATATATTGTTGGATAGGTATTTAAAAATGAATAGGGAAAATGAAATGAACCATAAGTTTTAAAAATATGAAAAAAATCTCAAAGGTAGAACTTTATAAAAACTTTGTAGGACAATTATTTTGAACTTGATAGGATGAATAGTTTTTGAAAAAAAATACAAACTAATTTCTGAACTAAGTTTGTAATTTAACCGTATAAGCAGGCGTTTATTGTACCTGTAATTTCTACAAAATTACAATGAAATGACGTGCTTTCAAATAAAGTAAAAACGGTGAAAATCGGGTCACGCAATAAAGAATTATCCTATAAAAATCATCTTCCATACTTTAAGCTCGCGCGCAATAGTTTACTTAATTTGCCGATAGATGTCGCTGTACGTGAAACTCTCATATTATATCCTACATGGCGGTGTTATTAACTCTTAAGTGGGGACACTTACTGTGACGGACGGAAAACTACGGAACCCTACACTGAGCGTGGCCCGACACGCTCTTGGCCGGTTTTTTAAGATATCTAAATGGTACTAAAAGTTCTGTTACTATGATAAACAAATGGAGATACTCTAAAATAATAATAATAGATACTCTCAACCAATGGGTACTGTAAGTATATTGCCGTAGGTATGTATACGAGTATCACGACTTAACGGCGGTGAATGTTATTAAATTGTCGAATGTTGATTTTCTTTGTTCTAGCACTGTGTTTAGGCGTGAGTAGTTCGCTAATTCTATTATACCAAAGACTCCCACAGCATGCGTTCCTTCACTAATACAATGTAGTGTATGTGTTACACTTTCTCACGTATAGCTTTGGTGAAACCACTAAAATAACCTGCAAGTATCATACGATAATGGACTTTATGTGAATGCCATTTGACTGAAAATTCCATATTCGTCTGATTTTGGTAGACCCCAACTTGTGTGAGCAGGTATCACGTGACGAGGATTAGCATACTATGGCGTAAATTCTATTGTTTTTAACTACCGAAGTGTCTCGTGACGTCACAAATTTTCCAGGTTCATGGAGTCTCAAACATTTCATTTGAAGCTTGTCACACAGCATCAGTTGGTACATACATGTGTATTGTTGCAATACAATGCCTAATCACACTATTTCGTCATTTTGACTGATGTAGGTATACGACATAGGTTCATTTTTCATGACATTTTATCTAACTATTAATTATGCATACATATCCTTATAATAGCGCGTATTTTTTTATTCAGCAATGTTAGATAACAATAGATTTGTTCGTATACTTTTTTCTTTAGTAGTAGCGCTTTAGAAGCGATTATATGTGTGTTAACGATAAGGGGACCCTCTTGTTCCTTTAGCCATCAACACAGTGAATCCTCCTTTTTGTAAAGGGTCGGCAACGCGCATGTAACACCTCTGAAGTTGCAGGCGTCCATAGACTACGGTAGCTGCTTACCATCAGGCGGGCCGTCTGCTTGTTTGCCGCCGCCGTGGTATAAAAATTAAAAAAAAGGTGCGCTGATAGCCTGGCTACAAAACGTCCAACTTGCAATTGAACGAATCGAGAAACACTGGGTTCAGACCGCGGCTCGTACGTCGCCATCAAATATATCTGGTGGCCAAGGTACTGAAAAATATCTGAACATGCACTTTATCGCCTTGGCAATAGAGGCGATGTCCAGATATTTGTGACCACCTTGAGCGCTCGGATATATCTGATGGCGACTGTACCATTGACTTTTTCTGAACTTATTTAAGAAATATAATTTGATATGTATTTCTCGCTTTTCCCTGAAGGA
Source organism: Pammene aurita (assembly GCA_947086415.1). NCBI lineage: Eukaryota > Metazoa > Arthropoda > Insecta > Lepidoptera > Tortricidae > Pammene > Pammene aurita. The sequence goes on along the minus strand of OX352300.1, from coordinate 13,085,427 downwards.
TAAAATCGTGAGGAATCCGGACCTAATCCCAATAAGGCTTAGTTTCTATTCCGGGTTGGGACGACTAATAATAATCACTTGCCTGTCTGCGCCAATTTATGGGATTAGGTTGCAGAACATACCACAGGCATGGAGCCGTTGCAAAAATCCGGGATAAATGTTAGGAGGATGTTTCAAAATTGTACCTAGATTTCAATCTGTAGGAATGTCGCCAACTATCGTCGCTAAAACCAGGCCCCACTGTACTAAAGATCTCATAATAAACATAATTTTAAACAAGAAAGAACCGACTTCCCTTAGCCTACTCAACCTTTCCAAGAGCAAATGCCCGAGCTACTGTAAAACATACTGAAATCACTATAGGTGTGCCTATAATATTTTAAGAGTTCCCTCGATTTCTCCAGGATCCCATCATCACATCCTGACCTAGGCCATGATTGTACCAATGTTGTACCAATGTGAGACCAATGTCAGACCAATGTGAGACCAATGTTGAATGAAAATCTGTTCGAATAGCAAATGTCAATGTCGTCATAGCGTTGAGTTGAGTTGGGTTGGAGCTGTGTCTGTCCAGTGTGTGTGTTTATTTTTCGAATCGCGGCCCTAGTGACAATGGGACCAACTGTGAAGTTTCAAACAAAAAAAGAATTTTCCAAATCGGCCCAGCCGTCTTCGAATAATCGGTGAACACACATTAAAAAATTGCAAAAACAAAGACCCCCACGAATTGATAACCTCCTCCGTCGAAATCTTGAAGTCGGTATAAAATGCATCAGTTGAGGGTAACGTAGCGGTCAGCAAAGAATTTCGGGCAAGGCCAGCCGTGACGTGACCGATGTTTGCTATTGCGCAAATCGAGCGCCTACTGCGCTGACATCTGTGACCGCCCGACTGTTTGCATTTTTCCGTACCTAGTATTTACTCGTTTAAGCCATGCTAAAATCACTGTCCTTCTACTAGCCTAATACCTTGGGTACATGGTGTCGCAATAAGAGTCACTTATTCAATAATCTGTTAACATATTGGTATGTTTAAACAAATACAAGAGTATAAACTGGCCAAAGAAGGTTTTACTACAGGTAACTTAATGTAGGTCATTATGAAAGTTTATCCTTGATTATTTAAGCATCTGTTTAGGAACTTTGAGTACCGTCGAGTTCCGTATCTTCGCCTGGATTTTGACACATTTCCCAAAAAATCTTTCAAATTTGAAAGCATTTTAGTCCGTTATGGCCAAAAAACGTATTTTAGTACTCCTGACTATCAGTATATACCATTAAAGCTTTGAATTTCATTGGGTAACTTGGCAATAAATGGCCCCGAAGGCAATAGGCGAAGTTTGGGTGTTTTCTCCAATCTTCGCCTATGGCATGCCTTACCGCTAATTATAAACTTTTCTGGGACTTACACCTATCAAGTCTTATCTCCCTGGAACGTGTTAATATAATATGAACCTTAACTACACCAGACTAGCCACATTTAAAAAAAAATGTGTAGTAGGCGAAGATTGGCAACAGTCTGAAGTTGTTTACATACATTTTCTAAAATGATGCTAGGGCTGCCAAAAATTAACCAACATGTCAAATAAAGGAGAGTAATGGTTTATAAGTAAAAAAAAAGATTAAAAAAAAATGTTTATTATGTAAACAAAAAACGTATCTCTTTTCGCTTATCAGTATTTTCGTAATCGAGATCAAATCAACCTTTGGCTTCTACACATAATTACCTTTTCAAAGTGAGACCGTACAACCGTACAATGATTGCCTTCTAAGGGTTCCTTGTTCATACCACGTACCTACTATTACTACTGGGTACATCTACATATATCTTTAGGGCACAGCTTACTAACTTTCCTCCAAATCGCTAATCCCATTTCCGAAAAACCAAACATAAGAAAATATGTACATTTGGAAACAAATTTGACAACCCTAGGGGTAGGCGAAGTTCGGTAACAAGATGGCCGCCAAATACCCTCACCAATGTTTTATCCAATTGTGACTTCTAAACGTAAGCTAGCCATTAAATAATAGTTACATATTAAAAAGAAATAGTTACAGGATATAATCATGTAAAAAGTTTAACATTACCTGGCCTGTATCACTGTTTAAACCTGAAGTTAAAACACTGGCTTAAAAAAACATGTGGTCGGTGTCGCGCAAAAACCTCACTGAATGTCAACTATATGAAGTTAGCCACAGATCGTTCGAAGAATGTTGACACCCGTAAAAAATACTTTGTATTTAGTAGTTTTGTGCAAGGCTTGCACTAGAAACATTTTGTTAAAGTCAATTTATGTAAAAATAGGCGAACATAGGTAGCACAGGCGAAGATACGCAACACGACGGTAGATAACTAAATGTTAAGAATATGAAGGAATTGCCTAGAATGTTAAGATAATCGCATCGTTCACTTTGCAAGAGAAGTCGTACGAGAACCGATACGGTTTTAGGGTTCCGTAGCCAAATGGCAAAAAACGGAACCCTATGGATTCGTCATGTCTGTCTGTCTGTCTGTCTGTCCGTCCGTATGTCACAGCCATTTTACTCGGAAACTATACGACGTATCTGAATAAAATTTACACATAAGGTGTATTCTGTATGCCGCTACTTAGTTATGTATTTAAATTTGAAAAAAAAATATTTTAAGGGGGGGCGCTCCATACATGTAACTAAATTTCAAAAAAATTGTTTTTACCAAATGTGACACATCAATCGAGGTAATATTGAGGTTTCTTTGATCATTTTGTGATTAAGTGAATATTTTTTGAAATAATCGCTTCGAAAGTCAGAAAAATTGTGCCCATCCCCCTGTAACTTTTGAACCGTAAGTCCAAAAAATATGAAAAAATTTGAGGAGATGCGCCTTATCATATACTTTCTACGAAAATTATTTTGAGTATTATCGGTTTAGCCATTTTTGAGTTATCTCCAAAAAACTTCTTCCAGGCATCAGATACCTTTTGGTATTAGTTTGGTTCTTATTCCATTGAAGGTACGGAACCCTCCTATGCGTGGTCCGACACGCACTTGGCCGGTTTTTTTTAAATATGGTAAATGCGTTTTTCTCTGTTATAAATGTCACTAAAGTGAAAACGGTATAGAGGTTTCCTAAATATTGGCCACACTCTTTGTTTCAGCATCTGAGAATGCTTAATTTGAGATACCTCCTTAAATACAAACTACATGAAATCTTAACCTTTTTCTTAGGTGCTTAATATCTCAACCAGTCCCTTTATACGTGGACAACTATATATATAGGTGTTTTACATAGCTGTTTGAGAGCTGAAGTTAAAATACAGATCGTTTTTAATCTTGACAAAGGCCATAACGCACGGCCACGATCGCAGATCCATTAGACTAATGAGTAATTATTGATGCTTTGAATTCAGTGCCTGCGCTAAAGCACAACCAACAACCGATGGTTGTGCATGTTGTGCATGAGAGTTGAGCATGTTTGGTTTTTTATTTAATTATTTTAATTTTTTCGTATGGCTTTTTGTGTTACTCTACTTCAGAGATTTACAGTTTTTAAGTACTGTACCGCTTTTTTAGTTAAGGTGGTAAAATCCTTCACTTGCCCATGGTATTTTGTTAGAGGACAGTCTAATACCGTGTGGTGTACGGTCTGCTCGGGTGCTCCACATCGACATACTGGTGATTCGCACCAGTTCCATTTATTTATTTATTTATTATGTATTATTTAAATTATTTACATAACTGCAAAACTAAAAACAAAATTAATCTCTAGGTACAATAAATAAGTCGATTTACGTTGTAAAGTTCCCGTCATGTAAAGTTTACATAACAGCTGGAGCTTAGAAGAAAGAGTATTTTAAGCTTACCGATGCCGAATCTATAACGATAAAAAACAAATAAATACATATCTTGAAACTATTAAAATTGACAAGGCAATCACTTATTTTCTGGCCCCCGGCAATCATTTAACAATAATGTAACACACTAAAATTGCAATGTTATACAATATCACAGGTGAAAAAGACAATCGAGTGGTGATCAATCGTCCCTTTTGATTTATGTGACTCTGTAGAAAATCTACAATAGGTATATTTATCAACTTGATTTATGTTTTACGCCTATTTCTTAGAACTGGAATAGTGATATACTGATGGTGCAAAATTGTGAAGATCAGCAGCCTCTAGAGCGTTTATAGAGCCTGGGGTTTGACAGATTTTATAATTACCTATACCCCGAAATTAAGTTTAAGGAGGATTTCATTAACTAAATAGATTATTTTATCGATACAAGCACCGATCTAATAATACCATGGATACACAATCAGCCCAAAAATATGACCCCACAATAGTACCTCAACTCGGGCGGTACTTTCTTTGACAGTCTTATTACGGTATAAATTTTACAAATTTTCAGGAGCCATATTTTCAGCAAATCTTGTTTGAAACTGTACCTCCTTTACATTGTTGCTCGAAGGATACAAGAAATTGATTTAAACAAAACACGTTGACTTAAAAGTGTTCTAAATATCAGCACATTCAAAGCAATTGCACTGATTTATTTCCACGACATATGCATATTTCAGGCTATTATGGTGACAAACTTGCAACAACTCCAAATAATGGACATGTACACAAACGAGGGTGTGCATCTCTGTCAAAAAAAATTGAGTTAGACAACTAGTATCCGATACTTTTGCCTAAGTGAGAAAGAGAACTTGTCATGTTAAGAAGGGACATTGTTCGTGACGTCCAGAGGGACCTCTGTTTAGTACTATTATTTGCTCGGTGACACAACACACGAAAGGGGTGTTAACTGAGTAGGTATACAAATAAAAATTAATCATGGCATCAAGTTGTCTATGAAAACTCTGCAATTTATAGTCTGTTGACACGCGACGCTCCCAGTCGGAGAAGAAGGTCACCTGATGCAATTGAATTAGGTGTCGACTACTATTTAACAGCTCCATCATTAATAATTTAAAGGTATATGAATACTCATTTAGCTATACAGCCGAAGATGTACTTGACAAAAGTATACATTTAACCAATACTACATAAAATAATATAAAAAAAGCCTTTGTTTATAGGGAATTATAAAAATTACAAATCATATTCAACACATATTTTTTAAAGTTTAATAAAAATGACCAAGTAAATAAATACCCAGTAAAATGGGTGGTAGAAATAACAACATTTGTTGCTGAAAAACTAGCATTGTATTTCATGTTAAGAGACGTCACAGACTGGACCTGATTCAGCATGCGGATAAAAAATTCAGCACTGTACTCCAAATTGTATATGGGCTCCGTACAGAAAAACAACTCAGATAATTTCCAGCGCAGTGCTGTATTTTTTATCTGTGTGTAGGGTTTGCAATTCACCAATTCGGATACCCGAAACATCCGGATATCCGCTAAATTTATCCGGTTTATTCTATGTTAAGGATCCGGATATTTCGGGTATTACGGATCCTAAAAACGTGAATAGAAAAGACCTTGATAAACCTCTAGAATCTATACAATATGACTGCAAAATATGTAAAATCATGATAATAGACATAATACACAAACAGACAAATTGATTTTGAATTTCGATGTAATGTTTTTTCGTCATTTCGTAAAGTAATGACGAAGAAATAAAAACACAATATACGACAGCTTTAGTCACGACATCAAGGAACATACAGATCCATACTATATATGGTCACTCACAACATAGCGTCAATAATATAATATGTATATCCTATTTTAAAAGATACCCGCGACCCCACTGTTGACCAATATATTGATAATTTGCATAACAATACGTTTTACCTTTTACTTTATCAGTATGATCATTTTAAAACTTCTTTAAAGCTAACTGTTTTGGCGATATTGTACATAAATCCGGGCACGCATAATATGGTAATTCTTTTTTTCGGGTTTTACATATTCAAACAGTTATTTTTTTAATAATCTGTAATTATAGTAATATATAATAACATAAAAATAGAATTATATTGCAATTGAATGGGCTTGTGTGAGTTTTTGCCAAATATATTCCATCATATCTAGAACTTTTTGTACAGCGGTTTTTGATAATCTTCACTCGCTTCCTACTACAATGTCACAAATGTATTTATATTCCTAGAAGCTGCTTTATGCTCATTAGAATGTTATCTAACGAAAAATATACGTTTTGAAACTCTTTTCTTCTTGAGGTAGTCAGGAAGACATTCTACTCCAAACACTGAAAGTAATTTTTTATTTGGGAAGCATGTTTTTGTCAAAAAGTCAAACTCACCAAAGTTAGAACACCTCAGAAGTATTTCAATCTAAGTACAATTAGAAAAATGTTAACTATTGTGTAAAGGTAATGCAATAAGGTATAATTCGATTTATGTAATCTTAATAAAATAATATTTTTAACAGGAAAATTTAGTAAACACTGTCAGAACACCGTGTACGTAAAAAATATAGGCACTGTGGAATATATATAAGTAGAGTGATCAAAGTCACAGACATCGTAACGTTATATTATTTTTATTATGTAGCTTGATAACCACAAATTATTAAAATCAAAGTATTGCTTGAATATGCACATTCAATAAAAAAGATTTACCTTACAGGCGTACCCGGATTTTATTGTGTACAGCCTTTATATAACAGGTATGAAACTTTATAAGAAAACGCAGGAAATAGAGTATACCCATATAACCCGAATTTGGGGTTGGGGTATCTCATTGCGAAGTCGTTTACTGGTTGGTTCCTTTGTAAAAGTTCCATGATCATTTCAAGGAGGAAAAAAGTAGAATATTTTGCGATTATCGCTACGGTTTAACTTGTAACAAGTTTGTAATTATGACTTTTTGCCTTAGTTTGTTAATTTTTCAATTTTTATGTAGCGAAAACTGTAGGTCCGTTTTATTTGAATTATCCGGATATCCAAATCCGAGGAATTTTAAGATCCGAAATATCCGAATCCGAAAAATCGACGGACCTTGCAAACCCTACCTTTGTGCTGAATTCAGCACAAGCATCTATAGAGAACTATTAACTCCTTAATCTGTCATTGTCATTGTTAATTTCCAGCCTGTGCTGTATTTTGTACCTGTGTGCTGAATTCAGCACAAGCATGTATAGAGATAAACTACTTAATCTTTCATTGACGCAATGATGCTACCAGTATATTTGAAAAACTCAGTTCCTGGGGTTTTGGGTAAAAGGTAACAGATTCAATGAAACCTCTGAGACCTTTTCCATTCGTGTCACGGGGCTTAATGAGTGGTTGCAAAAGTTGCGAGTGCTAGATTGACGTCATTAAATCAGCGGCACTGAGTTAATTTCTCACGATTCACTCTCAAGACAGGCCCGTGTTACGTTGTAAAAATATCTAAGCATGATGATGAGGACGGACGTTATCTATTGACTTATAACCGACGTACGATATGCTTGGCCCGGGTGTGAGACATATTTATAAAACAACAAAAAATAGTCACCATCATAAGGCAATACCATACCAAAGGAGAATGGGCATTTTTGTATGGGGAGTGTACCATGGATGTATACTGTTGAGACGTATCTCGTTTTAAAGCTCGTGATCACCGGATTATTTTATCATATGGCACCATTGTTGGATATCGTGCAGGGACCGAGATATTTAAAAAAAAAGAGCGAACATAAAAAGAGCATTTTTTTTAAAGATACGATATGTAATCCGTTATAGCATGGTTTATCTGAAAGCATATGAGAAATGGTTCAATTCTGTGTAAAACACCCCATGTTTGAATACTTACATGGCTAGAATTAATTAATTTAAATTAAGCTTGATATGAATATCGCTCGGTTTAGAGCCAAGCTAATGTGTATACGGGAGGCGTATATTACATGTCAAAGGTATTTTTATAAACTATTTTTCGTAATATATACTTTAGCTCCAATGCATGCAGGAACTAAAATATATCGACTTTGTATGTTAATTAATTGTGCTTAATGAAGTTCTAAGTTTTCTACTCGTCACTAGATGGAGCTAGCTTCCAAAATTCTAAATGACATTATTAAAATGAACATTAAGAAAAACGACGTGCCGGCGCGTCGGTCTAACTCCATCATGACTCATGACAACGTATATCTGCTTATATTATCTGCTTACCATCATACGGGCCGTATGCTTATTTGCCACCGTCGTGATAAAAAACAGTATTATTTTTTGACAGGGCTAAGTCGAAAAAGGAAGTTTAGTCTATCTCCCTCTTTATCGGTCGAATTTGCGAAAGCACAAGAGAAAGGCAAATAGACGAATCTTCAAATTCAAATTCTGTTGTTTGAGGTAACCCCCTAGAACAGCTAGTTTATAGTCAACGTTCAGAATTTAACTTATATATTATAATTTATAATTACGCGACGTGAAGCCTTAGACCACAGATTTTTGAGCGTTAAAAAGCAATGATATGGAGCCAGCATTATTAATATTTATGTAGTTTAACTAATCGACTCTTAGTCGGTTCTTCTATTGCATACAAGATGTCGCCAGTAACTGATTTTAATTATTTAAGTAGTTAATTGCGGTCATTTAACATTAATTAGCCACAAAAAAATAATGACTATTATTACAATTAATTTCAGGCGAATAAACTATGTAAATGTGTATAAAAGTTAACCTTTTTTGTATGGGTTAATTAGTTCCAGTTTTCGCCACAGCTAGGCCACAGCGCAGACACAAAATAATGAATACCGGCTTCCGTGCACCCTTACGGCCTTCGGTGCCATATAACTAATTAATGCTATGATTAAGACCTTTCATTTGAGATAAGGTTGAATTGTATACACCAGTGGCAAAAGTTGTCCATTTTGCTGCCAAAGCTCCATCTAGTGTTCAATAGAAGAATTAGGCCGTCGTTAATTACAGTTAATTAACGCATAAAACCGTTTTATTTTGGTCTCTGCATACGTTAGAGTGCAAGTATCATTTACGAAAAATAACTTATAAAAATACCTTTTAGCTGTTACATACAACTTTTGTATACACGTTAGCTTCGCTATGCTACAGGTGTTTTTACATATTAGCAAATGTTTCATCTACTAATTCCAGCCCTGTACGTATTTTTCAGATGGTGGTGGTAAATCAGCGTGAAGCATTTCTTATATTCTTTCATATAAAATACGCTATAACTGGTTATAGACCGGATATTTTATAAATTAACGGTTTATATGCGCAACCTTTTTTTTTAAATAGCTCGGACCCTGCACGCTATCCAATGATGGCGTCATACAATTAAATAATGCACTAGTTAAGACCTTTCAAATGAGATACGTCTCAATCGTATACACTCATGGTACAAAATGCCCATTCTCCTTTACTCGATGAAGCGAAGTTTACTCTGATTTAAAGTAGGTAATATAATTCAAAATTTTTACTTTTTTAAGCACATTTCAAACAATAATGACGTAACCTGTCAACAAGTGTAGCTAAACATAATAAACAATATGCTGGAAGCATGAAGAAATGACTCTTCATTATGTAAAGTATGTTCATACTTTACGTTACGAAGAATAATAATATGTATTTTTTTACAATACGTATTATTTGATAGGTATAGTCAGCAATACAACCTTGCCTCAAAACTTAACTGGTTAACTTTATAAGTACAGTGCATTGACGTTTTAAGTGGATTGCGATGCAGTAAGTAGGTAGTCTAGACTGCATTACAATCGCCGACGATGGTTCCTATTTATATACTTATCGTCGTCGTGAATGTCATATCGTGATCCAGAATAATGAAAGGTGCTTTATGTCGATTATCTGAATTTACTTTAAAGTAATAAATGTGTATTGGATGTTTATTGTGTAGTTCATCTTCTGTGGGGAAAGAGATTTACAATACTAGAGCCTTATAGTGACTGTTAACTACGTAGATTTTCTGCCTGTACATATTACTCCTGTCACATACACAATACACATACTATGTAGATATGTACATAGAACCGTATTACCTAATAAGCGGCTAAATTTTATTTCTTTCGAATATACGAAATGTTCGGTGTATTTAGCAGATATAATAACAATCTATTGTATGAGTGGAATGCCCCACTTTAAAAACATGCAAAAATAATTATGATGTACTTTCCTGTTTGTAAATTACACTACTACACCATGTATCTATGCATCTGGTTTAAGTTTCGATCAATTCCGATTGACGTTTTGTAAATATTAAATTATTATAGGACTTTATGCTAATTCAATAAATATATAATGTGTAAACTTCATGCTACTATTATAAATGTGGCATTTTATATTTAAATTTTCAAATAAACGAATAGACCAAATAATAGTATGTTATACAATCGTGATATAATAAAGAGCTTTTCAGTCGAGTACCGTGTTTAGGCCACGAGACTTGCTGAGTGGCCTAAGTAAGGTACTATTAGTTATTCTGTGGTAAGGTAGAGATTGCAAATTTTAATCATGTCACTATTGTATACAATACTTTTTCTACGAGTGCTTAAAATAGGCAAGCCGGTAAGAATTAAGTTCGTAAAATGCCTTACAATAAAACCTGTTCCCTTTATACAATTTAGTAACTTCGATCTCCCGGTGGATCGTACCGGCGGTCGGGGAGGACGACGGTCCTCCTGAAAATCCATTTCAGCATCCGCGATGATGCTAAAATTTGCGACCATAAAAGCTCCATCGAAAAGTGTGTGCTAGTAGTTCAGTCTACAAAGTCTCAATTCAAGCATTATAGTCGCTGAGTAGAAAAAATAAATTTCACTTTCCGAACTCCACCCTTTCTATATGATTACGTCATTGACAAAGGTCATTCGTTAGCTCCCTTTACACTATAAGTAGGTGTACTTAACATTTAATTTAGGTTAGTTATCTTCTTATACCGATTCTGTAAATGTGTTACTTACGTTGAGATCTTTTATTAGCTTGGCGATGTACAGAAATTGTATGTTTCGAGACAAACATTAGAAGGCTAAGTAACCATGAAGGGCATAGCCACTAATGGCATGCTCTTGAGTTCTTAAAACATCTACACTCCCGCAAGATGTTCGTAGTGAGTAACACAACAAAATCATTGTTTTTTTTTTTTTTTAAACTTGTATGTTTATTGAGTAAGAAAATAATCCTTATACAATACTATATTAAACTAGTTAAATAAATAAAAACTAAAGAAACCTACCTAACTTATTCATTGTTGTTGTTCAAGTTCAGCCTATCATAGATTAAATATAGAACCACTAAGAATATGATGATTGAAGCACAAAAGTAAATAAATATTATTATAACTACATACCTTTAATGGATAAATTCTATATTTAATACGAAAGTCAAAGCCTTTAGTTACTTAATAAGTAGATAAAGGTTTGGAAAAATATTTAAGTTACTAACTATTGCGTTTATTATTGATCTTTGTAGGCTGTTGCTATTGGTTTGGCTCTTTAACATATCTATGAGAACATTCTATTAAGTAGGTATATTCTCATCTTATATGACTGTACCTATGTAATGAATTATGAATTATGAACCTATTGTAATTCTGTAAACTGTTTTGATTCTTTACAATGAAAAAAAAATTATAAAAATAATAATTTGTAAAATGATAACTAAAAAACCGGCGAAGAGCGTGTCGGGCCACGCTCAGTGTAGGGTTCCGTAGTTTAATTAACACCACCATGTAGGATATGTTCCACGTACAGCGACATCTATCGGCAAATTAAGTAAACTATTGCGCGCGAGCTTAAAGTATGCAAGATGATTTTTATGGGATAATTATTTATTGCGTGAACCGATTTTCACCGTTTTTACTTTATTTGAAAGCACGTCATTTCATTGTGATTTTGTAGAAATTACAGGTAAGTACAATAAACACCTGCTTATACGGTTAAATTACAAACTTAGTTAAGAAATGATTTTGTAATTTTTTTCAAAACTTTATTTGAAAGCACGTCATTTCATTGTGATTTTGTAGAAATTACAGGTACAATAAACACCTGCTTATACGGTTAAATTACAAACTTAGTTCAAAAATTATTATGTATTTTTTTTTCAAAAACTATTCAACCCATCAAGTTCAAAATAATTTTCCTAGAAAGTTTTTATAAAGTTCTACTTTTGAGATTTTTTTCATATTTTTAAAACTTATGGTTCAAAAGTTAGAGGGGGGGGACACATTTTGTTTACTTCTGGAGCGATTATTTCCGAAAATATTTATATTATCAAAAAATGATGTCACTAAACCCCTATTCATTTTTAAATACCTATACAACAATATATCACACGTTAGGGTTGAAATGAAAAAAAAACACTTCCCACTTTACGTATAGGGGAGGTACCCTAATAAAACATTTTTTTCCACTTTTTATTTTACCACTTTGTCGGCGTGATTGATATACATATTAGTACCAAATTTCAGCTTTCTAGTGCTAACGGTCACTGAGATTATCCGCGGACGGACGGACAGACATGGCGAAACTATAAGGGTTCCTAGTTGACTACGGAACCCTAAAAAGATCCCTAATAAGAAAAGTTTGCCTTTTGATATTATTTATCTCTCCCTCTCTCTGTACACCAACACAGTACTGATTATACGAAACTAAACTAACATTATTTTGTATAGAATTTTACGTGTTTAATTTTGAGCTTTTAAAAAAGCATCTACAATAAGAAAATTGTCTAGTACTTTAGTAGTAGTTAATTAAAGCGATATTTTCTTTGTTCCAGATGAAACTTCTTGTTACGTGATGAGATGACCTCAGGGACCGATGTGTTCAGCCCTTTAGACATTTAGCTTTATAAGTGAAATGAACAGTGAAACGCGTCCTTGACTCTGTTCAACACGTGGAAATGAAAAGAGAAAAGTATAAGTTCTCCGTCTCGGAACTTGGGTAAGTAAAATTTAATACATAGATTAGTCTACATCACAGTGACGTGTACGTGCGTGTAGACGCGGACTAAAGACAATCCGAAAGTCATATTATACATACATACATTTTAAAAATTACTGGGCGATATTTAAGGATACGTCGTTCGTGCCGAAGCAATTTTCTTTAAATGGAAAAAGATAAAGAGGCATTACAAATATTTGGACAAATACGCCATTTAAGCTATACAATTTTTCATCACGAACGATGCATCCGGACTTATGGCTCAGTAATATGTGAATTAAAAAGTTATGGAGTGTTATCTATTGAAGTCGATTCGTCGTTAGTAAATATTACATATTGATATACAATTTTATATTGACAAATTAATATATGACGTAAAGTATTATCCACATGTCATATTTAATCATAAATCATTTACAAATAAACATTGAATGATTATATTTTTAACTTTTCTCCCCTAATCTCATGAATACAAATTACGTTCAGATATGTATTTTTCTATTGGTGTCGAAATAATTACCCTGTTAACATTGAGAAATACCATTAGTGAATATGAATACACGAAACAAAACGTCAAAGCGTAACCGTTGCCTTTAACTTTAACCCACACTGTGCGGGCTCTTCCATCAACTGGCCCTGTGTTAGCGACGCTTACTTAGCCATCGACTCTGATGAACAAGTGTAAATTCCACAGCAACAGAAACCCTTTTCAAAAGCGTATAATTTCGTGAAAGGTGACCCCCTTATTCATAAAACTTGACAAAAATCTGTTAATCTTTGTCTGTTTTTAGAAAACACAAATGTTACAACAAAGGATTAGGTTATCAAGGACATTTTTGATTTGACAGACGTTTATGAATAAAGCCATTAGACTTTAAAGCCCTAACTACAGTGAACGATGGAAGCATCATATCTTCCTTTAGTCGATCTCCTTCGTAGCCTATGCACCTTTAGCCTAGCTACATTGAGGTATTTACTTAGTCATCAGATCAGTCATACACTGGTTTTTGGCACATGACCGCTCGCCTGTTGCCAGAAAGCGATGGCAATAACGACCCAGCTGATTTCGTGATGATATAATTGCGCTGGCGGCTGACGTAAATTCTGGTAAGGCTCTCGGTGAAAGTGTCAACAGACAAGCTCAGAGCCCTGACACCGCCACGGCTCACGCTGCAAAGCTATAATGTCTACATTCACTCAAATATAACCTCTAAACCAAGCACTTAGGTCTTAATATTTTCCAACCTGTGAGTTACGGGGCAAAATCGCACCAGGGCGTCTATCTAAATACACTGCTCTGTAGGTATATGAAGTAAATTATACCTATCTACATATATTAATGTGTAAAAAGTGTCCTTTAGAAATCGGCAAATAAAATTGGAAGCGTGGGAAAACGTTTATAATTACGAACCTATAGAATTGACTGTATTAAATGGGAATCTGAAAAGCGGAAATTGTCATCAGAAAGTTAATACGGAAGGGTATATGAATAATGCTGTAGATACTAAATAGGTACCGACTGTTTCATATTTCTAATAACTATTATTGGAAGCCAGCTTACGTCATATAGCCGTGGCTTTGACTATGTAACTTAACCGCAGACAACGTAGCGCGAGCACAAGCATTCAACATCAAGGAATTCACCTTACCAGCAGTTTATGAGTTTTATAAACGCTACAGCTGCAGGAAATGTTACCCACCCGGTACTTGGAGGGTCCAAATGAGGTCACAGGTTACATCTCAGACTCTGACCCTCAAATTAGTAACGAATACAGTCCTTTACCCGGTTATTTTGCATGCTAAAGAAAGCCGGCTTTCTACCCCGGGTTACACAACTCTGCGGGCGCGGCAAGGTCGCCGTTGTTGGCGCACCTTTGTTTTATTTTTACGGCAATCGCAACGCGATGGGCTTAGCGACCGCGTAGCAACTAATAGATGTAATGTAATATTTCAAAATTGTCATGCATACTATTAAAATGTTGTCATAAAAATAATGTAATTGGTATTTATATTTAAACCATACTCGTACTGGTACATCAGCGTCCGTAACTCGGTTCGTAAAATGTATCGGTATGACATAGCCCACCTAACGAAGCAAAACTTAGAGGGAATAATTCGTGTATATCCGTATTTTGGTACAGTCGTAGGTAAAGGTGTCTTAAACAACATACTAAAAGTACTGGTGGGTGACGCGAACGGAGAGGGGTGTAAAGGTCCCTTTTTCAGTTTCCCTCTCCGACCGCTGCCGCCGCCACCCACCAATACTTTTAGTTTGTTGTTTAAGACACCTTTACCTACAACTATACCAAAATTCGGCTATACACGGATTATTCCCCCTATTCGGTAGTTAGTGGACGTCGTTCGGTGAGTTAACAGATGAAATTAACTATTGAGCATCGTCAACAAACGATTGTCACTTGGTTAGTCCACCACCCCACCCAGTAGGTACATCCAATACTTGAGTGCAGACAAGTATTAGACTTCAACGCAAAATCTTCAGCCCTTACTTTGGCAGCATCAAAGTTATCAAACTTACGTTATTAAAGTTATGAAACACATATCAAAAATACTGGTAACATATTCATTTTATTATGAAGGAAATTATGAATGCCTACATCGACACCAAAATTCGACATAGGGTCCGTATCTTTTAAATAAATAAATAAATTTAATGGACAATCTTACACAAATCAACCTAGTCCCACAGTAAGCTCAATAAGGCTTGTGTTATGGTTACTAGGCGACGATATATACATATAAATACTTAAATACATAGAATACATCCATAACTCAGGAACAAATATTCGTGATAAACACACAAATAAATGCCCTGACCTGGATTCGAACCCAGGACCTCCTGCTTCGTAGGCAGGGTCACTACCGACTAGGCTAGGAAGCCGTTACAATTTACAACCTTAGAAATGCGATGCTAAATTTTATCCGGTAAAGTATACGTATTTTATCGGGTAATGTATATTTGCGACAAATTATGTAATGACGTTAAACACAGAACCACAATTGACCGTCTATATATGGATATTGTTGACTCGTTGAGGTTCGCAGCTGTGGAGAGTCGTTGTGAGACACCTAAACGGAAGCGTGGTCTGGTTGGATGGAATAAACATGTTTATCGGGCACATAGGGAAGCCAGGCACCAGTTTCAGTGTTGGCTAATGTACGGGAAACCAGCTAGTGGGCCTTATTACACTCGTATGATGGATACGAAACGTATATTTAAATCAAGACTGAAATGGTGCCAGGAGAATGCCGAACAGATAAAGATGGATATTCTGGCTGAGCAGCACGCTAAGAAGGACTTCCGCAACTTCTGGAAACCTCAAACCCCCCCCCCCCCCAACTAATAACCTCAACCCCAAAATGTGCGCCCCTCTCAATGTCAATGGTGTAAGTGAACCTGGTAAAATAGCTAATATGTTTAAAAATACCTTTACGTCACACCTGGCCATAATGTGAG
Source organism: Pammene aurita (assembly GCA_947086415.1). Lineage (NCBI taxonomy): Eukaryota > Metazoa > Arthropoda > Insecta > Lepidoptera > Tortricidae > Pammene > Pammene aurita. Next base: position 13,069,109 of record OX352300.1, on the reverse strand, counting down.
TTTTACCGCTCGCTACGCTTACGGTAAAACTCGCATTATGGCCAGGTGGGGACGTAAAATTGTGTACTCACCACGGGCAGTAAAAAAGAAAGCCCTCTATCGCATATTTACAACCCTCGCCTGCGGCTCGGGTCCCAAATACCTGCGATTTCGGGCTTTCTTTTTTTTACAGCCCTAGGTAAGTAATGTACTATTTTAGTTGAACCACTTCACTTTGCCGCGTCCACGGTGCAGGCGAGTTTGAGGAGCTCATCGGAGCCGCTTATTTCGTTTTCAGCGGGTGAGGTGGCCTCAGTCATACGGAGTATGACTAAGGGGAAATCACCAGGGCACGATAGTATAAGTATTGAGCACCTTAAGCATGCCGGAGCCCATCTGCCGCGCTTATTGTCTATGTTTTATACGATATGTATCAGGCATTCTTATTTACCGGACGAGTGTATGAAGACGGTGGTGGTGCCGATAATCAAAAATAAAACTGGTGATCACTCTGACAGTTCTAACTATAGGTATAGACCCAGGGCCTCGATTCGAAAAATAAACGCACACACTGGACAGACACAGCTCCAACCCAACTCAACTCAACGCTATAACGACATTGAAATTTGCTATTTGAACAGATTTTCATTCAACATTGGTCTCACATTGGTCACTGTGTGTCATGTCATTGGTGTGTGTTTATTTTTCGAATCGGGCCCCATATCATTAGCTACTACGATTGCCAAGGTGCTAGACAGTCTGCTTGATCGACAGCTTAGTAAGCATATAAAATTGTATGACGCCCAATTTGGCTTTCAGCCGGGGCTGTCAACTGTTGCAGCTATCTTAAGTCGCAAGCATACTGTCCGGTACTATACGGACAGAAAAACACCAGTTTATGCCTGTTTCTTGGATTTGTCCAAGGCTTTTGATATGGTGTCATATGATCTTCTTTGGCAGAAACTAAGATCCGAAACTGAGCTGCCAGAGCAGGTTATAGGTATTTTTGATTATTGGTACAAGAACCAGGTAAACGTTGTGAGGTGGGCTGATGCCCTGTCAGACGAGTACAGGTTGAAGTGTGGGGTGAGGCAAGGGGGTTGACGTCTCCTCGACTCTTCAATGTGTATATAAATGCCCTCATAGAGGACCTCAGCAGTACAACAGCCAACCCTGTTGTGTTGCGGGGGACATGGTCAACAACATTAGCTACGCTGACGACATGGTGCTGCTGGGGCCCTCTGTCTGTGCTGTGAACAGGTTGCTTGGCAAGTGTGAGAGGTACGCGGTGGCCCATGGACTTAAGTACAATACGAGTAAGAGCGAGGTGCTCGTATTTCAAACACGCGGTCAGAGAGTGGACAGGTGCCCTGACGTCGTTCTTAATGGCGTCCCTTTGAAGAGAACTACTAAGTTTAAGTACTTGGGTCACTGGGTCACGGAGTGCCTCTCGGACGACCTTAACATTGAGAGGGAGCGTAGGGCGCTGGCTGTTCGGGGTAACATGTTGGCCCGCAGGTTCGCGCGTTGCACGAATGAGGTTAAAATTACCTTATTTAAGGCGTACTGCCAGTCTTTATATTCGTGCAGCCTGTGGGTGGACTATACTCAAAGGGCAGTTAGCGCCTTACGAGTACAGTACAATAATACGCTCAGGATGCTGTTGGGACTGCCTAGATACTGCAGTGCATCAGGCATGTTTGCGGAAGCGCGGGTGGACGGTTTTCACGCACTTATCCGAAAGCGAGCTGCCTCAATAATGTGCCGCATACAGAGAGTTCTAAACCAGCTTTATGGCCGCATACGTATTAATTAATTATTATTTTTATTGAAATTTTGCAAATGAATTAATTTTATGTGTAATGTTATTATTATTATTTTTATTGACATTTGACATTTAATTTTAGTGTAATTTTATTTTATTTTTGTTTTGTTTTAACTTATAATATGTTCTAAAATGCTATGGATCATGCGGATCATGGTTATCTGGAAATAAATGACTATTTAATTTATATTTAATTTATATCAAAGCATACCTAAGTATACATATTCTGGTCTACTATTACAATGTAAGTATATTTAATCTATGATTAATGCTAGATTGTCGATTCGCATCAGTCATGACCGTTTTGAGCGTGCTGCGGAACACGACGCAATCTCTCAATGCCGTTTTAGCAAATCTACGTTTTTATTACTACGGATCCTCTTCTTAGCATCCCAATTATTTGCAACAGCTCAATGGGTGAACTTGAACTAAATTCATTTTAAAGAAAAAAAGACAATCGTTTCATTTACAACATTAGATTTTATTAACTCTCACTGACTGGTTGATAAGTTTTTTTTCAAACGTGTATTTATCTCGATTGTGATAAGTTTAATTTTTTTTTAATGGAACCTTTAATTAACTTGTTATTATAATTTATTAATTTAGTTTAATTTGGTACTGAACATTACCACTTGTACTTGCCAGAAGTGAAGAAGAATCAATCATATTGATTAAAAATCCGTAACAAACAAAAATTTTAATGTGAGAATAACGCTTCTTGTATCACTGCAGCTTATTGCAAAACGTCGCTAATAAACTGCGATACCATTAAAATTAGAGCATTAAGCTTTGCTTTGTTTATATCCCAATTTATCTCTTAAAGTATTAATCAATGTCATCGTCAGGACGGATAGACGGGAACGAGCATTATTAGGGATTTCAAAATGTAGACGTAGAGGAGATAAATACTAGAAGAATATTGATTATGCTAAACAAACAGTTATGAACCAAGTAACAATTATTAAGGACATGTCACGCACAGGTGCAGCTGGCCTTGAGTCGCTCACCTCGATGAGCAGTCAACACTCAACAACCACATCTCGCGCAGGAAACAATCACGAATAATAATCGGACCTCTTCCTTGCACTTAGTAGCACGAGCACGGACGGAAGCGTCATAACAATATACAATTATTACAAGTGACCGCACCTCACTCTTGATATTTAATTTCACGATTAGCTAAACTTAAAATTCGCTGCATGGATTTATTAGGGACCCTTACCTGAATCAGGACGGTGTAATAAGGGAGGATTTTTTATAAAATAAAAACACTGCTTCCTGATTAGGGCCTGACGTAACAATATTAAAAGCAGTGACAGCATAGAAAGTAGACGTTTTAGCATCACGTAAACATATTTGATACACATGCACGTATGCCCTATTACCAATTATTATATCGAGGGTTGCGAGGTGAAACCCGATAAGTAGAACTAATTTTTAGGGTTCCGTAGTCAACTAGGAACCCTTATAGTTTCGCCATGTCTGCCCGTCCGTCCGTCCGTCCGCGGATAATCTCAGTGACCGTTAGCACTAGAAAGCTGAAATTTGGTACTAATATGTATATCAATGACGCCGACAAAGTGGTAAAATCAAAAATGAAAAAAAAAAGTTTTATTAGGGTACCTCCCCTATACGTAAAGTGGGGAGTGATTCTTTTTTCCTTTCAACCCTAACGTGAGATATATTGTTGGATAGGTATTTAAAAATGAATAGTAGTAACATCATTTTTTGATTATCTAAATATTTTCGGAAATAATCGTTCCAGAAGTAAAAAAAAATGTGCCCCCCCCCCCTCCAACTTTTGAACCATAAGTTTTAAAAATATGAAAAAAATCTCAAAAGTAGAACTTTATAAAAACTTTCTAGGAAAATTATTTTGAACTTGATAGGTTGAATAGGTTTTGAAAAAAAATTACAAAATAATTTCTGAACTAAGTTTGTAATTTAACCGTATAAGCAGGTGTTTATTGTACCTGTAATTTCTACAAAATCACAATGAAATGACGTGCTTTCAAATAATGTAAAAACGGTGAAAAGCGGTTCACGCAATAAAGAATTATCCCATAAAAATCATCTTCCATACTTTAAGCTCGCGCGCAATAGTTTACTTAATTTGCCGATAGATGTCGCTGTACGTGGGACGCTCATATCATATCCTACATGGCGGTGTTATTTTAACTCTTAAGTGGGGACACTTACTGTGACGGACGTAAAACTACGGAACCCTACACTGAGCGTGGCCCGACACGCTCTTGGCCGGTTTTTCATTTAAATAAGCACCTAACGTATGTCAGCTAATTGTTATATTTTCAAAAACCTATTAGCCCGAGTTATCGGGTTTGACCACGCACCCCTCGATATATGAAACACTTACAAAATGTTGTATGGTCCAGAATGTTTGCTGTTGAACCTTTCTTGTCATACAACACATTTTGGATCAATAGGAAATCAAAGATAAACTATTTCGTTTATAAAATCAGAATATCTAGTGGAATGTTTGTTCATTTTATAATTAATGGTGTTGATTGGTTTAGATTATTACCTTGATGAAATTATCTTGGAACATATTAGCTTAACCAATTATGTACGATACCTTGACTTATGATCCTTAACATAAATTTATATATATAATATGATGTAATTTGTTATATCATCCATCATATACATTACATTCATCATACTTCCCATTTACACCCAACGTTAGTAAGTTAAGTACGTTGTTTTCGATGATTTTGATCCACTTACGTTTTTGTTCATGCAAGCAGGTAAAATTATTTCAAACTTAACCGGAATTTAGCTACAGAGCCATGCGAGTCATCAGATTACATATTTCTTATATCAGGTTACTAATCGCGAATAGGTTAACAGCCAATAGCTTTGTTTATAAAAACGATCACGTCAAATGAAATGCAAACACCAATGCATTGCTATTCATAAGGTTTATAATTTTTATTCCTTGTAACAATCCAGTATATCCAAAGATCTTTTACACGCATATATGCTACGGATTGCTAGGTCAATTTATACAAGTGACGAGCTTGCACTAAAAACAAAGAGTTTTTTGTGAATGATATAAGCCCACGTCACGCAGTATTTCCCATAGTGACACGAATACGTAGCCTGGGCCCTATTTAATAAACGCGACAATTCGACTTATTTGTCACTTTATGACAAATTAGTCGAAATGTCGCGACAAGTGGCGTTTAATAAAGATGACAATTAAGTACAAATGCGACAGGTAAATACTGACAAAATTGTCGGGCTAAAAAACTGTTTAATAAAAACGACAAGTGTCAGGTTTTACCTGTCAAGTATCTAAGAAAATATCCTATGACATATTTGTCATGACAATGACAAATTTGTCACTAATTCCGACATATTTGCCATAACACAACATCGAGGCATGCATATGAGACAACATGAGGGTAATATCAAAAAAAGTTACCTACCACAATTTAACTTTTTTTTATTTCAACTTGTTTGCTATTTGACATGATACTGTGACCCACATCCCACCCAATGTAATACACATAAAATTTGTTGAAGTGGTGTAAGTGCCATATTCCTCCTTGTTGCGTGTTGAAGTTGCTGTCCAATTTTATTTATTAAGTATTCAACGGTAGTTTTAGATACTCGAAACCGTTTCATGAATATTCCATCAGTTACATTGAAAGTAAAGTTTATTCTTGGTTTAAATATGCGACGTCGTCGTCGTACAATTTGCGCCAAATATTCATCTTCACTACTATCGGTCGACGACGTTAACACCGTTTTTTTAAACTAATCGTACTAATTTAACTGCCGAATAGCGTTGACATAGGATGAAGAGCCTGTCGAAAATCTCTGATAAATTGACAAATATGTCTACCAGTCATGACAATTTAGTGTTTAATAAAACAAATTTTACAAGTTTTTCCGGACAAATTGTCACCTGTCGCCTGTCAAGGGAAATTATTTATTAAACAGAAATATGTCAAATTGTCACGACAAGTCGACATATTAGTAGTTTTTCCACCGTGACATATTTGTCATTGATAATTTTTATTAAACGAAATATTGTCAAATTGTCGGATTGTCACCTGTCGCCTCTCACCTGTCATTGTCGCGTTTATTAAATAGGGCCCTGGGTGGTATAAGTAAGCACCATTATGTAAGAAGGCAATGAGGTCGCTTGCGAAGAAAGCGCCCCCGTGCAGCCATGTCTACTTCGCGGCTAGGAACTGCATAACAAACATTATTTTATTTAGAGTATGAGTAAAAATAATAAGTAATTGTGTAATCCTCCAAACATAACAAATAACAGGTAACAAATATAATTCTGAAACGTACACGCACTCCCGAAATAATAGTACATTACTCACCAAGGACTGTAAAATAAAGAAACCCCGAAATCGCAGGTATTTGTGACCCGAGCCGCAGGCGAGGGTTGTAAATATGCGATAGAGGGCTTTCTTTTTTACTGCCCGTGGTGAGTACACAATTTTACGTCTCCACCTGGCCATAATGCGAGTTTTACCGTACGCGTAGCGTATTTCGAGTAAAGGTCAGTCAGAAGTGGTTCTGGGTCGCTCTTACATGATCCATTATGCAGATATTCAATAATAATAATTGTATGTTTTCCGATAGGTACAGTATTTTTTTTTTTAAATAGAAAAAAGAAGTTTCTACAAAAATAGTATAGTGTTTTAAAGAACTTGAACCTATTCCTTGAGTAAGTGAGTAGGTAGGTGTAAGCAGTTTTAGTATGTATGATATGCTAAATTATTTAAAACTGTGCTTTAAAATTAGCACGTTATCACATACGGTTTAGACGTAACGGGAGAAACTACATACATGCCAATTTGCCAACTTGCGTTGCACAATAGCCGTTTCGCACATGTCATTGGTGAGTGCACTTTCTTTGTCTCGTGACTCACTAAATAAAGTATTTAGCACAGTCCCTTGCATTCCGTCTCAAAGCTAAAGCTGATATTTTATTTTATACTAGCTGTGCCCGCGGCTCCGCCCGCGTGGAATTTGGTCTGTGTCAGTAAGCGGCTACTTCACCCCTAATTTCTGTCCAGCTACCCTGGAGGCGGAACTTGAAGTTAAGTTGACAGATGGATACGCTAGAGGACAGTAATGGTGGTAGGTGTATATCGGATGATACAGGACCACTTTTGTACGGCGCGGTTGGAATTGGGGGGGGTCACAAATGCAGAAATGATTTTTTTCTATTTGAGGTGCACTTGGAGGGGCGGGGGGTCCATGACCCATGCAAATTTAACTCAATCGAGTGTAGTGGCTACCCCCCCCCCCCCCTTTTAGACATTGAATTTTTATAGGCTACGTATAACCTGGCTGGGGATTTTCTTGAATTGGAATAATGCTGCTCGACTACCGATGCTCAGTGTAAAGTTTCGTAGATGCCGCCCTGTTACAAACATCCGTTCAAAAGGTCGTTTATTAAGGGATATTTGGCGGCCCTTACGTCATTTTACTATCCGGCACTTCCTTTCACTATGCGTTTTTTGACTGATAATTCAAAAACGGCTGAACCGATTTTATTCAATACTAGCCTTTTCCCGCGGCTTCGCCCGCGTACTATAAGTACTCAAAAAGGATACGATACCCATGTTGATTTTCAGACTTTGTGACCACATTTCCCCCTTTTAGAGGTTGAATTTTCAAAAAACCTGAAACACGTGTTTACTCATTTATCGTTAGAAATACTCCTGTGAAGTTTCGAATAAAATGGTCTAACAAATCTTGATTCGCCATACAAACTTTGGACCCCCATTTTACCCCCTTAGGGGGTGAATTTTTAAAAATCCTTTCTTAGTGCACCCCTAGACCTTATAAGGAACCTACGTGCTAAATTTGGAGTCTCTAGAACCAGCGGTTTGGGCTGGGCGTTGATATGTCAGTCAGTCAGTCAGTCAGTCAATCAGTCAGTCAGTCAGTCAGTCAGTTTCTTCTTTTATATATTTAGATAGTTTTTATTGAAAGTTCTTATGCCTCATCAAATTTCAGCTTTGTAGTGCGAACGGTAACTGAGATAGACCGCGGACAGACGGACGGACATGGCTAAACTATAAGGGTTCCTAGTTGACTACGGAACCCTAAAAAGAGATAAATAGTAGTTTATGTAACTGTTAAGTAATAAGGCCTAATTATGTACAGAAACATACACTGCTTTACCTACACACATATTAAAAATCCATTGAAACCATTAGAATGACCGCCATGACCAACCTTATTGCGCCGGCGGCCGGGGTGGGGGGGGGGGGGGGGGGGATTTTCATTACCGTATTTTCGTACGTCTTTACCACACTGTCACAGATAATACACTAATGTTACGTTACTGGTTGCAATAATGGTGGTAATTACATACGGTTCCGAACGCGGAATAGCGGATTTATGATATTGGTGTAGATCATGATATTTATTCTTCAATGTAAGTACATACATTACAATGCACTAATGAACGTCAGAACAAATAAAATACGTGAGTGTCGTGGAACACTCGGTTGGAACGAAGTTATGTTATTTAATTATTGACTTTTTTGTAAATTTTGTGGTTTTAATTCTTTTTGTGTTTTTTTGGAATTTTTGGAATTTTTGAAATTTTTGTAATTTTTGACGTTTTTGAAATTTTTGAAATTTATGAAATTATTGAAATTTAGGAATTTTGCCATTTTTGACATTTCAGACATTTTTTACTTTTAGGTTCTCGACTTTTTTCACTTTTATCACTTTGTCACTTCTCACTTTCACTTTTCACTACACTTCACTTCACTTTATTCTATTATATATATTTTTTATTTCATTCCATTTTACATGTTTCTCAATCGTATGGGTGCTGTGTTTTCGTGACGTGACGCTTTTTCGTGACAGTCACGTGACTTTTTTTCGCCCCCCATCCGCGAACCATCCGATAAAGAACTTCGTTCCAAAACTACCACCGGTTCTAACCCTACACCTCTGGCCCAAGAAGTATTATGACTGAAAAGAAACTCGACGGGACTTATTTTTTTCAAAACAGTAATACATTATTAGATCTTAAAGATACAAAATAATGCGTAGTTCTTCAAGAAGACATATCAAAACAGCTTGAGAGACAGATAATGTACCTATTGTTTAATTATAAAGAAAAATAAATCCTAATCTGACTGCTTCACAAAACGTTTGATATGTTTTCCTACCTAAACGGTGTCCTATAAATGTTAGATGATTTTGTAGTAGTTTTTTGGTTTGGGCCCTGCATCTTTGTCTGTCATATATAGTCCTCGAACCTGCAATCCCCTTGACATTCATGACATTTTCAAATATTTCTTAAGAGCGGGTAAAGGTAAATTTAAAGCATCGACGGGTAACATGTTATAAATATGAACACCTTGACCAAAAAGTTACAAATTATTTCAATACCAAATTTCATCTAAATACGTACAGCGGTTATTGGTTGTTTCTTCCCCATGTAAACTTCCACCCCTTTTGCATCCGCTTAAGGGATAATTTCCGAGATAAAACTATTTTATTTCTTTTTCCAAAGCTCAAATTATCTCCATACCAAATTTTATCTAAATCGATTCTGCGGTTAATAATTCCCTATACAAATCTCCAACTCCCTTTTCATCCCTTTAGGGTTGATTTTCGGGGTGAAAACTATCCTTTGCCCTTTCTTGAGACCCATACTATACCAAATTTCATCTTTATCAGTTCAGTGGTTAAAAAATCCTCATATCAACTTCTAACCCCCTTTTCACCCCCACAAGGGTTTATTTTCGGGATAAAAACTGTTGTCGTTTCTGGGGACTCAAATTATCTCCATACTAATTTCTATTAAAAATTATCTGTACAAACTTTCAACCCCCTTTTCACCCCCTCCAGGGTTGATTTTCGGGATGAAAACTATTCTTTGTCCTTTCCTGGGACTCAAACTATCTCTATACAAAATTTCATCAAAATCCGTTCAGCCGTTTTCACGTGATGCGCGGTCAAATAAACAGACAAACAGATAAACAGACAGACAAAAATTCTAAAAATTGTTGAAACGTGTTCTGTTATCGATTCTGAGTATCCCCAGCCAACTTTATTTCGAATATATTCCATATTCAGACTTTCGACCCTCTTCAGCTTTATTATATGTATAGATAGATGGTTTTTATTGAAAGTACCTTTCAGGCTTCACTTCCATTATTTTTTTCAAATTTTTTGGACGAACGGTTCTAAAGTAAGTAAGGGCTTTTTTGAAGATGAAACTATCCTTTGTCCTTTCTCGAGACCCATACTATCTCTATACCAATTTTCATCTAAATCAGTTTAGCGGTAAAAAAATCCTCATACCAACTTCCAACCCCCTTTTCTCCCCCACAAGGGTTTGAAAACTATCCTATGACGTTTCTTGAGACTCAAATTATCTCCACACTCATTTCTATCTAAATCGTTTCAGCGGTTAAAAATTCTCCATACAAATTTTCAACCGCATTTTCACCCTCACCAGGGTTGATTTTCGGGATCAAAACTATATATTATCCTTTCCCGGGACTCAAACTATCTCTATACAAAATTTCATCAAAATCCGTTCAGCCGTTTTCATGTGATGCGCGGTCAAATAAACAGACAAACAGATAAACAGACAAAAATTCTAAAAATTGTTGCAACATGTTCTGTTATCGATTCTAAGTATCCCCAGCCAACTTTTTTTCAGTTATCTTCCATGTACAGACTTTCGACCCTCTTCAGCTTTATTATAATGTATATATAGATGAAAGAAAATCAGTTGTGCAGTTATTGATTCCCATACAAAGTTTCATCCCCTTGCCACCCCGTTTAGGAATGATTTTGGGATAAAAACTATGATTTTTCCTTCCCCAGAAAGATAGATATCTTCAAACCAAATTCGATCTAAACCAGTTCAGTGGTTATTGATTTCCCATATAAACTTCTACCCTCCTTCTCACTCCTTTAAAGGTTGATTTTAGGGGTGAAAACTATTTATTTTTAAACTATGTTCTTTTTTGAGACTCAAACTATCTTTACACCAAATTTCAACTTAGCCAGTTCAGCGGTTTACAAAAAGTGCTATGCCACGATTGAAATTTTTTGCACTAGGTATACTAACCTAACCTAACTTAGAAACATTCTAGACTAATATTTTGTTATACATATTTTCGGTCGCGTACTGAGCGCTAACGCCATCTATCGAGTAAGATTTCGTGAAATTGAGGAACGTTAATGGGACTAGGCCACTTAAGTTTTGACGATCTTATTGTGAAATTATTATCATACATTTTTCTGATTTATGTATTAGCTTAATTGCATCAATATATTTCTCTGAATTATAAATTGATGATTCGAAAGTGCTTGTTGCTATGCCTACTTGAATAAACACATTTTTTTACTTTGAAACAAAGGATCCTAAGGATCTATGCAGTAGTAACTTTTATATTTAGAGTAGACCTGCGTGATTTCTAGGATAAAGTCCAATACAATTTTTAACGTAATTTCAGTCCTTACGTCTTGCCTAAGTATTACACTACTTACACAGTATGGTTCTTTAATACTAAATAGAAAATAAGAAAAAACTACTAAATCCTAAAAATCCCACCTTAATATGTAAGATAAAGCTTTAAATTGTCCAGTAACTATAGGTCTTATCTTAGACTCATTGTACACAAATTGTCGGCTGTCCAAGTTCATCACTGTTTAATAATTTGTATATGTGGTTCTCTCTGTGTGTACGTCATTGGGTTTTGGCTAACACTTAACCCTTAACCCTTTATTCGCAATCACACTTGGCCTTAATTATAGTTATTAGCGCCTTGAGTCTTTGACGATGGTATGTTATGCGATACGACACGAGTGAAACGCACCGTAGCTATTTGCACTCACTCGTGTCATTTTACTCTCTCGTACGAAAATTAGCCCTTCCTTCCACATACTACAAGTATGCAGGATGGAGACATCATCTTATCAGATATTTAGCGGTGATGATAATTTACTTTTCTCTTGCGAGATTTAGCTCATTGAAATGGTAGTAGTTAATGGATGTCGTCTTACATCAAATCAGGTAGGTATGGCTGATTTTTAGGGTTCCGTACCTGAAAAGGAAAAAACGGGACCCTTAAAGGATCACTTTGTTGTCCGTCTGTCTGTCAAGACCCTTTTTTCTCGGAAGCGTGTGAAGCTATCAAGTAGAAATTTACATATCAAATACGTGTGTCTGCGGTTTTTTCATAATGTGATGTATGGTTACATCATTCGCCCACACCCTTAAAGGTATCGATAGATAATTTTTCAATAAACTTGCCCTTAACTCTGCAGTTTGTTCACTGTCAAAAGCAGGTGTTTTGCGTGGGTATCTATCTACACAAATACAGTGATAATAATCAGTTTCTTAGAATTTTCAACGAACGTTTTGGGATGACCTTACTCAGTTGCGGAAATGAATTCACTGAGATGATGGTAAATTATCATATAACTTTTATATACAATAATTATACGTATCCGGACAAAAGTTATAATTTGTTTTCGTGTTTCCAAAAAGTAAGGGCATTGGCAAATTACGTATATTTCCTTAATTTTAAAACGGACTAAAGCTAAACCTGTATAATCAGCTTGATATGATATCAAATATTTTGTTCAATAATTTCTTAAAATATTTCCACTGGTTCTCATATAACAATACCACCTGAACGTTCAGATGCATATTGTCATATTTATTAAAACCTTCCTCATATTATTATAAGATTTAAAAGGGATTTACTATACCTATAGTTAACCGACATATATCAAACCGATAGTCGAAGGTCAATATCATGCATACCTTAATAAATGTTTCTGTTTTGTATTGCAATGTATTGCCTAATTCACCATGAGCATTTGATGATTAATTGTTGATATTAGGAAATCGTTTATAAACGTCAATGTCGCATGCGCTCAATCATATTTAACTAAAAACTTAAAACTATTGAACGCGCGCCTACGCTTATCTACGCAGATGTTATTTTGCAACTGATAAAATTGCGCAAGTATTACATTGCTAACTAATTGTTATATCGATTAATGTTGTTTGAAGAAGAGCAAATCGATAGTGGAGCCTAAAGTTTAATCAAGCATTTTTATCAATTACATTAATTATGAAACTTTAAATTTAATTAGGTATATAGGTATATATTTTGTACATTTCATTAAAATTTATATCTATAAATATAGAGTATCTACTCTAAACTAAAATGACTGATCACATAACATAAATGCTCTTTATTGCACATAACAAAATAAAGAAACACAAAATACAAGTTACAAACAATAAAAGTAGATGTAAAACAATTGATCTTCTATCTTCTAAATATATAAAAGAAGAAACTGAGTGACTGACTGACTGACTGACTGACTGACTGACTGACTGACTGACTGACTGACTGACTGACTGACTGACTGACTGACTGACTGACTGACTGACTGACTGACTGACTGACTGACTGACTGACTGACTGACTGACTGACTGACTGACTGACTGACTGACTGACTGACTGACTGACTGACTGACTGACTGACTGACTGACTGACTGACTGACTGACTGACTGACTGACTGACTGACTGACTGACTGACTGACTGACTGACTGACTGACTGACTGACTGACTGACTGACTGACTGACTGACTGACTGACTGACTGACTGACTGACTGACTGACTGACTGACTGACTGACTGACTGACTGACTGACTGACTGACTGACTGACTGACTGACTGACTGACTGACTGACTGACTGACTGACTGACTGACTGACTGACTGACTGACTGACTGACTGACTGACTGACTGACTGACTGACTGACTGACTGACTGACTGACTGACTGACTGACTGACTGACTGACTGACTGACTGACTGACTGACTGACTGACTGACTGACTGACTGACTGACTGACTGACTGACTGACTGACTGACTGACTGACTGACTGACTGACTGACTGACTGACTGACTGACTGACTGACTGACTGACTGACTGACTGACTGACTGACTGACTGACTGACTGACTGACTGACTGACTGACTGACTGACTGACTGACTGACTGACTGACTGACTGACTGACTGACTGACTGACTGACTGACTGACTGACTGACTGACTGACTGACTGACTGACTGACTGACTGACTGACTGACTGACTGACTGACTGACTGACTGACTGACTGACTGACTGACTGACTGACTGACTGACTGACTGACTGACTGACTGACTGACTGACTGACTGACTGACTGACTGACTGACTGACTGACTGACTGACTGACTGACTGACTGACTGACTGACTGACTGACTGACTGACTGACTGACTGACTGACTGACTGACTGACTGACTGACTGACTGACTGACTGACTGACTGACTGACTGACTGACTGACTGACTGACTGACTGACTGACTGACTGACTGACTGACTGACTGACTGACTGACTGACTGACTGACTGACTGACTGACTGACTGACTGACTGACTGACTGACTGACTGACTGACTGACTGACTGACTGACTGACTGACTGACTGACTGACTGACTGACTGACTGACTGACTGACTGACTGACTGACTGACTGACTGACTGACTGACTGACTGACTGACTGACTGACTGACTGACTGACTGACTGACTGACTGACTGACTGACTGACTGACTGACTGACTGACTGACTGACTGACTGACTGACTGACTGACTGACTGACTGACTGACTGACTGACTGACTGACTGACTGACTGACTGACTGACTGACTGACTGACTGACTGACTGACTGACTGACTGACTGACTGACTGACTGACTGACTGACTGACTGACTGACTGACTGACTGACTGACTGACTGACTGACTGACTGACTGACTGACTGACTGACTGACTGACTGACTGACTGACTGATTGACTGACTGACATATCAACGCACAGCCCAAACCGCTGGTTCTAGAGATTCCAAATAGGGTCTAGGGGTGTATTAAGAAAGGATTTTTCAAAATTCACCCCCTAAGGGGGTAAAATGAGGGTCCAAAGTTTGTATGGCGAATCAAGATTTGTTAGACTATTTTATTCGAAACTTCACAGGAGTATTCCTAACAATAAATGAGTAAACACGTGCTTCAGGTTTTTTGAAAATTCAACCCCTAAAAAAGGCAAATGTGGTCACAAAGTCTGATAATCAACATGGGTATCGTATCCTTTTTGAGTACTTATAGGACGCGGGCGAAGCCCGCTGGAAAAGGCTAGTTATACATATAACATTAACCATTTAACAAGTCCTGGCCTGGGACGCCATTGGTCATGAAATTTGTTCCTGGCTTACAGTCCAAAACTCGCACTCGAAATTGGAACGGAAATGCTATTTTGGAAACACTTTTATGACACACTAATAATAAAAAAACTGAAATGGTAAAAATGGATTGACATCGCTCAGGGGATTTTTTTTTTATACCACGACGGTGGCAAACAAACATACGGCCCGCCTGATGGTAAGCAGCTACCGTAACCTATAGACGCCTGCAACTCCAAAGGAGTCACATGCGCGATGCCGACCCTTTACAAAAAGGAGGATTCACTGTGTTGACGACTAAAGGAACAAGAAGGTCCCTCATCAACACACTGGATCCTCTTTGAGCTCTTTGGCAACCTTACTCACCAGCAGGAACACAACACTATGAGTAGGGTCTAGTGCTATTTGGATGTGGTTTTCTGTAAGGTGGAGGTACTTCCCCAGTCGGAGGTACTACCACACTTAGCGAGATGCCATTCGCAGTGCCCATACCTCTCTTTTTGGCGTAGTTTAAGGACATACCCAGGTCCGGACGTAGTTTAAGGACATACCCAGGTCCAAATACCTTATATGATACCTTATATGTATATATAAAGTAAGAAAATTCAGTGTGAGTCATGCGTATAGAAAGTTAACCTGAGCTTTGCGTCAAAATACTCTTGGTGTAACTAAGCAGCTTACTTCATTAAAGGAATTTAAAATGGAAATAGCGAAATACATTTTGAAAACAGTAACGTTTAATAACGTGCGTACATAGGTGCACGTCAACACCTCGCAATTCTTCAAAATTATTAATTCGCTTTAGTACCAGATTCAGTAATAGTTAGGCTATTATATACTACGTAGGATGTCAATTCAAAAAAACACATTCTCAAACATTGCAAGCAAACTCAAAGACAGCAGGCGCACCCTCCAATATGTAATATTCATAGACAGTGGGACACCGACAGTGCGGAAGTGAACGCTTTCCTTGTCGGCACATTGTGATCCGATAAGGTCGACCAGAGGTCGGCTCAAGGCAAACTATCGTTACTAATTCGCGTGCCATTCTTTACCTATTATCTTAATTGGTTACCACACCCGGATGGCGAGAAATCGACGCGAATGCAGACTTGCACACTTACAAGTAGGATGTACACGTACAGAAGCGCCTTCACATGTTGTTTTTTGGCAGCTGGTGACTAAACCGCTTGACCGCTATGTTAAAAAAACCGTTTTGCTAGTAGGCAAGAAAAATGTTAGTGCTTGTCATTAAGGCACTGTTTTCATAAAGATTCAGTTCAAAATCGTCTTCAACAACGTGGTATCAGTTGCCAGAAATATTATGTCCTGGTTCTTCTGATCAAATGCTGGAACTTGACAATTGCTGGTCAACTGCAAGCTCCCTGTTATATTAACTTAAAAACTTTATATGCAATTTAAATAATACTCATTTACAAAATTGGCTTGTATTTCATAATGTATTTTTATTGTTTCATTTATATTTAGTGACGTGACCAGTTATTGTTATGTTGTCATATCTATATCTAGATCTATTTACCTCCTCGTAAACAACAAATAAGCATAAGAACCATTGCAAGGCTAACCCTCTCTTCATACCTCACACTACCTAAGTTTGTGATTTTCTTATAATTAGAATATAATAAGTGGGTAGGCCGCTTGTATGGTACGCTACGTGTGTAGATACCTTGGCGCCGACCCATATCCCGGGCACCAAAGTTGCTGCTGGTGCAGCTGCGTCCGAGGCTGAAATCCTCAAACGTCGCAAATATGCTGCCCTAGGAGGGAGTTACTTATTTGCGGCGTTTGGGGTAGAAACCCTTGGACCGTGGGGTCCAAATGCACGACGCCTCTATAAGGAAATATCGACCCGACTTATAGAGGCGTCTGGTGACCAGAGGGCTGGTCACTATTTCGCCCAGCGGATAAGCATTGCTATCCAGCGGGGCAATGCGGCCAGCCTTCTGGGCACCCTACCCAGAGACAGCGGTGCGGACCTCGGCCAAATTTTTTATTTATAAGTTTTATATATTCATTATAAGTTTTTTTTTTTAATGTTTCTATTTTCTTTGTAAATTGTTTTATAATAAGTTAGAAAAACAAATGAATATATTTGTAAAAAAAAGTTAGGACCTACCTCTTTAATGTTGTAAAACCTTAAGTGACTATGTATTGTATTGTAACCAAATGATCTTATTAGTCACTTTGACAACAAAGTACTGGGTTTTTCAAAAGGTTTTACTGACAGAAAACCCCAAGTTAATGTTTTGTGTCATGAGGACACGTACCTTTATAAGGTGTAATAAATTAAAAACTTATATTATGTTTACATAAAGTTATGTTTATGACCTTCAGAGTGTGAATGTTAAGTATGGTAAGATGTAGATTAAATTGTTTTAAATGTTTTTTTAAAAACTAATATTTTAAAATGGAGCTATCTTCGCGATAAGGATAGATATTACCTGTGATTGTATACCTATACCAGGAATTTGTTTTTAATAACAGGTGTATGAGATATGTGGCGACAAAACGTAAGGTAGTGCAATAAATAATATAGCGATAGATAATTTAGCCTAACTTTTAGATCTAAATAATTGCACGCGATAATAGTACATTATTGTCGAGGAGGCGAAGTAGCACATTGATGGCTGAGTATTACTTTTAGACGGACGACTTTAGGAGTCCGTTTAATTTAATACGAAGCCAGCAATGGCCCTTTGCGCCGAGTCCAATATAGTGCTTTATTCAAAAATAATTCAAAACAGCCAACGTTGATGAACAACAAACAATATTGACATAAATAATATATTCAGGATAACTTCTAGGTTATAAGAATGACCACTACCGCGAGCATCGAATTTCGATTCGAATCCTATAATTATCTCCATCTCCATCGCTTCTCATTTTGAGTGAGAGAGACAGATTTATTCGAAACTACAATTTTCTATGTTCGCGGTACACGCTCAGCTTTGCCGCCTTTATATCTTTTTATTAAAAAGTTTGAAGTGTATTTTTCTTCTGAATTTACCGTAAGCTATTTGAGATAAGTAAAAAGTTGCGGTACCAACATTATAAATAACAAATACCGGTGTTGTGTTTTGGCTGTTTAGGACCTTTGCCTTTATTTTTGTATGGCTGTTGAACTTTTTAAAAAGTTTGTACCTCGACAAAAATGGAATTTGCATGCAACATTTATGTCGCGAAATCGAGCCTGCAATTTCCGTAACTTTTTAATTTTTATTTGACCATAAACTAGGCACTTCGCCGCCTAGTTTTTAACCGTAAAAGTCAACCTTGCCGGACATTTTTGAATAAATTATTATACTTCATAGTAGTTAGTGCATTCCGTTTAAATTTTATAAACGTTAATAATGCAATAATTTTTAAAATTACTTTTAATTACCATGTCAACAGAAGCAACATAAGAGAGAACACTTGCAATATTGAAAGTATTTATAATTTCAAGTACCTATACAAGTGTTTTGGGACAAAGGTTTAGTTACATTGTCGGATATTTAAATGTATATTTCACAAGCCCAACCTCGGCCAGCGAGGGAGCGAGGCGAGACTCAGTCGGAGTCAGATTACATGCTGAATTAACTTTATACTGTTGTATAGTTAATGTTAAAACTACAAATCGTTTGGCTTCACTTTACTTAGTTGCAACGGTGAAGGGGAGCAACAGGATGTTTAGTGAACTTTTAATACGTTACTTTGAGTAAATTTATGTTCCAGAATTATAAATTTAGGCCACTACATTGCTTGAACCATAATATAGGTTTACAGCAAAAGTCTATGCATAGCAATGTTTTATAATACCTATAAATATCTTAACTGGTGATTTACGAGTACCTGAGGATCGGCACTCACCTACGTACGACATGGCACTTCCTTACTAATAAAAAACCGGCCAAGAGCGTGTCGGGCCACGCTCAGTGTAGGGTTCCGTAGTTTTCCGTCCGTCACAGTAAGTGTCCCCACTTAAGAGTTAATAACACCGCCATGTAGGATATGATACGAGAGTTCCACGTACAGCGACATCTATCGTCAAATTAAGTAAACTATTGCGCGCGAGCTTAAAGTATGGAAGATGATTTTTATGGAATAATTCTTTATTGCGTGAACCGATTTTCACCGTTTTTACTTTATTTGAAAGCACGTCATTTCATTGTAATTTTGTAGAAATTACAGGTACAATAAACACCTGCTTATACGGTTAAATTACAAACTTAGTTCAGAAATTATTTTGTAATTTTTTTTCAAAAACTATTCATCCTATCAAGTTCAAAATAATTTTCCTAGAAAGTTTTTATAAAGTTCTACTTTTGAGATTTTTTTCATATTTTTAAAACTTATGGTTCAAAAGTTAGAGGGGGGGGACGCATATTTTTTTACTTCTGGAGCGATTATTTCCGAAAATATTTACA
Source organism: Pammene aurita (assembly GCA_947086415.1). Classification (NCBI taxonomy): domain Eukaryota; kingdom Metazoa; phylum Arthropoda; class Insecta; order Lepidoptera; family Tortricidae; genus Pammene; species Pammene aurita. The sequence continues at coordinate 13,049,588 of OX352300.1, read as the reverse complement.
TTATCGAAAAATGATTTTAGTAAACCCCTATTCATTTTTAAATACCTATCCAACAATATATCACACGTTAGGGTTGAAATGAAAAAAAAATCACTCCCCACTTTACGTATAGGGGAGGTACCCTAATAAAAAAAATGTTTCCACTTTTTATTTTACCACTTTGTGGGCGTGATTGATATACATATTAGTACCAAATTTCAGCTTTCTAGTGCTAACGGTCACTGAGATTATCCGCGGACGGACGGACGGACGGACGGACGGACGGACGGACGGACGGACGGACGGACGGACGGACGGGCAGACATGGCGAAACTATAAGGGTTCCTAGTTGACTACGGAACCCTAAAAAGCGTATCTTGATCATTAACGATGACATTCACGTGTAAAACTGTGATTAGCTGCATGCTAGTATAATTAGATACATATAGCAGAATAAGCCACAAATGTCTGTACTACACCTATTGACACTATATCAATTCAATTCAATTCAATTATTTATTTGCAAGAATGTAGGTACAAAATTACAAGATGTCAGGGTGTTAATTCTAGGTGCCATTTACATCCGGCCTTTTAGTGGAGTGCAAAATTGATATTTTTTTTTACATATCGTCAATTATTGGTTAGAACAAAACAAAATTAAATTACAATAAAAAAAAATATAGAATAACAATAATGAAATACAATTAAATTTATGTGCATGAAATTAGAAAACATGTCAATTATCCATAATATTATCAAATATAAATGTACGTATGCCTATCAATTAATTATTCGTATGTAAAATTACAATGTCTTAATTAATAATATTACCTAATCTGAGAAAAAATCATTTGTACTTATTCTATGCAAATAATTAATGAATATGATTACGAGTAGGTGTAGTATGTTTATATAGTTGTACTCGTAAATTAAAATATGGTAGGTATTTAATTATGAATAAAATAGTACACATGTTCTATTGACATAAATAAGAAAAAAAAACATTTGTGCTGCATCGTACCTACAACACGAAATATTATAGTAAGTACTACTACTACAACTACACTACTGTACTATTTTAGGCTAACATATTTTAAATTAAAGTTATTTCCTTACTTATTACAAACTGAGCAGCAATTGACCCTACACCTAATAGTAAGTTAAGTGATAGCTACTCGTCTCTGGTTGAGCTCACTGGATCAGTAAAAGCCATTTCGCGCTTTTATTTTTTAGTTCTCTAGAGAACTAAAAATTAAAATATTAATCAGGGCAAAAATCTCGGCAACTAAAAGAGGCATGTTTTTTCCCCACGCGAACTTTCGGCCAAAAGATGACGTATCTGTTAAATAACTAGTTAAATGTGATACTTATAGCCATATATGATGATGGGCTAAATTACATGAAAAGCTATTAATTTTTTTTTATAAAAACTAAGCGTCTCCTCAAGTTTTAACACGATAGTTACATTCCAAGAAGCTGTTTAGGCTACAATGCATTTCAAAGAAATCGAATATCTACACACAAACATGGTGTATAGTGCAGTGTGACTTGCGGCAAGAGACCTTATTCTAACTTTAAAACACGTTAAGTACGATCCAATTCCAATACAACGTCAATGCATTAACTATGCAAATTATGCAATACAGCTAACACCTGATATTATTCCAATACAACACCAATATTGGTTGATTATTAGTTGTGTGTTAGAGATAGGTTGGACATATATAGTTGTGTTTGTAATGTATTTTAAAGTCCAAACGGCACCAAGCATAGTCTCTGGTCTAGCGGCTAAAGTTGCAAAGATGTTCTTTAACACGCTGCCGGTGAACTACTTAATAATCTTATGAAGTTAGGTACGAGTATGTAGTAGCTTATGATATATTAACATTAAGTATTCAGGAAAATCTCTTGTAAACTTATGATTTTCTACCGTATAATAATAACATCGGTATCAACGTTCAAATTTCGTGGCAATGTACGGTTGGCAGAAAAATAAATACAAACAAATCACTTAGTATTTTTAACCTTTATTTTGTATATGTAAATAAAAAAGCCCCTAAATAGTACATTTCCTAATTAGGGTGGTAAAACAAAGAAAGGCCGCGCAATCGCAATTGTTGCGGCCCAAGCTGCAAGCGAGGGACGTAATTATGCGATCGAGGGCTTTCTTTATTACCTCCCGTGTTGGAAAAATATGTGCACATTTGGCCAGAAAGCGGCTCTATCCGTACGCGTAGCGTGCGGAAAAAGCCACTTTATGTCCAGGTGTGGCATACAATATTTTACGAGTTAGAATAGATCACTAAAATTTGTTCCATAGATTTTGCTGTCAATCTTTGACGTCTGTAAGAATATATCCATTTTAAATTACTAAAAGATCTTTCCACGCTGACTGAGGTAATAGGAAGGTATGTCAAGCATTGAAAATTTTGCACACAGTTTTTATTTACACTTTCTGGTATTTCAGCCTCGTTGTTTTTAGATAGTTGGTTAATTATTTGTACAGTCTTATAACCAGGATTTTTCTTTAATACACTTTTTAATTTAAAATAAACTTTTCTGGCATTTTGATGTAACCTTAACGTTGATATTTTTTTTTGCAAACCATGAACAATGTTTAATGATTCTGCTAGACTCAGTTTTGGATCCTCCAATAATTTTATTGACTTAGCAATTATACTAAGTGTGTATCGACGAATAGTAACTCAGTTTTTAAATTCCGGTTACGGAAAATTTTTTTTGCTTTAGAAATTGCACTCGCTTCACGCGGATTTAAGGCATCGATGACAGATTTGATTTTATCATAATGCATGTGATAATATGAGGCAGCATTTAACCATGTTCCCCATCTTGTTATCACGGGTCGGGGTGGTAGAGGAATATTTACACACATTTGATGAAATAAATTTGTCCTTGAAGGAGTGTTACGAAATATTTTTTTGATACAGTCAATCAAACTGTTTATGGTCGGGTAAAGACTTCTAATTATCTCTGCGACTCGATTACATCCATGTGCTATGCATGTTACATGAGTCATATTTTTATATTTCTGAACAAGGTTTTTAGCTGCTTTTACCATGTAGGAACCGGCATCCGTTATAAAAAATAATAATTTATCCATGTTTTTTTTGTATTCATCGCCCCAAAGATCTTCAAGGGTTTCCTCAACGAGTTTGGTTATTGTCGAATGGTTAGTCGCCTCCAATACCTTAGAAGCAAATAAATGTGGCTGGGTACTAGTTCCATCTAGAGCTCCGATCAAAATATTTGCCACTTTTTTTCCCACGGAATCTGATGTTTCATCAACACTGAGGTAAATCATTTTATTTTGTAATTTCTCTTTCAATTCATTTTTTTTCTTTTCATACAATTCAGGTAAGCATTTTACTCGTATTTTTGTTTCACTCGGCACAGTAATATCGTTTCCATATTTATGATTTAAAAGGTTTTCTACAAAATTTCTAAATTTAGGATTGTCTAATTTTGACCACGGTATATTCGAACAAATCATAAACTCTGTTAAATCTTTATTAAATTTTTCTTGTGCATTATTTTTATGAATTTTGTTGTGTAAATCAGTTTTTAAATGGCGGTCGATACTAGATTTAGAGGGAAATAATTTCGAATTACACAATTTGCAATATACGATATCGTCTTTAATTTCGAAATCAGCATTATCTCGTATTATATCCTGTAAATGGCAGCGTGAATCAGATAATTTATCTTGATGAGATTTTGATTTCAAATGTTTCTCTATATTGTACCTTTTCTTTTTTATATTCATTTCGCAAATAGTACAGCAAGCACCTTCGTTAGTGAATATAAAATCAGTATACTGCGTCAAATCCATTTTCTCAAGTCTGATTGGGAGTTGGGTAAAGATTTATCAATGCTAAATTGTAGTTGTAAGTGTTTTTAAGAACTATTATCGTTGAAGATTTTACCACATATTATTTTGCATGACAATTAAATTGACATTTGTTGCCTATTTGGCATTTAGAATTTTTTTTACAAATGGATAATGAAATGAGTATTGAGGTTCTATGACGTATTAAGAATATAAACCTCTTTAAATATATGTACAGTTTACCAAAGTACGATTAAGAATAAAAATAAATTAAATGTTATTTATCTATACATATAATAAAGCTGAAGAGGGTCGAAAGTCTGTACATGGAAGATAATCGAAAAAAAGTTGGCTGGGGATACTTAGAATCGATAACAGAACACGTTCCAACAATTTTCAGAATTTTTGTCTGTTTGTCTGTTTATCTGTTTGTCTGTTTATTTGACCGCGCATCACGTGAAAACGGCTAAACGGATTTTTATGAAATTTTGTATAGATATAGTATGAGTCCTGGGAAAGGATAATATATAGTTTTAATCCTGAAAATCAACCCTGGTGGGGGTGAAAATGGGGTTGAAAGTTTGTATGGAGAATTTTTAACCGCTGAAACGATTTAGATAGAAATGAGTATGGAGATAATTTGAGTCTCGAGAAACGTCATAGGATAGTTTTCAAACCCTTGTGGGGGTGAAAAGGGGGTTAGAAGGTGGTATGAGGAATTTTTACCGCTGAACTGATTTAGATGAAAATTGGTATAGAGATAGTATGGGTCCCGAGAAATGACAAAGGATAGTTTCATCTTCAAACCCCCCTCCCCCCATCTTACTTTAGAACCGTAGGTCCAAAAAATTAAAAAAAAAATGGAAGTGAAGCCTGAAAGGTACTTTTTATAAAAACTATCTATACATGTAATAAAGCTGAAGAGGGTCGAAAGTCTGTTCATGGAATATATTCGAAAAAAGTTGGCTGGAGATACTTAGAATCGATAACAGAACACGTTCCAAGAATTTTTTATTAGTTAACGGCTGAACGGATTTTGATGAAATTTTGTGTAGAGATAGTTTGAGTCCCGGGAAAGGACAAAGAATAGTTTTCATCCCGAAAATCAACCCTGGAAGGGATGAAAAGGGGGTTGAAAGTTTGTATGTTGAAAGTTGGTATTAAAATAATTTGTAATTTTTTGGTCAAGGTGTTCATATTTATAACATGTTACCCGTCGATGCTTTAAATTTACCTTTACCGGCTCTTAATAAATATTTGAAAATGTCATGAATGTCATAGGGTTATTGCAGGTTCGAGGGCTATATATGACGGACAAAGATGCATGGCCCAAACCAAAAAACTACTACAAAATCATCTAACTTTTATAGGACACCGTTTAGGTAGGAAAACATATTAAACGTTTTGTGAAGCAGTCAGATTAGGATTTATTTTTCTTTGTAATTAAACAATAGGTACATTATCTGTCTCTCAAGCTGATAATGCGTAGTTCTTCAAGAAGACATATCAATGTCTTCTTGAAGAACTACGCATTATTTTGTATAATTAATATCTAATAATGTATTACTCTTTTGAAAAAAATAAGTCCAGTCGAATTTCTTTTCGGTGATAATACTTCTTGGGCCAGAGGTGTAGGGTTAGAATCGGTGGTAGTTTTGGAACGAAGTTCCTTATCGGACGGTTCGCGGATGGGGGCCTATGCGAAAAAAAGTCACGTGACGAAAAAGCGTCACGTCACGAAAACGCGACACCCATACGATTGAGAAACATGTAAAATGGAATGAAATAAAAAATATATAAAATAGAATAAAGTGAAGTGAAGTGTAGTGAAAAGTGAAAGTGACAAAGTGATAAAAGTGAAAAAAGTCGAGAACCTTAAAGAATAACCTTAGTCGAGAATTTTAAAAATGTCGAAAATGTCAAAAATTTCCAAAATGTCCAAAATTTCCTAAATGTCAAAAATTTCCAAAATTTTCAAAATTTCCAAAATTTCCAAAATTTCCAAAATTTCCAAAATTTCCAAAATTTCCAAAATTTCCAAAATTTCCAAAATTTCCAAAATTTCCAAAATTTCCAAAATTTCCAAAATTTCCAAAATTCCCAAAATTCCCAAATTTTCTAAAATTTCCAAAATCCAAAATTGGCAAAATTTCCAAACATTCCAAAACTTTTCAAAATTTCCAAACTTTCTAACATTTCCAAAATTTCCAAAACTTCTAAAATTTCTAAAATTAAAAAAAAAAACTAAATTTACGAAAAAGTCAAAAATGAAATAAAATTAAATAACATAACTTCGTTCCAATCGCACTCGATTCACACACTTTCCTCGACACTCACCTATTTTATTTTTCTCTGACGTTCATTAGTGCATTGTAGTGTGCTGTAAGCACACGAACGACGAATAAATATCTTGATCTACACCAATATCATAAATACTCTATTCCGCTTTCGGAACTGTATGTAATTAATTACCAACATTATTGCAACCAGTAACGTAACATCAGTGTATTATCTTTGACAGTGTGGTAAAAACGTATGAAAATTAACGTTCCTACGGTACCGTAATGAAAATCCGCCCCCCCGACCGCCGGCACAATGTTGGTCATGGCGGTGTAATGAATGAATGAATGAATGAACGATTGAAAGATTTATTCATGACAATTACAAAAAACATAATAAACAATAACATATACAACCCGAAACATTAATTGCCACGAAATGGTCGCAACTCAGCGTTAAATGCCGGCAGGGCCAGCGCTGGTCTTCCGTTGCAACCATTTGACGACACGGCGCATTGACGCATTGGCTTGAGTAATGGCGGTCATTCTAATGGTTTCAATGGATTTTTAATATGTGTGTAGGTAAAGCAGTGTATGCTTCTGTACATAATTAGGCATTATTACGTAACAGTTACATCGCCATGTCCGTCCGTCTGTCCGCGGTCTAGCTCAGTTACCGTTCGCACTAGAAAGCTGAAATTTGGTGAGGCCTGATAAGAACTTTCAATAAAAACTGTATTGAATAAAATCGGTTCAGCCGTTTTTGAATTATTAGTCAAAAACTCATAGTGAAAGGAAGTGCCGAATAGTAAAATGACGTAAGCGCCGCCAAATAAACGACCTTTTGAACGGATGTTTTGTAACAGGGCAGCATCTACGAAACTCTACACTGAGCATCGCCGGACATGCTCTTGGCCGGTTTTTTTTGCATCGTTTTTCCGGAAATCACCCCTTAAGGATTACTAATTCCAATTCAAGAAAATCCCCAGCCAGGTTATACGTAACCTATAAAAATTCAACGTCTAAAAGGGGGGGTAGCCACTACTTTCGATTGAGTTAAAATTGCATGGGTCATGGACCCCCCCCCCCTCCAAGTGCACCTAAAATAGAAAAAAACATTTCAGCATTTGTGATCCCCCCCCCCCACTTCCAACCACGCCTGTTCTTACCTTTCATGCTTTGACTGATTTGACGGGAGGATCGATTTGGATGATATTTGCCGTGGACATGAACGTATAAATACAAAAGTGGTCCTGTATCGTCCGATATACACCTACTACTCTCTAAGTCGTTTAAATCATGCGAAAAAAAAAAATATAATAAAAAAAAGTATAAATTTTTGAGTGTAGTTTCATTTAGTGGTAATTGTAAAATATTTTTTCCCCTAGCGTATCCATCTGTCAACTTTACTTCAAGTTCCGCCTCCAGGGTAGCGGGAGAGAAATTAGGGGTGAATTAGCCGCTTACTGACACAGACCGAATTCCACGCGGGCGGAGCCGCGGGCACAGCTAGTTACTAATAAATAAAACAATGATACCTATGTATTTTTTGCGACCCTTACCAAGTGCCACGAAATTTGAACGTTGATACCGATGTTTAATTGATCATACTGTGGCCGCCCGGTGTATAACTACGACGCACGGGGGCGCAGAAAAGGTTTAGATAGAGCGAAATGTTTTCCGTATTTGCTGTATAACTGAGCTATCCTAATTAAAATATATGACTTAGACGTCCATGTACATATGTAATCGAAAAAAAATTGAGCTTAACACAGAAAGAGCAACGCTAGACCGGTAGCTGTGGCGTTCTCCCTAGGCCTATCAATGACTAATAGTAATAGTAGGCGTCTGTTGGGCGAAATTATATGACAGTATTGAGTTAATAATTAAGGCAAAAAAATATGCAGGGATAGCAAAATCTGAAAAATGCCGCCCCCCGCCCCTGTGGGGGGCGGCATTTTTCAGATTTTGCCCCGCCTCGAAAAAGTTCTAGATCCGGCGCTGGCCGGGCTTCGCTATTCCGATGACCGTGGCACGTTTCTTTATTTATTTGCCACATTTTACCACATATTATTTTGCATGACAATTAAATTGACATTTGTTGCCTATTTGGCATTTAGAATTTTTTTTACAAATGGATAATGAAATGAGTATTGAGGTTCTATGACGTATTAAGAATATAAACCTCTTTAAATATATGTACAGTTTACCAAAGTACGATTAAGAATAAAAATAAATTAAATGTTATTTATTACTAATAAATAAAACAATGATACCTATGTATTTCTTTTTTTGCGACCCTTACCAAGTGCCACGAAATTTGAACGTTGATACCGATGTTATATGACAGTATTGAGTTAATAATTAAGACAAAAAAATATGCAGGGATAGCAAAATCTGAAAAATGCCGCCCCCCGCCCCTGTGGGGGCGGCATTTTTCAGATTTTGCCCCGCCTCGAAAAAGTTCTAGATCCGGCGCTGGCCGGGCTTCGCTATTCCGATGACCGTGGCACGTTTCTTTATTTATTTGCCACATTTTACCACATATTATTTTGCATGACAATTAAATTGACATTTGTTGCCTATTTGGCATTTAGAATTTTTTTTACAAATGGATAATGAAATGAGTATTGAGGTTCTATGACGTATTAAGAATATAAACCTCTTTAAATATATGTACAGTTTACCAAAGTACGATTAAGAATAAAAATAAATTAAATGTTATTTATTACTAATAAATAAAACAATGATACCTATGTATTTCTTTTTTTGCGACCCTTACCAAGTGCCACGAAATTTGAACGTTGATACCGATGTTTAGACTCATGTGTAATAATATATGTATATTGACCTTAGTCAGGTACAATCACCGGCAATAGTATCTTCCTACACGAAGGCCGCAAAAATATGTGACACGCTCGTATGGCCTTACAGATAAGAGTGTGTCACATATTTTTGCGGCCTTTGTGTAGGAAGATACTATTGCCGGTGACTGTACTCAACTCATTAACATTGCGTGCATGAATAGATATGTTTATTTCTGTTTATCCCAGGTAGCAAACTGACGTCAGCGACGCACAAGCGACGTCATTTTTAGGTCATATTAAGGTCTGTCATTTATTCGCTGAAAACGTACGTTATAGTGACGTCAATTTAAGGTCAGGTTAAAAAATGGACGTCGTACTAACGTCAAATAAGGGTCATCATCTGGACGTACCATATTCGTCGCAAAGTTGACGTCTTAATAACGTCAATTTTGGGTCAGCATCTGGACGTACCGTATTCGTCGCGAAGTGGACGTCTTAATAACGTCCATTTTAGGTCAGCATCTGGACGTACTGTATTCGTCGCAAAGTGGACGTCTTAATAACGTCCATTTTAGGTCAGCACCTGGACGTACCGTATTCGTCGCAACGTGGGCGTCTTAATAACGTCAATTGAGGGTCAGCATCTGGACGTACCATATTTACCGCAAAATGAACGTCTCAATAACGTCAGTTTAAGGTCATCACCTGTACTATGTACGATGTACAGTAAGACGTACAGTATCCGTCGGCAACGAGAAGTTTAGCTAATGTCAATTTTTGGGATCACTATTAACGGTTAGATGTTTGTGACACGTAAACTATTTCAACAGGAAGTTTTATGTGGCAGTTAATTTATATGCTAGTAAGTTATCCTATACTTTACTCAGGCTTTGTAAATCTTCTTTCTTCGTAAATCTGTCCATTATCATAGCGAATGCTAAGAGAAAATACTAATTAATACATTATAACAAGACTTTATGTAGCCAGTAAGCCAGTACTTATGCATAGGAATTTGAAATTTGAACAGTTTCATATTAGTCGTTAGAGTCTGTCCGGAAAGAGAAGTGTCATAGAATGTATGAGCTCCCATATAAACCACGATACATCTATTTCCGGACAAACTCTATAAGTATCCGACCTACTACCGACTTAAAAATAAAGCTTAAATATATATAACGCGTTTCGTTTCTTGATATCAATAAAATTTGTCAATCTTGTAATGTAAAACATTCATGAAGTAAAAAAAACATTTACGTCTTTTTAGTTAACTTCAAAGTTAATACTTATATAAAGTCATTTATTACAGATTTTTTAATGTTATTAAACATCAAAACAAACTGAGCAATGTGATTTTTAAAAACATAAGAAATTGGAACGGAACGAAATTCTGTCATTTTGATTGAAGTGACGCTTTGAGTGACGTTGTTTTCCCTCCTTTTTCCTTTGCCTTGCTGCCCGTCCTACTGCCAATAAAAACTTTCAACAAGAACAAAAATGTACTCAGTGATACAGTTTAGTGTAGAAGACGGCGTAAACAATCAGTGGTTTACGCCAAAGTGTTGTGAAGTCTTTTGGCCACCCGTTAAGGGAACTAAAGCGTTTAAAAAGGTTTTGGCTGATGTCAATACACCAGATGAAAAATGGAAATTATACAGTGTTCAAAGAGTTCTTTGTGATACTGGTACGTATATTTTAATAGTTTTTTTACAAACCACTTTGGCTATGAACGAAACAGTTTCGTTTCCTGGTTTCTGGATGCAATATTTCCTGATTTACTCTTCTTCTTCAGCGAGTAAGTATGCGCACACTGTTGGGCATACACGTCTCCAGTTTGATTTCCTGATTTACCGAGAGCTTACTGATGTTGGTGAAAGTACTGAAAGTTTTCTGTTACTGTGTGACTACTACCTAATATGGGTAATTTTTAAAACTGCTTGGACAAATGTGATAACCTACTAATCAAAGTGGTTGACTGTACAATTTCAGGTTGTTCCAACTAATGAAACTCCATCCTATATTTTTACTAATAACGTGATAACCTTGTTTTAATTGAGTGAGGGATGCATTATGCTGTGTTCATTTATTATGTTTGCATGTTGTGTGTATTTTTTTATTTCATTTGCATGTACCTAAAGATGGCATAGAGAAAGCAAAAAAAACTGGTTGATGAGGATACATCAGAACCAGGTCTTAAACGGAAAAGGGCCAAAAGATATGTTTCTAGCAGCGACGAAGATAATGACAATCCCACCACCATTGAAAAAAAGACCTTTGAGAAAATACAAAAATTTCAAGCCGCTGGCAGTGTAGGCTTAGGAGATTATAGAGGTGAGTTTTATAGTCAACAGCTGTTATGAAGTAAATCCTGACACATTGCACAACTACTTGTTGCACATGTCAGAATAATAAAGCATAGCATTTCATTCCTAAGATTTATAAGATATCTGTAGTTATTTTTAGTTCATTAACATATTTGCCGCATTCTCATATTCAAAGAACTCAGCCAGAGCCCTGTTTGAATATTTTAATGTACTTATTTTTATACCATGGTTCCCTTGGAAATATGATATTATATACAAAGAATATTAAAAGTTCACCTTATATAGGTTAAACCAAAACAATATAGGTTATTTTGTAGAATGCATATTTTACTAGTCATTTTATACAAATATATGATGAATACTGCAATGAAATACTTTGAATTACAATAGGAGACTCAGCATATCACTAAAAAAGCTCCAATAAAAAAATTAAGTTGACTGTATATTAAAAAAAAAACTTCTATGAAAAAACCATTATGTTAATTATTCTCATCACTCTCCTAAAAGGCTACTACTAAACTACTCGTACCTAAGAAGTGAGGTGGAAATCACTTACAAATATAAAAAAAAGTTCTATTGTAAAACATGTAGGTAGGTGTTATATTGTTGGCCGGTACTCAATGTAACCTTGGTGACAGTGGAATAATATGGTACCATCAAGCTGATCTGATGATGGAGCTGGGATGTAGATACCAGAACATACCTAATGATGAAAAGTGCTTGCTTGGTCGAGTTTCGGCTCATTTGTTTTGTTGTTTAGAATACTTTCTGACAGTACAAGAATAGGTAACATCAAGTACAGTCGGCTAAATATCTTGTGTTAAAAATGTAATTTTTTAGAAAAACATATTTTGATCAATATAGCTAGCTGTACAGTCAACGGCAATAGTATCTTCCTATACAAAGGCCACAAAAATATGTGACTTTGTAGGGTCATAAGAGTGTGTCACATATTTTTGCGGCCTTCGTGTAGGGAGATACTATTTCCGGTGACTGTACCTAACTGCTAACTCTGTTATACATATAGAAGTTTGTCTTGTAGCCAAACTTATCTTTTTCTTAGAACCCTGTTTGGGTATGGATTGTATGGAGAGACAGATGGAATTTTTTTCCTTGTGTGGTTCCAGGCAACTTACATAAGAAAGAAGGAAGAAACAGCTTGAAGCAGGTGGTGCAAGTTATAGTTGTTTAGTAGTAATAAAAATACATAAAATAACAATATCTACACACTTAAAACATTGTATGAAGAAAGTTATTTCAAATCTTCACTTTTTTCACATTTGGTCTGATCAAAAAATAATTTGCTATTTTACAATTATACATTCTCTTGTTTGTTACAGGTTTCATACGTGAAAACTTGGAGGCAGGGATATTTCCAGCAAAGTGTCTCGGTTGATGAAATTTTGTTTTACACAGTAGTAACAGTAAAACTTCTATGGAAAGAGATCCAACTAAAAGCCTTTTTGCCAACTGCGCCTGCGAGTATGTATCGTAGGTATTCAGCTTGTGACAAGTGCATAGAGGCAGGTGAATGAATATCGCGGCCGCGTGATCTATTAAAATGCGTCAGCGCCCACAAGGACCAATGAATCATTTCGTTCGCAGCTTGATGAAGACTATCATGTTGGAGAGTTACCACTTTTACGGTTCCCTATAGATTTCAGAGAACTTGGTATAGATTTGGCTCAGGAAATACTACAGATTTTTATAAATCATTCAAAATCGGTTTATGGATTACATTTTTTGGTATGCCCCCTAGCCTGTCCGTGACTTTGACCTACATGAATACGGCTGACCGCATGCTCTCTTGCTCAGTTTGGTCCCCTTCTCTCTTACTAATGATATTAAGATAGAGAGGAGTAGGACCAATGTGAGCGAGCGAACACGCGGTCAGCCGCCTTCATTAAGGAAGTGTTGCCACCACTTTTACCTACTTCTTCGAAGTTTTAATGTATCTACTTAAAATTGACATGCTTACGGTTGTGTTTTTTTTTAGTTTAGTAGTCCGATAGTGGGCATTAGAGATATAAATGTTATTTTAAGTCATGGCCTCATACATATTAAAACAAAAATTACCTAATTATACTTGTTTTTTTAGTAATAGAAATAAGGTAAACAATCTTGTACCTAGACTAACTAGACAAGTCAAACCTTAGGCTTCAATATATTATAGTAAGTTTTAAGAAGAATAGTAGATTGTTTGACAAGGGTCTAAAGTAAGCCATATTACCACGAGGTGGTTATTTTCCCGAACGAAGTGAGGGAAAATTGTTCGAGTGGTAATATGGCTTTTAGACCAGAGTAATGCATACTATTTTTCACTTCGATTGCGAGAAAATAAGATAAAAATACTTATTAATTACGCACAATTACTAAACTAAGGTGAAATGATGGTTTAACTTGGCGGTCTTTTATTTTTTTTTACTTCTTTGACATAGATACAAAAAATAAACACCGCGAATAAATGCCACAGGCGACGGTATAATTAGTTCTTTAAACAGCTTAAACACGCTTTAAAGCGCTTCCAAAAAATTAAAATCTTTTTTAATGATTGTGAAGTAGGAACTAAAAAACACCTCATGTTTTGAGAAATAAATTGCGTTTCGTGATTGGTCGATTTTAACATTGCTGTATTCTGATTGGTTGATATTAAATTATTTACACAGTATACGCACCAATAAAGTAGGTATCTAGATACGTTCCGATTAATTTCGATATGTGTTGTGATTGGTGGATTTCATATGGTGAACTGTTCCATTTGGTCAATTCAAAATGTTTTGTAAATCATAAATATGTATACATACTAGCCCTAGAGGCTAAATGTACTACTTTAGTCCGCCTTGGTAAGCATAATATGGCACACTTTTTGAGCATGAGAAGTGAAAATTATATTTTGAGTTGTTATATTTTTTTATGTTGTTATAAACAAATTTCAGGACTGACAATTGAACTTGGCACCCATTTAGATCTCACTTCTTTTGTCGTTGAAGTCAACAACCAAGGCATATATAACTTGGCTCTCATTTCACATTTATGTTTTTGATGGGATGATTGTTATGGGGCTATTGGTTCCCACTGTCCTTTAATGCCTCTTTAAATATAAATTATACTACTTACATAGCGTTTTTTAGTTTCATCCATAAGTCCTAGAGTTTGTTCAGGGTACGTAGACAAGATGCCTGCTATGCTAAGCGCTAAACTCTTTTCTACTCTTACGCGTAAGAATTTGGCGTCTTGTCTAGGGCGTCTGGCCAATAAGTTAGAACCGTCTTAGAACTTAAATCTAGCACGTCGTTAGTTCACTCAACAGCCAGGTCAGTTCTATTTTTGAACAGACTACCCACCCATCCTAGCTACGAGGAGCATATTGCCGTGCTTACGATATCAGCAGTGTGTTTTGAGAGATGTTATTTAAATTTATATAATACCCGCCTTAATAAAATTGAAAATCGCTAACTTTACTGCTGATATCGTGAACACGGCAGCATAATGCAGCCCTCGTAGGTCCTGACCTGTGCCTATGCAGGATTGATTGTGGCGTTACTATGTCCTAGTAACGCCACAATCAATCCTGTGTGTGACGTTATTCGAACATACTGGCTGCCCTAATATGTACGGCCCAGAAACGTCCGTATGAATTCAGCATATGACGTCTCTCCAACGTCAGTGGCTAACCTAATATGTACGGCCCAGTAACGTCCCTATGCATTCAGTATATGACGTCTCTGTAACGTCTGTAAACAGACGTCTTGAGGCTGTGACAAATTGACGTCATCTGCTGGGACCCCCCGACGTCGAGACATGACGTCTCTTACGTCGAGCAGTACCGTAAACGGACGACATAATGACGTATAAATGCTACCTGGGATATAAATATGGAATCCGTAATTTACGCTCCACAATATATTTGGTTTTGTAATATATGTGTGACCTTCTTTGTTCTGAACTCAGCTGTTAAAAACAATACAAATTACTGTTGTTTTGGAATGCAATAACTATAAGATTTGATTTTAATGGACTGTACTTGCTAAAAATGTTTAAATGAACTTTATTCACACATTAATACTATATTCCAATAAGAACTCGCGAAACAAGTAAATATCAATCGAAAGTGTACAAATCACATACCTTGCAATCCGAAGGTCTGCGTTGAATTAGGCAAGCTTCTAAGGGTCTCCGGTGTTGGAGAAACGTGCTGGCCAGTCTTACCGAATCCTCTTTCACCTGGATTAACCTACAAGCTCCGCCTTGAATTCTGCACAATCCACAAGTGATTTGCACTGATTTTAACTTGTTTCTCTACTTGGTTAAGGCAAAGAAGCGACTTTTAATGTAGTTTTTCACAATTGAGCGCGGGACAACGTGCACTCTCTCCGAAAATAACGAGAAGGATTAATGGCAACCGGAAAATGGACTAGTGTTGCCCTAAGTGTCACGGAAGTTGTAATAAAATAGGGTTGTGATCCAAAACCGATACGATAGTTAGACATACCGGCTACCTAAATATACAATATTTACTCTACAAATAGCATTGAAATACGACAAACATAAACTAAGACTATGCTAAGTGACGATACTAAACATAGGGATATTAGTCAGAGAGTGGCAGTGGGCACAGCTTGACGACGGATCTTTTGTACTGACCAGTAGCTGTCTGAACTGTGACAACCCTGCACACACCGTCAGCTCCAGGATGTAGAGCCACAATGCGGCCAAGCGGCCATTTCAAAGGACTTGTCTGTTCATTTAACAACAGAACCAAGGAACCGACGACAATATTTGTGCTCTCTTTAGTCCATTTAGTCCTCTGTTGTAAGGTATGGACATATTCAGCATGCCACCTGCGCCAAAAGTCCTGATGCATTTTTTGGATTAGCTTCCAGCGATGACTGGGGCTTATCTTTTGCTGGACTAAATTCTCCTCAGGAACGATCGACAGAGGTTCTAAAGTTAAAAAATGACCTGGCGTGAGTGCCGTGAGGTCATTTGAATCCGAGCTGAGGGGAGTCAAAGGACGAGAGTTCAATAAAGATTCAATAACTGTGGTCACCGTTAAAAGCTGTTCGAAGGTCAACCTTTGGTTTCCGATAACTCTCGCTAGATGCGTTTTTACGGAACGAATCCCAGCTTCAGCTAAGTCATTGAAGTGCGGACTACCCGGTGGGTTAAATGAGAATTTTATTTCTTCCGCATCAGCGGCGCCTTTCATGAGCGAACCGAGGTTATTACTAGCTCCAATAAAATTTCGACCTTGGTCAGAGACAATATGGCTACACCGACCACGGCGAGCGACAAAACGTTTCAGTGCACAGAGAAAAGCTTCAGTCGACAACTCTGAAGCAAGTTCGATGTGGATGGCCTTACTGCTGGTACAGACAAAGACACAAATATACCCTTTGAACGTCTTAACACCGCGACCGCGTCCAAAGGCGATGTCGAAAGGTCCGCCATAATCTATGGCGACACTCGAAAAAGGTTTTATTTGAGAAACCCGATATATGGGCAAATTTCCCATAAGCGGCGCAGAAGCCGGGGAGGGATTGGCGCGGAAGCATTTGACGCAGCCACCAATCACTGCCTGGATCGCTCGCTTGGGCGACAGAATCCAAAAGGCTTGCACAAGTAAATTCGTTTCGAACCTTACCACCCGCTTTTATAATCTCCGTACCCTGTCTCCCGCAATCACCTACATTCCCCTTTGTAGCTTCAATCCAACCAGCTCTTTAAAAATCTTACCGATTACTCATCCGATTCCGCCATTGAACCTAATCGTCTAAATAATAAGGGTGATGATCCAACCTGTGAGTACTAAAACCAAATCAATGTCTAACAGACAAGGTTCAAATTCGTATGAACTCCTCACTCGTCGTCTGTGCACCGCTTCTCGATCGCCTGCGAAAATCTAAGCAAATATGCGGGTGGGTTAAGATTATCCTCGCGCGGTGCAAGATTATTCCTACCCGCATTTATGTGAAATTATTAATTGATGGTTACAATTTCAGGATTTTCTGGCAAATTGCTGATTAAAACTTAGAAATTACATGTGGATAAATACGCTAAAAATATAGGGAATATATATATGATAGTGAAATATACATACAATAGTGTTTCTACAGTAAACGAAAGCAAATTCAATGTAACCGCTTGGTAATTTTTTACCAATAATTATTAAAACTCATATATTTCTAATAAATATCAATAGGAATGCTAAGAGGACAATATTGTTTATCGAATGAAAATATTTATTTGTACTCAGAAGTAAATATTCACGTGTTTATGACACCGATACCTTTGGGTTCAATTAGCGTAAAGGACAAAATGCTGGTTTTCAGGAGACGCAAAAAACAGTAAATTTTGTAAAGTTTGGGCACCTGGGTGTAAGAATCTTCTATGATATTCGTCAATTAATAAGACTGTTAACCGGTGGGAGCGAGGCAATAATACAGGATGCTTGACCGAATATTTAATAGGGGAATTAGCCAAGCGACCGCCCACCCTGACAATACCCGCACTATCAATAAATAAAGAGAGCTTGCGCAAATATTTTGGCAATGAATTTGAACGACCCTCTCTCAAGTGATTGATCTCTACACCGAACGAAGTGAGCTGCACATGTTTTACTAAAAACATGAGAGCTGCTGTCGTCTCAGAGGATTGTAGAGATCCGACAACCTTCTCGTTCTTAGACGACCGTAAGAAACGAAAACAGTAGGCTAACACACGCTTTAATGTGAAAAGCGAGGAGAACCTGATAAGAAGTTCATCAATCAAGTTAGGGTCGCTTGTAACGACTAAACTACAAATCCGTTGCTCATCGGCGATAGCATCGTTGGTTGAAACGTCCAAAGCTGCACAAGGCCAATCTTGTTCCTTCTCAAGGAGCCATGACGGGCCCTTCCACCAAAGATCACAATCGACAAGGTCTCCTGGCAACAATCCTCTGGATCCTGCGTCAGCAGGATTATGATGGGTGCTTACATGGCGCCAACGATCAGGAGCGATTATATCCTGTATATGGCTAACCCGATTAGCCACAAAGGTTTTCCAGCGCGATGGACATGACTGAATCCAGGCCAAAGTGACGCTGGAATCAGACCAGGCAAATATTTCCTCTACAACATGCAGAGGTTTCAACGCTTCTTGGACAGACTGCATCAGATCCGCCAGCAAGACGGCAGCCTGAAGCTCCAATCGAGGAATAGATTGTTTACGCAAGGGCGCAACCTTCGATTTGGCACAGCAGAACTCTACAAATATAGATCCATCTGCAGTTACAACACGACAGTAAACAACAGCGGCGTAGCCACGCTCTGAGGCGTCACAATATCCATGCAATTGTAACGAAACAAAAGAGTGGATGATGCGACGAGGAATGACTACGGATTTCAACAACGACAATTGAGATCGGAGTCTCGTCCACTCTAAGGCAACTGCTTCGGGCACATCATCGTCCCACTGGACCCCGGATGACCACAGGACCTGCATTAAATATTTCGCATGGAAAGCGACAGGACAGAGGAATCCTAACGGATCATAGATGCGTGCTATGTTCGACAGAATAATGCGCTTGGTGCATCTTTGAGGAGTGGGTGTCGCTACCTCAAATTGGAACGAGTCTGTCTGTGGACGCCACGACAAACCTAGTATTTTAAGCGACAAGTCAGAGAGTTCGTCAAAGTGGTTGAATTCACTTGAATATAACTCCGAGGAGGGAAGATCAGCGATAAAGCCCTTCTGGTTGGAGGTCCATTTTCTCAAATGGAACCCACCGGACGACAAAATTTTAGAAAGGTCTGATCTGATTTGTAAAGCTTGCTCAATAGAGTCAGCGCCCGGGACAATATCATCGATATAAATATCTCTTCCTAGTACTTGCGAACCTTCAGGATAGACGGTTTCAGTGTCCTTAGCCAGCTGCGCTATAGTCCGCAAAGCTTGGTACGGAGCCGACTTTACCCCATAAGTAACTGTGCGCAATCTATAGTCTTTAACTGGGCCATCGGTAGAGTCACGCCACAAAATCCGCTGGTAATCCGAGTCTTCTTCTGGCACGAGAATCTGACGGTACATGGCTTTGATGTCACCTGTGAAAACTACTTTGTGCCACCGAAATCGAGTAAGGACATCAAATATATTAGTTTGTAATTTAGGCCCTGCCAGAAGGGTATCATTCAGCGATATACCGTTGCTGTCTCGAGAACTTGCATTGAAAACGGCCCGAAGAGGTGTAGAGACAGACTCTGGACGCAACACAGCATGATGTGGAACGTAGTTAAATTTTCCGACACTACTTGGAGGAGACTCTATCTGTTCCATGTGACCGCTGGTTTCATACTCTTCCATAAAAGAGACATAAGCTTTACGAAAATCCGCATGCTTAGCCAGCTTGCGTTCTAGCGAGAAAAGTTTTCGCAATGCGATTTCACGAGTGTTCGAAAATGTAGGCTTATTCGTACGAGCGACGAAAGGTAAGGGTACCTCGAAACGGCCTTCACTCGTACGACAAAAATTAGTAACGAAAGTATCCTCGCAAAGTTGATCCTCTTTCGACAACACAGGTTTAGGGACTACTAATATTTTCTAACTCCCAAAACCTTTTCAGAGAACTATCCAACGACAAATTTGAATGCGAAGGGTTCGGCACGAAAAAACAATCCTTCCGACAAGTTGTGAAGGATTGTGCATAACAATCACTGCAATCTCCCATAAGGACCCAACCAAAAGTGGTCTCTATTGCCCTTGGTTGACCCGGCTTTCCATCTCTTCGACCACTCAGAAGAGACGAAGCGAAAATCTGAGCATTAAGAAGTAAATCAATTGGTCCCGGAGTAGCAAAGTCAGGATCAGCGAGAGGCAAACGTTTAATATGCGGCCATTGCGACGAATTGCAAAGCATGGCTGGTCTGGGACTATGGAAGGAAGTAATGCTACTCGACAATCAAAACCCTTAACATTTGTTCTATTGGGTTTAACAGAACACACTAAAGAACCACAAGACTTAACCCCGGTGTGTCCAATGCCGCTTATTGATTCACCTGATTGACTAATGCGCAGTCCAAGTCGCTCAACACAGTCTTGTGACATGAAGTTAATTGCACTAGCAGGATCTAGCAAAGCACGAACTAGCTGATAGTGGCCCGAGCCATCCATAACAGCTACTCGGGCAGTAGCAAAGACAACTGTTCCTTTATCGGAGACAGTGGTCAAACTCACAGCACTGTTCGATGAACCACTCGCCATTGGTTGCGTAGAGGAAACAGTTTCCGAAGGTCCATCTTCCTTTTTATTAAAATGTAATAAAGTGTTATGTGAATACCCACAAATACTACAACGAGATGTGTTTTGACACTGCTCCACTTTATGGTTCTTCGAAAAACAAGAAACACACAAACCTTTCCCTTTTACGAATTTTAATCGGGCAGAGGTATCTAAATTTTTAAATTTGTCACAAGCTTCCAAAAGATGCGGGTCAGTACAGAAGTCACATACTACTGGCGCTGCCACAAGAGTTACCTTCGTCTATTTTTGGTTAAAAGTAAAATTATTTTGTGACTTATTTGCAAAATTGCCACCTACCACAGACTTAGTGTCCGTCGCTTCTAATGCTCGCATCTGCTTTTCAAGAAATTGTTGCAAAACTTTAAATTGAGGAATTTCATTTGAATTAAAGTCGAGTTGAAAAGCCTCACGTGTTGATTTATCTAATTTTGACCACATTAAATGAAATAGCATAAAGTTTTTATCAGGTAAATCAAATTTTCTAAAACCTGTAAAGTTTCCTTAAATGTGCGACTTACTTTTTCCAACTCTACTGCAGATTTTGATTTGACTTGCTCACAAAACAATATTCTTTCATAATAACTAAAACCTATTTGTCGTTTCTTATTGTAGAAGTCATTGAGTGCATTATAAGCATCTATGTAACTCTCGTCAGAAATTGGGTAATTTTTTATCAAATCTAACGCCTTACCTTGAACGCATGTTAATAGATAATGCAACTTTTCTATGTTTGCTATATCCCGTTTGTGTATCAATGAATTAAACAATTCAATGAATGATAACCAATTCTCTAATTTACCATCAAAGGGTTTAATCTGAATTTTAGGTAATTTGGCTGAAATACTTTCACATTTTGTTGTTTTGAAACAATCTTCATCACTCTTTATAACGGGAGCGCGTCGCCGTAACCTACTCAATATTGATTTCACTTTGCGTTCAAAGTCAACTGTCACTGAAAATTCTGCATTAATATCTCGACACAGCTAAAATAAGCTTTTGAGAACGATGAAAAGAGGAAGTTATGTCCGTTAAATCTGAATCTACATAACCTTCTAGGTCTTCAGAGTCATACAAAAGTTATATTCTCATGACAGCATAATTACGCTCTATTAAATCCGAATCCACCTTGACACTGTCAACACTCATTTCACTGTCCGAAACCATTGTATCTCCGCGTAATAAACAGAAACCGAAACGAAAATCCGCGTAATATACAAGAAAACACGGAACGAAAACGAAAAAGTGTTTTGTTTACAGAAATACGCTGACAGCAGTGACAGTGACAAAGCAACGACAAACGGAACGCAGCTGTCACTTGGTTTGACAACTAACTTATAAGGCAACGACAATTCAAGAATGGAAAATGAGACGTAACTGTCACAATGCTGCCAACAAAATTCTACTAAATTCTACAAAACTACCAAGTCGAACTTCCGGGCAGCCATTAACCAACCAATTAAAAAGTTTACCCTCCAATGAAAAATCTTAATTTTACAACGCGACAAATATGATTTTTAGCTTAAAATAGGGAACTTTTCACAATTATCGGGTCGAAAGAACAATGTTTTGGAATGCAATAACTATAAGATTTGATTTTAATGGACTGTATTCCATTAATACTATATTCCAATAAGAACTCGCGAAACAAGTAAATATCAATCGAAAGTGTACAAATCACATACCTTGCAATCCGAAGGTCTGCGTTGAATTAGGCAAGCTTCTAAGGGTCTCCGGTGTTGGAGAAACGTGCTGGCCAGTCTTACCGAATCCTCTTTCACCTGGATTAACCTACAAGCTCCGCCTTGAATTCTCCACAATCCACAAGTGATTTGCACTGATTTTACCTTGTTTCTCTACTTGGTTAAGGCAAAGAAGCGACTTTTAATGTAGTTTTTCACAATTGAGCGCGGGACAACGTGCAGAGAAATAACGAGAAGGATTAATGGCTACCGGAAATGGACTAGTGTTGCCCTAAGTGTCACGGAAGTTGTAATAATATAGGGTTGTGATTAGGGTTTGCAATCCGAATAATCCGAATATTCAATTATCCGAATATCCGCCGAAAATAATATTCAAAATTATCCGAATACTAAACCGCGAATTATCCGAGTAAACGGATATTTTGAAAACACTAATAAAATCATTTATAAGCAGGAAAAATTCAAAAAAATTACGGGAAAAAACACTAATGACTAATGAGGTTTTATGTCCATCTGTATTGCCCAAATAAGGTGTTTAGACAAATGTTCCATATTAAGTATTATATTTTATTAAATAAGTACCTGAATACCAACTTACATAAATTACATAATATATTGATTAAATCTAGCAGACACGAATTGTTACTAATGTTACTATTATTAGGTATTTAAATGAGCAACGAAAACACTTGCAGATAAGGCGGATTTTCTACCTGTCACTAAAATAATTATTGGTATTACCTACCTACTCTGAACCGACCGAACACCGAACCCATTCGCTCAGTCAGTCAGTCAGTCTGTATCTATTACGTACGAAGGTAGGTTGTCTGCGATAATGACAACTCATATAATGATTATAAAAGCATGTTGTATTTTTAATTTTCAGGTTTTTTGTTACTTGACTTGTTGATTTTATGCATTACACACCTTTAAATACGCTAATTTTGTTTTATTTTATAAAATACCAAAATTATCCGAAATTATTCAAATATCCGAATATTCGGATAATAAATATTGAAGTATTCAATTATCCGAATATTAAAAAACTGGGCGGATATTGCAAACCCTAGTTGTGATCCAAAACCGATGCAATAGTTAGACAACTGTTATGCAATACTTATGTAGAATTTTGAATAGTAGATTCTATATTGAGTTCGATTATTTGTATTATACAATTATAATTAGGACTAAGAATAAATAAATAAATAATTTATTTCTCATAATTATTTTTGCATGTTTTTAAAGTGGGGCATTCCACTCATACAAGAGATTGTTATTAAGTCAAATACAAACATTGAAAACATTGAAAAAATAATCAACCCAAAAGGGACTTGAACCTGTATCGATACGCCTTGCCGGGGCTCGATCGCTTTACCAATTAAGCTATGGGTCAAGCTATGGGTGGGCGGGAAGGGTATCTAACTCTAGTGGTTAGTACCTAGATGTCGCTTGCGGCTGCTGTAAAGCTGAAGTAGATCAAAATAAATGCAAAAAGATGATTAAAGGCATCGAAACTTTCGTCAACTTAGTAACTTGACCCATAGCTTAATTGGTTAAGCGATCGAGCCCCGGCAAGGCGTATCGATACAGGTTCAAGTCCTGTTGGGTTGATTATTATTTCAATGTTTTCAATGTTTGTATTTGTTTTAATAACAATAATTTATTTATACAGATGTAGATTAATATAAGCAGTTTTTGAAACCGAATTTTAAGGTGACGGGGTGACTTAACTTTTTAATTTCTTATTCCACATCCACGCTCCCAAGTGCTTTAATTTCATCCCAAAACTTGCACAAAAATACCTCAATTTTACGTGCTTGCGTATTCCGTCACCAAATATAAGAAAATATTATGTCTCAATAGAAGACTGGTTAAATGACGTTATTTTATAGCTAACTACTAAAACTTGACCCCTACAGATACTAGATTCGTTACAAAAATGCACATCAGAGTTTAGGCTTATAACGGTACCTTTCGAAAGAGCCCGTTTAAGCATTGCTAGTACCAGGGCCCCGCCTGAATGACATTTCAAAAATAAAGAGCCCGCCTGCTGAGAGCGAAACCAGGACACCAAATTGAATTCACCTGGCTTTGACAAGCCAATATGTCGAACGGGCTCGACACTTACTAACTAAAGCATGCACAACAGAAACCAAAAACAGATGTCAAAGAACAGAGACATAAAAAACGTATACAGAATGGATATTTTTTTTTTGGGTCGGTGAGGGCAGCTACCAGATCCCGTGCTGCTAGGCGAAAATGGTCTTAGAAGACCTCTCGATTTCAAATTAATGAAGATCGGCGTTTACAGATTTTTGAAAAACATATAGGTTGCAAGAAAAAGGTAATTTTCGCAAACTCCTTTTTTGTTGCCAATCGAAGAAGCTTGTATCAGACCAAAAAAAAAATTGCGTGTAGAAAAGCCACAAATCGAGGTAAACTTTGCCCATACAATTTGTATGAAAATGAAAACTTTTATTTTTCATATGTTATTTTTTATGCCAATTAATTCCGTTCCTATCCAGTAACAATAGTTTCCTAGGAGTCAACTTACGGTTCTGTACTAAAAATAAAAAATAGGAATGGAATCGATAGCCATAAAAAATAGCATGTGAAAAATAAAAGATTTCATTTTCATACAAATTGTATGGGAAAGGGGATCGATTGGCATCAAAAAAAGGTTGTCAAAAATTACCTTTCTCTCGCAACCTGTATGTTTTTTCCCAAAATCTTTAAACGCCGATCTTCAAATATATTAGTATATATGAAACTTGTGTAAATAGATACACCAAAAGAGCGTTTTAAAACTTTCTACAGCCAGCTTAACGACTAGAGGCCGGTAATCTTCTGTTGAACACGTACTACCAGATAAATCCTCAGATACCTTTATTACGTCAATTGGTATATATATCCTACTAACGAACTTTTTGTTTAAATTAAGGTTAGCGTAAGCGTAGTAATTTCGAGCGATAAAAATAAATCAAATAACGTACGTAAACTTCGTAATTGGTACATTAGTTGTTTTCAGATTAGATACGGAAAGCAATTATCTTAATACAACTTAACGCAGTTCCTATTTTCCCATCTATCTACTACGTATATGCTACGTATATATTAACTTTATATTTTTATTTCAAAGCTAAATATTTTAATGACAAATTGGTGCATAATTTATACAAGTACCTAAGTATTCTTCCAGCATCATAACTAGTTCCCATTTATGCATCTTTATCACAAAATAATCGTTTGATAAGGCTATCAAAAACGGCAATGAAAACATACATTCAGATGTCCTTCTGTTCTGCTTGTTTACCGGAAATATAATGTGTCAGCCTTTTCAATATTCATAGAGCGGCATGTAAAAGAAATATCTTGCTTTTGCCGTGTTGTGTTATAGTACTTAGAACAACAGTATTGACCCCAACTAAAAACAATCGAGATGGACTAAGTAATGATCGTCTTAAACCTTGAACTTCCGCCGTCGACAATGCCGAGCTTCCTATTAAAATTAAGCACCTAACGATGCAACCACGTATTCAGAGGAACTAATTATGTTAAAATTTGAAATAGCCTTGTGCCAGCAGGAAATAAAGACCGACTGTATATATTTACGTCTCAAGTATTGAGAATGCCGAAGTTAACTCGAATAACTTCCGGCATGCTCATTGCTCACTCTACTGAATATTATCTGATATAATGTCGAAATGATACTGATCTGAGGAATCTATTCAAACTTTTTTTTGATGAACTTATATTCGATTTGCAAGTCTAGCTAAAAGATTAAGGTTTGGCAGGTAGATTATGCAATTCTTCTCCAATTTGATGGGGTTCTACAGAAAGCTTCCCGTGTCATGTAATGTATCTTTTAGATTTTTATGAGCGTCTCTAAGTCAAAGTTTTAAATACCTACGAATATTCAAATCAGTGGAAAAAAGTAAGCTAAACTTCGTACAAATACATATACGATAGGTACATACCTACAATAGTGTAAGATCCTCCACCAAATTGGAATTATTGCTAGTATTAGGATATTAATTGTCTTCCTTTTCTGAGACCTGACCTCCTATACAAGTAATACAATGTCAAGTAGCTAACGTGTCAGGTAAGCCGTAGCCACCAATACGAATGCGTAGCATGCTCAGGTTCACGTGGCACCCGTCACGCGCACACTACACGCCAGTGTCGGGTGTAATTAATTAAAGTCCTGGAATGATTCGTTCGACCATTGTAGTTGAGTATATTCTTGAAAAAAGCGATTTTAGGAAAACGTTTATTTGACGTTTTAGTAGTAGTAGTATAATACTTAATTGTACAACAAAGAAAAATACAACAGAAATAATACATAATACTTGTACCAACCAAGGCGGACTTGTGCTTCTTTTTAAGCATTGTTTTTGACAGAATGAAAACAAAAACCTAATACTAAGAAAAAAATATATGATGGAAATTTCTCCACGTTCTTGAATAGCTTCGCTTCTGACCCATCGAGGTTGAAGTATATCGTTGAAAAGAGCGATTTTTGGAGAAAGTTTATTTGACATGATATGCTTCTTTTTAGGCATACGAAAATACATAGGCATATGAAAAAGCAGCAAACGACCGGTGCTGCTGTGATCCGGGAGGCGAAGTGGTAAAGGCGTCTGCCCCTAATGCAGAAGACGCTGGTTCGATCCCAGCCCTGGGCACCGGAGGCCTAGGTCACTTTTTCCTTTGTATATGACATCTGTATAAGTTTATTACTTATGAATTGTTAAAAACTATGCTATTATTTTTTTTTATTACTGTCAAGTACACAATTAATATGTATCTACTTGTAAGTAACTAACTGTGATATAATCCTGCCTGCGACGACCAGCTTTACGACACTCTCGAAATGTCAGGAACATATTAAAAGTAAGTGTACGCAATTAAGTCCCATTTTTATTTATATAATTATTGAAAACTTGTGAGTTTAATAGTAATAATCAGCAAACTATTATAAGGTACTGACTTCATATTTATTTACATCTATGGCCTTCATCTGCTAAACAAGATTACATCTTAGGTATTTTTATCGTCTATAAAGGCAGTTTAACTTTCAAACTGTCGAGCAGCTATCGCGATATCAAAATAGTTCCAACGTGACGATTTCCTAGTCGCACACGTAATGAGACGGATGAACGCGAACGAGCGACTCGTGAACGACAAAGCCGCCGCAAGATAAGCCTCGGTACGTGAGCCTCCGCGGCCGCCGGAACCTTGAATACAACCGCGCTCCTTCCCGCGATATAATAATAAACCGCTCAGTCTGGCCAGAGCCTTTACCGACACTACACGACCGACTATTCTCATTTTCTGACCCGAATCCGACCCTTGTGATACGCGACACGCGGGTAGTCCGAAATGTGCCCGCGCGCAACCCCGGAGTGACTGTGACCCCCAATGTTCTGCTATGAAGTGACACAACACTTGTATACAGATAGTGTATATTGTGATGTTTTGTGCCAAAACTCCTTGTGCCATATCCGTAGGAGATACGTTTATTAAGTTTTATTACACGCCAGGTGGGTACTTATCACAATCAATTAAAATTAATTACTATTAGTTACACAGTTATTTTATTATGAATAATTATTATTCGCTGGCACTTTAACTTTACCTACAAATAACCACATAACTACTAGTTAGTACCTACATGGATATTGCATTAAAAATACCTAAATACCGAATCCATAATCGATTCAATTCAACATAGCCATCTTTCTCTCTCGACTAAAAGCGATACGCCACTATGTAGTCTAAAAACTAACAAAGACACTTTGTCTCAGTGTTCGTTAGATATACGGCTCGTCGCTGGTTCTGTGTATAAAAACTACCAATGTAACAATCGAGTGTATCTAGTGCAGGGAAAACACGACCCGTCCATCTATCAACACCCGCTCAATGCAAACAGGATGTACCGGCGACCTTTCGATCACCACGTCCAACGAATCGCTGTCGACAAAAAAGGAATTGTTTAATTTTAAAAATAACCCAATCCCTCTCGTTTAATTAGGATGCTTGTGGACCACTAGGTATATTCAACCTAAGTATATGAATTATGATGAATTCCCTACGCAAACCGAGAGATTTTGCATTGTCTTTGGAGAGTTAGGAATCCTGGCTCCCAAACGAATAAGTCAGTAGAAATCTTATATGTAGGTATGACTCATTTGAGTCGGGGCATTTTTTCAATGTTTAATATCAGCCCATATTCGGTAATTCCGGTCTTGTTCCAAAAATTACAAACTTTATACGTTAATAAATCATGCGTAATCATATATTACTAAGATCTTAAATATAATTTTTTAAAATATTCTCAGGAAATCTGTATTTTAATTTTTATCTGATAGGTATTTAGATCAATAAAGGTTATGAAGTTGTATGAGTAAATAAATGCTATCATTATCAAATCCAAACCGTCCATTAAAGTCCTTTCTCCGCTTCAATTTAAAATACTTAAGTCGAATTTAAGAGGTAGGTATAACATTATTTTGCTATTCATAACAAGTAATAGACAATATTTTATTACATTGGCCTTAGCTAAGTGTTCGATTAAAATGCCAGCCTTACTGGGCACATGGCCGTAAATATAATATTTACTGAGGAGTGGTGTGAATGTGAACTATGGCATTGCATACATGCAATTTACATGATACGACCGCGAAATCTAGAAACTTAATTTAACAAGACGAGATCCTGCATAGTTAGATATATTTTAACGGCCTCCTAGCCTAGTTGGTAGTGACTCTGCCTATGAAGCAGGAGGTCCCGGGTTCGAATCCTGGTCAGGGCATTTATTTGTGTGTTTATCACAGATATTTGTTCCTGAGTTATGGATGTTTTCTATGTATTTAAGTATTTATCTATCTATTATATATATCGTCGCCTAGTACCCACAACACAAGCCTTATTGAGCTTACTGTGGGACTAGGTTGATTTGTGTAAGATTGTCCCATAATATATATATATATATATATATGTATATATATATATTTTTTTTTTATTATAACTATGTTCTGATGCTGCGACATGTCCTAGACTCCAGGCCAGGATTAGGTGATCCCATCAAAAACATAAAAAATTGCATGTGCAAAAATGCCAGTCTCGCAACGCAGTCCTCCTATCTATTGCAAAAAGTAATGAGATCTAATGTAAAACCAAGCCGGTATCCATAGAACTCAATCCCCACTGGAGTTTACTAACAACATGTCATTGTGATCCTTTGATTATTAGATGTGAAAAAATTATAAAAGTGAGGCCTAATAGGAGCTTTCAACGAAAACGTCGAGTCGTTTTCGTAAATGTAAATGTACAAAAATGTATATGAGTATAGTGATAACATGGCTTTAACATAACTTATTTTAAATTTAACCTTCGTAATGACGAACGTACTTAAGTGCTGCAAAATAAATAAATAATATGGGAAAATCTTATACAAATCAACCTAGTCCCACAGTAAGCTCAACAAGACTTTTGTTGTGGTTACTAGGCGACGATATATACAGGGTGGTCCAAACCTTGACGTCAAAAAAAAATTTTTAGATACCTCTCGTCGTGGGCTATCAGAATATACCCCATGTATGTTAGCCGATTTTTCGTAGTTCTCGAGTTATGAATTTTTTTATTTTGAACTTCTGTTAAGAAGTTCCGGGTGAAGCAATTAATTTATTAATAAAATACTATTGAACTTTTTAGATTTTTTCTTCTTGTAGCACAATCCTTAATGAGCGGCGCAGTTGCAAAAAAAATCAGCATCCTCACTTGGCTGCGAGTTGAAAAACAAAAGACAAAAGTGAAAGTTTTACAAAAAAGCATGTCAAGCTTAGATTTTGCGCTTATTTGCTAGTTAGAAAATGCATGCTAAATTTTATAAAATAACCAAAAGTCCTTGAAATCGCTTGTATTTTTTTTATTTAAGCGCAAAATCTAAGCTTTTCATGCTTGAACGTAAAACTTTCACTTTTGTCTTTTTTTTTCCAACTCGTAGCCAAGTGAGGATGCTGTTTTTTTCAATGGTGCCGTTTCTTAAGGATTGTGTTACAAAAAGAAAAAATCAAAAAAGTTCAATCGTTTTTTTAAATAAATTAATTTCTTCACACGGAACTTCTTAACAAAAGTAAAAAAATTCATAACTCGAAAACTACGAAAAATCGGCTAACATACATGGGGTATATTCTGATAGCCCACGTCGAGAGGTATCTAAAAAAAATTTTTTGACGTCAAGGTTTGGACCACCCTGTATATAACAGATATATACATAATAAATACTTAAATACATAGAAAACATCCATAACTCAGGAACAAATACCCGTGTTAAACACACATAAAAATGCCCCGACTAGGATTCGAACCCAGGACCTCCTGCTTCATAGGCAGGTTCACTACCCACTAGGATTCCTGGCCGTTAAACATATTAATATAAAACTCGGCCGGCCGGTAAAATATCATATAAAAACAACCTTTTGAATGGGTGTATTGTGCCGGGCCGGTAACAACGGAACCCTACGTCGAGCATGGCCCGACATGTTCTTGGCGGGTTTTGTAAATAGAGCTCTCATTTCTTCTTTCACGTTCATGCTCATGCACATTTCCATACCTATTCTCACACAGAAACTCTTACGCATGCCCTATCTAATTAGGTAGTGTAAAATAGCAAAATTTTACCAATAGAAGAATAACTTTGTTATCGCATATATTTATATGGGATTACAATGTTACTTGTGCGGTTTGTAAAACTAAACCACCCAACTGATATTGCAGTATGTTTAGGTTTTCAGTGGTTTTATAGTCTAAATACCAGAAGTGTTAAAAATTTGGAGCTTATAGGACTACTAGAAGCGCCACCTTATAATGATCGTGAATCAGTGAGAGAGTCAGAGACAAAATTAAGAACCGTTGCCGTTGACTAGCAATAATTCTAAAAGCGTATATTGAAATTCGATGATATTAGGATTATATCTTCCTTGAGTTATGGCCCCATGTTCACAGAAATTTCAGCCTTCTAGCTTTATCGACAACAGAATTAGAGGAGGGTCGAAAATGGACTTCGAGAAACGGATGGTACGGCCGTGCTTTTGTTGTGTATTGCTCGACTTGGCGGGGGCACTACCGTGCCCCCAGATATTCCCTAAAAGTTGCCCCTACCAGTTTCACAGTTGTTATCAGATGAACTTTAACATCAATACTGGCTAATTATTTTCAAATAGACTGCAACAAAGCTAAGTATTCTTATCGCTGTAATTGATCATGATCTCCACTTAACAATAGGCCCTTCATGGTCGTTTTATATCTAAAGAACATTGATTGCGCTGTGTTGGGTGCGCCCGCGCCAACTACCAAGAGTAGTTATTCGAACCTTTTTTTTCCTGTATGACGTCAAATCAGTATCAAATTATTTCTATTTTTAAAGAATGATAGCAGTTTTTGAAATTCGAGCACTTGATGAATTTAAGTTAAGTCCGTGGTCAATAAAACAATTTACTTGATGCTATAATAACCACGTCAAACCTATGTGAGCGATTAGTGTCGATCTTAAAATCGACGACATGATTATTAGGTATAACTAGTTAGGTATAATAATTTTCGACGAAACAAGATTTATATTTAATGAAGGTTAGACCAAACGATCTTCGATGAAATGATCACTAGTTGAAACGAGCTTATATAAACTGAGTTTTAGGCAAAGCGATCGTATATTATATCTTATATTAAAAGTAGAAAACTGAAACTCGACGAAAAGTTGTTCTTTTGACAATTTATTTCACCCTTTTTGCGCCAGTGCAACGCATCATTTTTAGGGTTCCGTAGAAAAATGGCAAAAATGGAAGCCTTACAATTTTGTCAAGTCCGTCTATCCGTCCGTCCGTCCGCCCGTCCGTCCTTCCGTCCATCCGTATGTCACAGCCATTTTTCTCGGAAACTATGACACATATATTAATTAATTTTTTGCTTTTTATTTATTTGTTTCACTCATTTGTTTAATTGCTGACAAAATATTTAGGGAGGGAGGGGGCGCTCCATGCATGTAACTAAACGTCAAATTTTTTTTTACAAATTTAAACATGTTGCACATCAATCGATGGGTCTTCAAAAGTAACCTTAAGGTTTGTTTGATCACTTTTTAGATTTAGTCAATATTTCAGAAAGAATCACCCTGAAAGTCTGAAAATTGTGTCCCCCCTGTAACTTTTGAAAGGGATATCCAAAAAAAATCGAAGAAAACATTATTCAACAAAAATTGTTTTGAACATTATCGGTTAAGGCGTTTTCGAGTTATCTCCAAAAAACTTATTTTATGAAATGCATAAGCAATTACGACCTTTCGATTTTAGTTTTTTCGCTAGTAGGTACGCGTGGTCCGATACGCACTGGGCCGGTTTTATAAGAAAAGCTGCATATATTTGCGTCAATAGGTCTCCAAAAAGAAATGCCACGAATAAGAACAGCAAACATAGAAGCAAGCAGCTAAGTCCGCCGCCAGATAATTTTGATTGTTAGCCATTCCGCACGGCAGCTCAATCACCTCGCATTCCGTGCAAGGCTTTTGTCTAAAACATGTACGTACATCAGTTATAGGTATAAATGCCGCAACATTAATCTGTTGTGTCATACAACACAAAATAAATATGAGGTATAGTGGTAATTTTTTAAGATGTCGGAATCTTACTAAGGGGTTCTACCGACAATTCCGACATCTTAAAAAAATTGTACCATACCTATCTCTAACGACTAATATTTATCACTTTTATCAGTTTACCATTGCCATACTGTCAATTAACTTATTTGACTACAAAAGCTCTGATAGACTAAGAGCTGGCCACATCAGATATGACACAATAATGAGAGCAACGAAACCCGTCTAGTAAGATTGCAATGATGATGTCCTCCCAGACGTATCCGTCGACGGCGACACCTGGACAAGTTATTCAGCAGGTACTTAGGTAGGTTGATCTTTATGTGCATGGGCTCGAGCGTGACTTGCAAAATCAAACTTTGTTTTGAAAGTTCGACAGCAAGAGACACAGTAAAGCTCATTATTAGAGTTATATGTGTAGGTGTAGGAGGGCCTGGGCTGAGATTTTCGATTGCAATACTATCCTTATTACTAGATCCGGGCATCTGGCAGCTTTTAATGGGTGGAGATCAGAGTGACAGACTGGCAAATTTTTTCAGTTGGAAAAAAGTAATAGGACGTATATGTACGTAAATTGTCTTATTTATAGAGGACGGGGCCTACATTTTAACATTAGAACAAAAAACATTGCGTATTATTTCGGAAACAGAAACAGTAGGCGACAAACTATGAATTACATTGTACTTCGTTTTGGACTGGTTTCCTCTATCAGAAAGTTTTGCAATGATATAATATTATTATTTATATAATTTCTCATAATAGTGCATCAAAACCAGAACTCTAGGATTTGTATTCTTAAAGTTGTTTGCATTCTTTGACCTCCACCACTTTACAGCTGCCATATGTCCGGATCCAGAAATAAGCATAGTATAGCAAACTAACGAGAGTGTTTCGTCGCTCTCATATTGTGTCATGTCTGACGTGGCTAGGGGTCCGTATATGATCGCCTTAAGTGGGTATTTGTTATTCTCACACAATGTTGTTTGAATACTTTTAATATAGACAATGTTTTAGAAATGATTCCTTGCATGA
This sequence comes from Pammene aurita, assembly GCA_947086415.1. NCBI lineage: Eukaryota > Metazoa > Arthropoda > Insecta > Lepidoptera > Tortricidae > Pammene > Pammene aurita. Next base: position 13,015,690 of record OX352300.1, on the reverse strand, counting down.
TAAGGCCGCTTTCACACTGGCGCCGCGTGAGGCTCCGGTGAATGAGACACCGCTATACACATGCAGAACACTATCTCGCTCACACACCGTCGCCGCATGCGGAAACCGCATCAGTATGATAACCGCCTTAGATAGAACTGCAAAGCTATAAGTAGGTGCTTATGCTTTACCCACTGGTTCAGTTGGAACTGTACAAAGCGAGCCGTTTTCATTCCTCTTGTGTGTAAACTATTATTACTACTAATTGTAGTATTCACTTTGAAGTGCATTTTGTACAGAAACGCCGAAACGCTTCTACCACATTTAGGTTAGACAACCAAATATTATATAGATACTTATAGATACTCATAACATAAACACCTAGTGCCGTATTCTAACTTTAAAATATTATGACAGGATCCAACGTCAATACAACTCCAATTATTAACTACGCAATACAGATGACATCTAAACGTCATCGTCAGAATCAGAAATATCAGAATTTGCTTGTAAATTATTCCGATACAACTTCAATATTGGTTGAATATTCGTTGTATGTTCGAGTTATGTTTGCGAAAGAGTGTGTTTTTAATGTATTGTTTATGTATTTAAAAATTTTAATACAGCACCTATTCACGATTATTAAAATTTCCTATTTGAATGTTCTGAGTCGCTCGGCGCTTCTCCGCTCGACTCGCTGTTACCCATTCCCAACCATTGTTTAGCATTGCGTCAACTCTTCCTATTGTACCATTGCTCTAGGTATCCCTTTGGCTTACTCCATCTCAGCTGTTTCACTTAACCTACACGAACTTTTACACAAGACTGCCAAATTATTTGAAACTAGCTGTGCCCGCGGCTCCGCCCGCGTGGAATTGGTCTGTGTCAGTAAGCGGCTAATTCACCCCTAATTTCTCTCCCGCTACCTTGGAGGCGGAACTTGAAGTAAAGTTGACAGATGGATTTATCCTATTAATTTTTATTGGCATGATTTAAACGACATACAATAGTAGGTGTATATCGGACGATACAGGACCACTTTTGTATTTATACGTTCATGTCCACGGCAAATATCATCCAAATCGATTCTCCCGTTAAATCAGTCTAAGCATGAAAGGTAAGAACAGGCGCGGTTGAAATGGGGGGGGGGGGTCACAAATGTAGAAATGTTTTTTTTCTATTTGAGGAATTAGTAATCCTTAAGGGGTGATTTCCGGGATTACAATGCAAAAAAAACCGGCCAAGAGCATGTCGGGCGATGCTCAGTGTAGTTTCGTAAATGCCGCCCCGTTACGAAACATCCGTTCATACGGTCGTTTATTAAGGGATATTTGGCGGCGCTTACGTCAGTTTACTATGCGGCACATCCTTTCACTATGCGATTTTGACTGATAATTCAAAAACGGCTGAACCGATTTTATTCAATATAGTTTTTATTGAAAGTTATTATCAGGCCTCACCAAATTTCAGCTTTCTAGTGCGAACAGTAACTGAGCTAGACCGCGGACAGACGGACGGACATGGCGAAACTATAAGGGTTTCTAGTTGACTACGGAACCCTAAAAAGAGATAAATAGTAGTTTATGTAACTGTTACGTAATAAGGCCTAATTATGTACAGAAGCATACACTGCTTTACCTACACACATATTAAAAATCCACTGAAACCATGCGTGCCGGCGGTCGGGGGGGGGGAGGGGCAGATTTCGATTACGTTACCGTAGGTAATGAATTTTCATACGTTTTTACCACACTGTCACAGATAATACACTGATGTTACGTTACTGGTTGCAATAATTGTGATAATTACATACTTCAAGGTAAGCACATTACAATGCACTTATGAACGTCAGAGAAAAATAAAATACGTGAGTGTCGTGGAACACTCTGTTGGAACGAAGTTATGTTATTTAATATTATTACATTTTAGACTTTTTCGTTAATTTTGTAGTTTTATTTTTTTTTGTATTCTCTTGAAATTTTTAAAATTTTTGAAATCTTTGAAACTTGAATTTTTTGAAATTTATGAAATTTATGAATTTTTTGAAATTTAGAAATTTAGGCATTTTTTTTTCATTTTTGACATTTTTTACTTTTAGGTTCTCGACTTTTTTCACTTTTATCACTTTGTCACTTTTCACTTTCACTACACTTCACTTCACTTTATTCTATTTTATATATTTTTTATTTCATTCCATTTTACATGTTTCTCAATCGTATGGGTGGTTTCTCAATCGTATGGGTGTCGCGTTTTCGTGACGTGACGCTTTTTCGTGACGGTCACGTGACTTTTTTTCACCTAGACCCCCATCCGCGAACCGTCCAATAAGGAACTTCGTTCCAAAACTACCACCGGTTCTAACTCTACACCTCTGGCCCAAGAAGTATTATGACCGAAAAGATACTCGACGGGACTTATTTTTTTCAAAACAGTAATACATTATTAGATCTTAAAGATACAAAATAATGCGTAGTTCTTCAAGAAGACATATCAAAACAGCTTGAGAGACAGATAATGTACCTATTGTTTAATTGTAAAGAAAAATAAATCCTAATCTGACTGCTTCACAAAACGTTTGATATGTTTTCCTACCTAAACGGTGTCCTATAAATGTTGTAGTAGTTTTTTGGTTTGGGCCATGCATCTTTGTCCGTCATATATAATACTCGAACCTGCAATAACCCTTTTACATTTTATTTCCTTTTTAATTAATTATCTCCATAACAAATTTTATCTAAATCGATTCTGCGAAATTTCCAACTATCTTTTCACCCCTTTAGGGTTGATTTTCGGAGTGAAAACTATCATTTGTCCGTTCTTGAGACCCATACTATACCAAATTTCATCTTTATCAGTTCAGCGGTTAAAAAATCGTCATACCAACTTCCAACCCCCTTTTCGGGGTGAAAGGGTTTATTTTACGGGATGAAAACTATTCTGTCGTTTCTCGGGACTCAAATTATCTGCATACTAATTTCTATTAAAAAATCTCCATACAAACTTTCAACCCCCTTTTCACCCCCTCCAGGGTTGATTTTCGGGATGAAAACTATTCTTTGCCCTTTCCCGGGACTCAAACTATCTCTACACAAAATTTCATCAAAATCCGTTCAGCCGTTTTCACGTGATAGATGTATAGATAGATAGTTTTTATTGACAGTACCTTTCAGGCTTTGCTTCCATTATTTTTTTTCTATTTTTTTGGACCTACGGTTCTAAAGTAAGGTGGGGGGGGGGGGGCTTTTTTCAAGATGAAACTATCCTTTGTCCTTTCTCGAGACCCATACTATCTCTATACCAATTTTCATATAAATCTGTTCAGCGGTGAAAAAATCCTCATACCAACTTCCAACCCCCTTTTCACCCCCACAAGGGTTTGAAAACTATCCTATGACATTTCTCGAGACTCAAATTATCTCCATACTCATTTCTATCTAAATCGTTTCAGCGGTTAAAAATTCTCCATACAAACTTTCAATCCCATTTTCACCCCCACCAGGGTTGATTTTCGGGATTAAAACTATATATTATCCTTTCCCTGGACTCAAACTATCTCTATACAAAATTTTATCGAAATCCGTTCAGCCGTTTTCACGTGATGCGCGGTCAAATAAACAGACAAACAGACAAACAGATAAACAGACAAAAATTATAAAAATTGTTGGAACGTGTTCTGTTATCGATTCTAAGTATCCCCAGCCAACTTTTTTTCGATTATCTTCCATGTACAGACTTTCGACCCTCTTCAGCTTTATTATATGTATAGATAAAAACTAAAGTGCCCGCTATAGACGGAGAGCTAGCCACGTCAGATATGACACAATAATAAGAGCAACGGAACCCCTCTAGTCAGTTTGCTATACTATGCTTATTTCTAGATCTGGAAGAAGGCAAACCAGTTCAAGAAAACAAATCCTAGAGTTCTGGGTTTGATGCAGTATTATGAGAAATTATAGAAATGATTAGATTATATCATTGCCAAAAGTTTCTGTTGGGGGGAAAGTAGTGCCAAAACGCGTATAATGTAATTCATAGTTTGTCGCCTACTGTTTTTGTTTTCGTAATAATACGCAACGTTTTTTGTTATAATTTGAAAATATAGGTCCTGTCCTTTATAACTGTGATAACTTCGGCAGTTTTTACCTATTTTGATAGTACTATTTTCTAATCCAAAAATTTTGCTAGCCTGTCACTTTGACCTCCGCCCATTACAAGCTGCCAGATGCCCGGATCTAGCAATAAGGATGGTATTTCAATCTAACCAGATGGGTTTTGTTTCTCTCATTATTGTGTCAGTGTCATAGTGTTTTGTGATGCACGTATTTTTTTTGTAAACATACAAAAACATTATAAAAAACCTAACCTAGGGTGCCGCCGGCAACGGAGCAGGGCCCAGACTGCCGGAGGTTAGGGCCGCAGAGTGGATTTCGGACTATGCGGGTCGTGTCCAGGATTACCGCCTTCTGAATCTATCTATCTTATTATTATTATTATTATATCTGACGTGGCCAGCTCTTAGTCCACTAATACACTTTGAAATCGTGATGCTTAACTAATGTCAAAGTTAAATGATGCCATGATAGAATTAAAAGTCAGTGAAATATTATTTTATTACATTAGTTAGTTGCATTTCTGACAGGCGGATGCTTCACTGACAGATGACGCGAATATATCACTCTGATTGTGTGTCTAGTAGCAACGGTTTAGCATTGTTCGTGGTTATTGCCAGTCGTTCGTTGCAGCAGATACGCAATGAACACAACTATTCACTAACCATGATATCTCTACGGCGAACTCGTCGTTGAAATGTATAACTTGAGTTTGAGATCTCTTACAATCTTCATTAGAGATCACACTTCAACTGGTTCTCTGTAACGATACGTTTGTTGAACGTTTTGAATAACCGCCTAGTCAATGATTAATATACGTTTTTCCCTTAATTAATATAAAGGTCTTTCAACTACCGGGATTTTACAGTACTTAACGATTACTTAATAGTATAATCGTTTAAACAAGATTAAACTTTAGATGACTTTCAACGCGACACATCATTTTAACACATTTTCAGATTATTCATAAGTAGCATTTCATTCAGTGCTGTTTGGGCTATTCTAGTTTGGGTTAAATAACTTAATTATTCTAAGTAGTGCTAAGTGAATAAACTATGAGGCAGCTATGGGATAGAAGTCAGCGTTGGCTAAATTCAGAAACCATCTGATATAACACAATTATAAGGAAATAAGAGGACTTCAGCTTACGTGACTGCGTGAGTGACGCTAAAAGCAAATGCATGAACTTTAAAAAGTGGCATTTTAAGCTTTGCGAGGATCTTAACGTACTAGATGCGAACTAACTTGTTTGCCAAGTGTACCTAATAGAATATTTATCACCTCATGATTGCAAGTAATTTAAACTGCTAGTATTTAAAGGCAGAACAAAAAATACCTAAACCTAACCTAACCTAACTATTATACTGACTTGCACAGCAAAAAAATCCAAATTCACATCAATGTGCATTAAGATTTTTTTCCTGTTCAACTTATGCAAGTCAGTATTTTTTGATATACGGAATATTATTTCCCAATTTAAACTGTAAACATTATAATTTTGTAATCAAAATTAATGTGAAAATGGCAAATGAAACATTCGGGAATAATATTTTTCCAGTTTGTTATAGGTAGGTAACTCGTTTTAGCAGCTATTACTGGTATTATACTAACTGCATCTGCGCTAACAGCAGATGTCACGACTGCACCACTTATTTGCTCACCTTTTTTTAGGTTTTAAACTATTTTTATAACTAAGCAAGCTGTACAGCTAAGATGATCCACATTCTCGATACCTAATATTGATCCTTCTCACGTAACACATCAATTACTTAAAGCAAAATAGAATGCTACTTAACGAGTAATTTAAGTGGATACAGGAGAGTGGTTGCGTTTGTCGTGTACGAGCCGTGGCCTTTAAGCGACCTCGCGCGTGCGTCACGGCACAGTATCTAATACACAAACAACCAGAAGCTAAGGAAATATAAAAGGAAGTTGAGTAATTCATAAGCACACAGGGTATAACGATGTACTAACTGTATCCGCCTTTGGTGCTTCGTCGACGTGGGTTTGAGATAACAAATCTGTGCGTGGATTTCGAAACTTGGAGGGAGGTAGATTTCCTTGTTTGATATGTAGGTTTGTCATTATCATGGTGCTAGTTATCCTCATTTTATATAAAAGAGCCCAATCATGCCAAGATTTGGTGTAGGCATTAGTTTTAACGAAAACAAATTACTTTTCAATCCAGTGGCAAAACTACAATGTTTTACCTTAAACCTTGATATAATCAGAGGTAGGTAAAAAATAAAACATTTCAAACAAATTAATCTACCTGGTACTTACATTTAGAATTATTTCAGAGAGAACAAATGAAAAAGAGAGAAGAAGTCCAATAAGGAAAAAAATACAATTGAATAGCGTTACGTGAAAAGTAAATATTAATAATAGTTATTAACTATCTCACGTGCAGACAAACTGTGGAAACAGTTTTCCAGGGCACTGTATAAATCAATGTATACTTTTCTAATAATAAATCAATATATCTATCTATCTATTGTGAATTAACGGAATGAATGATGATAAATATAAACCACATTTTTCCATATTATTTAAATTTTGATCGACATTGTCATAAACTGTCACTTGGTTAGGACCCCTGACGAAACCGCGCCCGCGGAAGAAGTAAAATGTACGCGAGAACACTACGAACATAATAATATGCGAGTTCCCAACCATCTAAGTTATTAATTTGCTAAATCTCCTCAGCACCATTGGGGAACATTAACGTTATTCACGACACCATGCAATTAACTAACAGACAATAAAGAATAAGTCACACTGATATCTATCGTATCATTGACCACCTTGAATTATGTAAAGATGTTCCCACGTTCAATTCAAAAAAATTCGTAATGTATTATTATAGATAAGAGTTATGTTCCCTCAAAATAATATTATTTTGAAAGACGGGTACACCTGGTAGAATATTATTATCTGCTTAGCAGCACATCTCAGGAGTAATGAGCATGAGCTTTTACGTAAGAAACTTGACATAAATGGATGCATAATTTCATAAAGTTGAACTTATCATAAAATATAATAGTTAAGTTGCTTCGAAACGTAACCGCTGAATATGAATAATAAAAGATTATTATTTAGCCTACACACAGCCTACACCGTACTTAAGAAACGTTTTATCACAGTAATGAGGGAGAAATAATTATTAGAGTTCATAGAGATTATCTAAAACGGCCACTGCCCCGCTAGTCTCTTAATTCGGCTAATGCAGCTATCTAACTCATATATCTCATTACAGGACCTTGGCTCGGATTCTGGCTGCTTGTTGTTTTTATACCGGCTGTCATTTGAGAAGGTTGTTTTTACCGGAGCACTCAATGTGAACATGTTACAAAAGCAGAGTTGAAGGCACGCGACCGGCGCCGACTAAGTGAAAAATGATCACTGAAGATCCATTTCTGTCTGTCAGAACGATTTATCAAAACTGGACAAGTAACAATTGATCTTGTAGTCGAGTAGTAATAGTTTGTCATTGACATTAAAACCGGCAACCCGAAATCACCACTGTCACCAGTGTCGTCGCGCTACGAACTGTAGAGTCTGTCCGCATAGAGAAGTGTCGTGAGCTCCCATATAAACCACGACACTTCTCTTTCCGAACAAACTGTAGCCGCAAAATGGTTTCTAACAGCACTATAGCTATCTTCGTCAATTTATACTAATTTTACTTATACCCCTACCATAACTAAAGTAACTAAACAGCATTTTTTTTTAATGAAAACTTCTTTAGCGGCGCTGTGCACTTTTTGTGATGGGGAAAAAATGTTAAACTCGCGACAGGGACCGACAGATTCATTAGATTGAAAATTCGTAAGACGGACACGTGACCTGATAGAATAAATAATTGTAATAGTTCTTGTTTGTGTACGATAGCGCAATAAATGAATATTTTATTTTACCACATAAATGATAGTACTTTTATACTGATAATTAAAGCAATTCGTGCAAATGTATTCCCTAACCATTCCAAAATATTAAAAATGCACAACGTTCATATTCAAGTTTTCACTTCTGCCGGCACTCCCGGAGTGCACCCCGTTGCTTTTTTTTAATATCAAACGCACCCCGAGCGAAGTCACCATTAACTACGGCTGGTGACATTTTTAACACTTCATCGTATTCGTGTTAGTAGGTAGTAAAGCCGCTTTATAAATTAACTACATATATATTATTACGTATATCTAAATATGTAAAACGATAAGAGTGATGTAAAGTTATTTTTCAGATTTCTCGTGGGTACCTACAGAGGTTATCTCCATGTAAAGGTTAGGTACTGTATTGCAGGACTAGTTCGATTTATGTAAGATCCTCCCTTAATATCCATTTACTTGTCTTATTTGAACCACATTAAGAAAATGGATTAGTCAAGTTACTAAAGTTAGATATTCTTAACTAAACAAATAGCATAGATAACTTCAAGCCGACAGAGATAAGGAAAACGGATACGGACAATACGAGTAACTAATGAGTTACCAGCAACCTATAAGCCTACTGTTTGATATTCAATATGAACGTAAAACCTTATGCAGAAGATCCTATAATATTACGTGATCGTTGACCCTGAATTAGGGATCGGCATTCATCCGTAGGTCGCCATTAGAAGCCTCGTGATCATTGATAGTCACGATCGCCAGAACCATTATAGAAAACATCAAGGATTAGTCGTCATTTAAAATAAGTAACTACTTACTGTTTATAAATATGCATAAAAATGACAAATTTGCCCAAGAATTAATACAGGAAAGCATCCTTTAATTAAACTGTCTCGGAAACAAGAAATAATTTTAAAACTCGATTTTGATATGACCAAGATTTCAAATCACCAGAAAACCTGTTCCTTTTTGCAAGTCGATGCATATTCACATTATGTATACTGAACCTCATAATCTCTTTCAAAGTGTTTATAAAAATTAGCATTCACGCAATGTTATGTCACGTTACTTAAATAATAATTTGAGTCTTTGTTTTTAGCATTTCAGAATATATAACTTCCTAATCATTTCGCAAATACAGTCATTAGTTCAACGCGTTATGTTGGAGTAGGTACCTAATCATCATTTAGGTCGTGATTTTAATCTCTTGCCCTTGCGTTGTTCAGCAGTTATACCAATATGTTTCGATCGACGCATCACCTTCAACCAGTGTAAAGTCTTAGATCAGGTAGATACATACTGGTTACATATCTTAAGAATCCTAATTTATTTATTTATTTAATCTTTATTGCACATAAGAAAACTTAACGTACAAAAGGCGGACTTAATGATATTGAATATCCTGCCAGTATGAGAGTTCAACAGTACAGAGACCAACTTCGAATAAGTATAAAGGCGTCCGCGTTTAATTATGCTGGCGCCTACAATATGCAAGGGCATTCGACAATAAGTTGGAAGTTATTCCAATCGTTTGCCTGACACGAAACCGATATAAATGCGCCTCCCACTGTATTAGCGTTATTTACTACCTTAGTATAGTCACTCGATATTGCTACATTTATAAAAGGTCACCTTACACGGGTCGGCCTAAGAATTCTACTCACCCAGTCCAGCACAACCAATAAGAACACGTTCTGAGTTCTGAATTGCAGTTTTCGCTCGTGCCGATAACTACAATAATGCGAAATGTGACGTTCCGCGGCTAAAAGTACCATATGGCGGTTTGCGCTTACGTTGCGAAGCATCGCATTAGTATTGGAACGTCGTTAGCAATAGCGTAAGCGCCAACCGCCATGCCGTACCTTTATCCGCGGAACGTCATAAATGACCATAACGTTTATTAGTAGCTTCATCTTTGTTTTAAAAACATTACAGAACTATTTACACAAGATTACTTTTCAATTTTTCTTTAATTTAATTTTTTATTAACGTCAGGGATTAATGTCTGTAATATTCTAATCTCCTAAGAAATTATATTTATTTATATTCTTGAGATGTGATCCCTTTACTTAATTTGGATTGGAGCGCTCATATAGACTTTTTAATCAAATCATTTCAATTAATTTCATTTCGCTTCTAGAACCGTAAGACAGAGGAGAAAAAAGTTAGTACGTTAAAATGCACGTTACGAGTACATTACAAATACATTCAAATTCTGAATACAAGTCTATGAATAAACGATACAAAAAACTTTTCGCGCTATTTATAAGATATAAGTAAAAATAGACTCACGATTAGCATACACTTCTGGTGCAATGATATGCAAGGTTACCCTAGTAACGTTTAAGCACGCAGTAGTTTTGCATGATTAAGTATTATGCGTTTTTTGCACCTAAGCGCGTTGCGAAGTCTAAAAAGTTTTAGCAATGATATAATCTAATTCTTTATATCATTTCTCATAATACTGCATTAAAACCAGAACTCTAAAATTCGTATTTTTAAAGTGGTTTGCATTTTTTGACCTTCACCACTTTACAGCTGCCAGATCTAGAAATAAGCATAGTATAGCAAACTAATGAGAGGGGTTTCGACGCTCTCATTATTGTGTCACGTCTGACGTGGCTAGCTCTCCATCTATATATACATATAATAATAATATAATATAATAATATAATATATAATAAAGCTGAAGAGGGTCGAAAGTCTGTACATAGAAGATAATCGAAAAAAAGTTGGCTGGCGATACTTAGAATTGATAACAGAACACGTTCCAACAATTTTTAGAATTTTTGTCTGTTTATCTGTTTGTCTGTTTATCTGTTTATTTGACCGCGCATCACGTGAAAACGGCTGAACGGATTTTGATGAAATTTTGTATAGTGATAGTTTGAGTCCCGGGAAAGGATAATATATAGTTTTAATCCCGAAAATCAACCCTGGTGGGGGTGAAAATGGGGTTAAAAGTTTGTATGGAGAATTTTTAACAGCTGAAACGATTTAGATAGAAATGAGTATGGAGATAATTTGAGTCTCGAGAAACGTCATAGGATAGTTTTCAAACCCTTGTGGGGGTGAAAAGGGGGTTGGAAGTTGGTATGAGGAATTTTTTACCGCTGAACTGATTTAGATGAAAATTGGTATAGAGATAGTATGGGTCAAAGGACAAAGGATAGTTTCATGTTCAAAAAAGCCCCCCCCCTCCTCCCCCATCTTACTTTGGAACCGTAGGTCCAAACAAATTTAAAAAAAATAATGGAAGTGAAGCCTGAAAGGTACTTTCAATAAAAACTATCTATCTATACATATAATAAAGCTGAAGAGGGTCGAAAGTCTGTTCATGGAATATATTCGAAAAAAAGTTGGCTGGGGATACTTAGAATATAACAGAACACGTTCCAACAATTATTAGAATTTTTGTCTGTTTTTACCTTTACCCGCTCTTAAGAAATATTTGAAAATGTCATGAATGTCAAAGGGTTATTGCAGGTTCGAGGACTATATATGACGGACAAAGATGCATGGCCCAAACCAAAAAACTACTACAAAATCATCTAACATTTATAGAACACCGTTTAGGTAGGAAAACATATCAAACGTTTTGTGAAGCAGTCAGATTAGGGTTTATTTTTCTTTATAATTAAACAATAGGTACATTATCTGTCTCTCAAGCTGTTCTGATATGTCTTCTTGAAGAACTACACATTATTTTGTATCTTTAAGATCTAATAATGTATTACTGTTTTGAAAAAAATAAGTCCCGTCGAGTTTCTATTCGGCCATAATACTTCTTGGGCCAGAGGTGTAGGGTTAGAACCGGTGGTAGTTTTGGAACGAAGTTCCTTCTCGGACCGTCCGTGGATAGGGGGCTAGGCGAAAAAAAGTCACGTGACCGTCACGAAAATGCGTCACGTCACGAAAACGCGACACCCATACGATTGAGAAGCATGTAAAATGAAATAAAAAATATATAAAAAGTGAAAGTGAGAAGTGACAAAGTGAAGAAAGTCGAGAACTTAAAAGTAAAAAAAGTCAAAAATGTCGAAAATGTCAAAAATGCCAAAAACTTAAAAAATTGCCAAAATACCAAAATTACCAAATTTTCCAAAATTTCCAAAGTTTCCAAAATTTCCAAAATTTCCAAAATTTCCAAAATTTCCAAAATTTCCAAAGTTTCCAAAATTTCCAAAATTTCCAAAATTTCCAAAATTTCCAAAATTTCCAAAATTTCCAAAATTTCCATAATTTCCAAAATTTTCAAAATTTCCAAAATTAAAAAAATATACAAAAAAAATTAAAACCACAAAATTAACGAAAAAGTCGAAAATGAAATAAAATTAAATAACATAACTTCGTTCCAATCGAGTGTTCCACGACACTCGTATTTTATTTTTCTCTAACGTTCATTAGTGCATTATTTGAAAGTTTGAGGTATTATTTTTTAAAGACACTAATAAAAAAACTCCCGATTTATCGATATATCGATAAACATTGGTGTTCTCTCCCTATGACGTTTCACAAACCGCACGCAAAATTCCGGGCCCTAATTATCAGTCAAAAACGCGTAGTGAAAGGAAGTGCCGAATAGTAAAATGACGTAAGCGCCGCCAAATATCCCTTAATAAACGTCCTTTTGAACGGATAATGTAACAGGGCGGCATCTATGAAACTCTACACTGAGCATCGCCCGACATGCTCTTGGCCGGTTTTTTTTTGCATTGTTATCCCGGAAATCACCCCTTAAGAGTCCGGTAATGCTTTGAAATCGAGCGAAGATACGAGTTTTACACAGACCGAACGCTTCTAGGTACCACCGGCGCGTGCACGTGCGCGGCCGCAATGAACAATATTGATACTTTAGGCGCTCTTGCGTAATATCAGAAATTTTGTTAGGTAAAATAAAACTAAAGGTAAATCTAGTAACCATTTAATACACCATGTTATTTATTATAACGTATTATGCACTAAAGCTATATCTATACATACGTTGCTGTTTTTATTTGGTTTTCTTACGCTATGGATTTTTTTTTCTTTTTACTGCGCCCAACGCACGCTTTTTGTTGTAACCAACCATAATGAAACCTAGAATAGTAACACTATTATTTAGTAAAAAATATGAAGCGTCTTATCAATAAAAAGCCACAAAGATTAGTTTAAGTTTTAAACATATTTTGTATGCAGCGTGATTTGAGTGCTGTTAGTAGGATTCTGCAGAAACAATGCTGCAACGGACAAAGAAATGGAAATAAGTATGGTCCTGTTGTAGTTTTGCGTAAACACACAAACAAGGATTCGAGTAGCTCAATACTATAGTTGTAGATTATTTTAAAGGCAAGTTCATGGACTATGCCTTGAAATATTAGTGTTATATATGCGTTGTATTGCACGGCTGTGTACTTGCATATCAAGCAAAGTCTTCGATGATATCTGCATTCTTAAGGCTTCCAGCTAAAAACCACCTGTGACAAAAATATCATGGCAATAAGGTCGTGTAGGGTCATATGTATGTTTTAATATTGTAAGGCTGGATTGACACTAAACTTGTAAGTTTCGCTTTTGTAAGGGACGAAGCTATTTTCTACAATGAGAAAACAATATCTGTCTCTCATTCTGACCTACAACAGCGTCCCTTCGTAGGTAAACAAAACTTAGAAGTTTAAATCTGGCTTAAGAACAACATCAAAACACTCGTATACAATTAAACTAATTAAAAATTACCTAGTGAAACATCCAAATGAAACATGAGGATATGTTGTGTGTTAGACCAAGCTGTGGGGCATTTTATAGGGCTTTATAATATTAATACAGACTAGACATTCCAATGGGCTTAGGACCTTTCGTAACTTTTTGACTAACGCCGATTGACATTTACAGATTAAAGTAAATTCAATGTTTATTTTGATGTCAATCAATCAGTTTTCTACCAGTTATCAAACACAATAGTCCAGTTTAAGACACTTGAAAAGTCACAAATGAATAATTACGATTTCCATACAGTTTCGCATAGTAAATGTTTGAAGAACGCATTTTTTTATTTGTGGCTTTTCTCAATAGAAATCCCTAAAAGGGCAATCCCTAAACTGCGTTGGCAAGTAAAAGACTTTTGAAAGCATTAATTTTTAATATTTTATAACTGGTATTTTTCCTCGCGGTGTTGTAGTGAAAAATGTTGAATTATGCTCGGCAGCAAAGTTCGCTCGTGGCTAAATTTTGGTATCTTTTGCTGACTCGGATCTCAATATAAGCACGCGAGGTTAAACAACAACTTTGCTCCTTTGTGTAATAAATAACTATTTTCACATCACCTATTCGTACACCGGCTTTTTCTTCCCTGCTAGGAGGGAACCAAGTGGCGCTTTTCTGTCATAGGACATTAGTTTTTTTTTTTTCAGCCAGTCCGTCATTACAAAAAAATCTTGAATCTTGAAGCAAATCAAATTATTTTGTTCAATATTTTTTGATTTGCAATTTTTTTTTAAGTAGTTACACTACTATATATAAACTGAAAATAGATGTCATATACTTCAGAAAAAGTGACCAAACCCTCCGGTGTCCGAGGCCAGATTTGAGCCGCGAAAGCTGAAGACGCCAGTTCAAATCTGGCCTCGGACACCGGAGGGTTTGGTCACTTTTTCTGAAGTATATGACATCTATTTTCAGTTTATATATAGTAGTGTAACTACTTAAAAAAATTGCAAATCAAAAAATATTGAACAAAATAATTTGATTTGCTTCAAGATTCATAGATGGCAGCACCATCTCTCTCGCTATACCAGAATCACGTAAGAGATTCGGATAGGAGGTGCAAGCACGTACTGCGCATGCCCTTAGAGTATGGTCAACGGCGCCTAGCCGTTTCAAATTCAGAGATTGCATATACATGAGAAAATTTGTCAAGTTCTGCCGTGACCGGGTGGTCTAGTGGTCAGGACGTCAGCCGCGAAAGCTGAAGACGCCAGTTCAAATCTGGCCTCGGACACCGGAGGGTTTGGTCACTTTTTCTGAAGTATATGACATCTATTTTCAGTTTATATATAGTAGTGTAACTACTTAAAAAAATTGCAAATCAAAAAATATTGAACAAAATAATTTGATTTGCTTCAAGATTCATAGATGGCAGCACCATCTCTCTCGCTATACCAGAATCACGTAAGAGATTCGGATAGGAGGTGCAAGCACGTACTGCGCATGCCCTTAGAGTATGGTCAACGGCGCCTAGCCGTTTCAAATTCAGAGATTGCATATACATGAGAAAATTTGTCAAGTTCTGCCGTGACCGGGTGGTCTAGTGGTCAGGACGTCAGCCGCGAAAGCTGAAGACGCCAGTTCAAATCTGGCCTCGGACACCGGAGGGTTTGGTCACTTTTTCTGAAGTATATGACATCTATTTTCAAAAAAATCTTATTAAATTAATCGATTAATTACAACCAGGAAGCACACTAAGGACATATAAAGTTAAAATAAATATGTTTCTACTAAAATATTTTTTATTTTCCTCTAAGGTGGTGTTGAAAGCAGTATGTGTCACATAGAAGCAAAACTATTTTCACCTTGGGCTTTACCACTTGAACCCCTCACTACACTCAGTAGTCTGCTTTAGAATCCCTTGCTACGCTCGGGATTCTATGATGGACTCAGTCGCATGTTTTGGGTTTTACTATACGCCCTCACCGTAAATATTTCATTTTCTCCCTTGTTACACAATCTACTACTTATTGATTTCTGTTCGAAACGGGTTCAATTGGCATAAAAAATATAATGCAATTTACTCGCTCACGTACATTTTTCATAAATTTGTATGTTGATCGCCCTTACGCCAATTAAAATGTAGCTTCGTGAGATCTAGTATCTGCCCTCTCTGGCCGATTTGGAAAATTCACCCTGTATTCCTATACAGGACCGTTCAACTATTCTTACACCGTTTGTGTATGTTTCTGTTTGGCTAAGTTAGGTTCTAACTCAAAAATTATATGAAAATCGCAAAATATTTAATAAAAATTAACGTACGTACGTAACGTACCTAAGATCAAGACTATTTGGAGTGGAGCGCGTTATATTTACGAGGCGAATAAGGTAAATGATATAATTTCATAACAATTACGAAATAACTTAATCAAAATTTACCTACCAAGTGTTCCAAAGGTCCCCAGATGTCAACGACTGGGTGATAAAAAAATTTTCCCAATTTACGGGTGCCTTTGCACTTTTCGAATTCACGCTAGCGTTCTAGCGGGGAGCGACACACGTCCTGCCTCCGTGAGCTCAGCGAGCGGACTAAATTGCCCGGCCTTGCTTCGTATAATTAATTGTAAGTTTATAGTTAATTTGAAGTGCTCTATTTACGAATATTTACTATCAAGTGGTATATATATTTTACATTATTTAGGTTTATAATAAGCTGAAGTTTGTGTTTGTATTAATTTTTTTCATAAATAATCATGTATGTAGTCAGAAACCGCGGTTATTCTTTGTGTATTTTTTCCGAAAGTTGACTGATTTAAATATTTTTTTTTCTGAGTAATTTTGTATGACATTGGTAGAATTTTTTATATTTATTCCATAGAAGACTATAAACTCAATATTACAAAAAAAAACTGTAGCAATACGACATCAATAAAATCCCCAAATTGATATCTGTCCGAACCTCCCCGAGCTAAAATTGGTAAAACACTTGTTGGGAATAGGTCAATTATTCAAAATACAATAATAAAGTAGATAATTTTTCGTATTTATACAGTCCCTATTGAAATGATCTTTCAATTTATGCTTAAAAATTTGTTGATTTAGTACTCTTTAATGGCTAAATCATATCAAATAGTTGAGCGAAATTGTAAAAAGACTTTACCGGACTCTTAAGGATTACTAATTCCAATTCAAGAAAATCCCCAGCCAGGTTATACGTAGTTTATAAAAATTCAACGTCTAAAAGGCGGGGGTAGCCAACCCCCCCCCCCCCCCCCCCAATTTAAACCGCGCCTGTTCTTACCTTTCATGCTTCGACTGATTTGACGGGAGGATCGATTTGAATGATATTTGCCTTGGACATGAACGTATAAATACAAAAGTGGTCCTGTATCGTTCGATATACACCTACTACTCTCTATGTCGTTTAAATCATGCAAAAAAAAATGATACAAAAAGTATTCATTTTTGAGTGTAGTTTCATTTAGTGGTAATTGTAAAATTAGGACTACTGTCCTCTAGCGTATCCATCTGT
Source organism: Pammene aurita (assembly GCA_947086415.1). Taxonomy (NCBI): domain Eukaryota; kingdom Metazoa; phylum Arthropoda; class Insecta; order Lepidoptera; family Tortricidae; genus Pammene; species Pammene aurita. The sequence goes on along the minus strand of OX352300.1, from coordinate 12,998,498 downwards.
CAACTTTACTTTAAGTTCCGCCTCCAGGGTAGCGGGAGAGAAATTAGGGGTGAATTAGCCGCTTACTGACACAGACCGAATTCCACGCGGGCGGAGCCGCGGGCACAGCTAGTCTATAATAATTTGATCACACATGTTAATTAAGTAAATTAATCAGAGACTGCTGATCGTGGGATCAATCAACTGTGGAGTCAAACACACTCATAGGTTTTGAGGGATTATGTCTACATTTAAGGCAAACCTCTGTACATACTTAATAAATAATAGTACTCCTTAATGCGGATAAGAGTTTAATCACTGAATAAAACGTAATAGCCCTGAACTTATCGTATAAGTATCCGCAGGAAAGATGTAAACTTAATTGCTGTGTATTACCTACCTAAAAACTTAGCATAGTCATCTTATTTTGCCTATTTGTAAAATAAGATGATACACTTCAGATACATTGCGCTAACGCTGCGTTTAATGCACCAAAACAAATCTCTCATAAATATAGAGGTTAAGTATACGATCAGTCACAGAGTGTGGATAGAGGTGTCAAGTTCGCGTAAGCGTACGAATGTGGGTTATTTAGACTCATTATGGTTACGCTACTTCTAGTCAGGTTAAAGACGTCAGACCTTGTTCTGTCGTGTTAAGCGTTTTTGATTAGATAATTGAATACCCCTTGAAGACCCCTAAGAGCATTATACTGATGATCACACCAGGGGTTTTATAAGCAGGACATATACCATCAGAAAGCGATACACATAAGCAATGCAGTAAAATTTTATTCAAATTCTTTAAAATAATTATCAGTTTAAATCATTAAATGTTAATACTAAATCTCAAAATGAGCAAATTCGTCCCGATTTTTGCCGCGGGTCAATAGAGCCTGTGATCCGCAAGCTAATCCCAAGAATTGTCAAAGGCAATAATTATGTTTAGAAAGCAACTGTCGTCTAACCTTAAGACGAAAGTAGGCCTCGTTAGGACTTTTTCTTTTTAACGATAGAATATTTTATTGGGAATCTAATGCAATTAGCAAAATAGTTTAAACTAAACATATATAAAAATGGCCCCTGCGGCATGTTACCGAAGATGCTAGCAGCATTTCCTCGCTGGATTCCTAGACTAATTCGTTGAGCGAGAAAGCTGCCAACTCTTTGGTCTCCTGTGGCATCTTTGAGTACCGACAGGTAGTTGAAGAAATTCAGAGCGCTAGGTCCCCACGGACCCAGAGTCTAGACGCTGAATGGGATAAAACTATATTTGACGCCTGACCACTGTATTTTCCCAACTTGGGAACCTAACCTAACCAGGCCGCCTCTACCGCTGCTGCTGCCTTCAGGGTGGTTCGGTGCAGATGTGATGGGGCTAGTGTGTGTACGCAGGTTACATCACACACCAGCACCTGTCCCATACTCCATGGAATCAAAGACATATTAACCGGTCTAATTGTCGTCGGTCCTAGAGATGCCGGTCGGCTCTTAAACAGCCGGCACGGCACATCTGCTGCATCGATGCGGCGGATGATGTATTTAAGGGCAGCGTGCCTTGAGAAGTGGCCCGCATTCTTACTTCTCTGGCAGGAAACACTAGGACTAAATCTCCTATTCCTGGTGCTCCATCTTAACATTATACTAAATAATATTTTTCACCGTTTTTAATAGTTCCGGTTAAGAATAGTATCGTTATCGTCATTATACTCATTATTATCTCAAAACTAGCTAGACTAGATGTTTAATTGATTGTGCATCGTGGTATGTTATGTATAATAACCTACAAATTCACTTTAGTGAAGTAGATAATATTGCATAAAAATAAAATTAATGAGGCCACGATGCCAATATGTATATTATTCTTATGTTCTCTCATGAAATCGGTGTGGTGTGGCGTAAGAAATATTAAATTAAATAACGTTGTAATTAAAAACATTGAGCTCATTTAGGTCAAATGCCGTATCTACTGTAACATACTCATATGCCTGCGTCTTGTAGGTTTGTGATAGATAAGCTACAAATATCATACATATATAGTAGGATTTTTTAAGATGTCCGAATGGTAGGTAGAACTCTTTAGTAAGATTCCGACGTCTTACAAAATTAATTTTAATTTTGTACTAAGCAGAAACGTCTGCAAGCGAAATTTCAATTTTATTATTGAAAGAAAAATGGAAATATTCACTGCGTCGAGCAAGATTCGAACTTGCGACCTTTCGGAACACCGGTCCGACCGCTCTGACCAACTGAGCCATCGACACTTACTCAACCGCGGTGAATCTTTCCATCAGTTCCTTCATTGCTTGCGTAAGAGGGTGACGTGTAGCGACATCTACCGTAAGTGTATATACACGTTAACGGCATCGAACAAAATACCACTTATACATACGAATCATAATATATCACATATTTTATATACGAGTTTAAATGTTATTCACGAAAGGCTTCCGCTTGCTTATACTAGAACGACTTTTTTTCCATAATGGCATAAAAAGTCTTTTGATCACCTACTCGATCTTATGGATCTATAAACTACTATAGGCACCTACTTATCAATTTTCACATCATAGCCGAACGCGCTGTAAACTTAATTAAGCCAGATACCTGATGCAAAAACAGACTAATAAAATGTGTTAATTTTACTCGGCTAACGAACCCGATAGGCGGATGTCGACACTTACAGCAAATTGAACTTCAGAAAGAGTTTTTGTCTTAGTCATTTCATATACAGCGTCAATCCATCACGGTCACTCGGTCCAGCCCCGATCGTATCAGTAAAGTCGTAAACCTTAGGTAGGTATTTAAGGTTGAGTCATGTGACTAAGTTAAGTGGCAAGGTGCCCCAAATGTCCTCTGGTACATTAACCTCTTCACAATGACCATGAAAATGGAAGCCTGTAACACTGGAAGTAAGCTCCTTCTTGTTAAAGAAACTCAAAATACTAGATACGATACGAGTATAATGCCGGATTTGGGGCATGCTCTTTGGTATTTTGTGTAAATAACGGGAATTTTCTGAATCGGGAAATCCGGCCATTCCGGCCGGGGGATTTCCGGGAATTCCGGCCATTAACATTGGCACCAGGAGTACGCCCTAGCCGAATTGTTTTAAAACACATAGTAACACGTAATCCTCCTTTTTTGTAGAGTCGGCAACGCTCATGTGACACCTCTGGAGTTGCAGGCGTTCATATACGGTAGCTGCTTACCATCAGGCGCGCCGTATGCTTGTTTGCCACCGTCGTGGTATAAAATAAAATAGTAACCTACCCATTTATTTGACAAATATACTTTCAACAGGCGACTGCGATTACTGACTTTTTTTTCCAATAAAAGTATGACCTAATTTACAAAAATATCAGGTTCGCCCAACATTAAAGTTTTTCGGCGATGGTAACAGTAACACTCACTTCCAGTTTTCGTACCAGATTTTCTTATCCTATTGATTTAGTATCTACTACTATTAGTACTACTAGTAGTACTATCGATTAAGTATCTTCTCAAAGGTAGCCTTACAGCTAACTTAAACAGACAAACCGTTGCACGTCGGTTGACGGCTACCTATTTCGTTTCGTCTCTTGTTTTAATGTAAGTAACTGACTAATCTATGTTATTTATATAAAGGCATAGTCCAAGATGGATGAGTTTATATTGTAAATATATACTTGTAACTCTGTTTATTACCTATAATCTCAACTCTGCCTACCTCCGGGACAATAAATCACGTTTAGTCATAAAATGGCGTCATAAAGACTATTTAATGATCTTAATCAACACGTAACAAATACAAGGATACTTTTTTGCTCAATTGTTTAGGCATCATTTGAAATGATATATATTAACGTTAACGTAATAAACAACGTTTTGCCAACTTAGTTTGGTTTATTTCTGTGTTCTTGACGTTACACCCGCACCAACGATGTTTCTCTGATTAGCCTAAGGGTTGACTGATAGAATGTACGTTACAACACCCAATGACCTTCAAATTGACTTTACTTAAACAGTTTTTTAGCTATAACTACTTTTTTTGGAAAGTAAAAAAATATATTTTAATATTCATTATCAGGCATAGAAGTTTTTGTGGCAAAAACTAGGGACTTCCTTTCAATAATAAATTTATCGATAACTTTCGAAGTGACATTTCATAGCACATACTATGTTTACCGAGTAAAGTATAAATTAACCTGTAATGCTGATAACTACCTATCGACGTTATGTAATGGTGATATGTTATATATTTAACACTTATTAGAAATTAACAAAAAAAAGCAGGAAATAATTTATGGACTCAGGCGATACTTTGCGGAAGTCTATATTATCAAGTACAATAATATTGCTTTGATATTCCGGGCAATATTATTGCAGTTAAACCAAGAAATCATTTTAACAACTAAAACAATTCGAATGACAACCATTTTCATAAACGATTTATAATAAGTTTATGATGTATATTATACCGAGTGTCCAGTAAATAATGGATAACCTTCTAACCACCAATAGGCCACCTTAGGCTGGTCCAGAAAATCCACTTTAGGGTTTAGTAAAAGTCCCCTGGTTTTCGAGATTTTCACACTTTTCATAATTTTAAGTTTTCGGTTCCTTATTTGACTGTTATCATCGTGGTAACGAGAAATGTAAAGATTTTTCCGTTCTGTTTTTTGAAAAATTGTCTCAAATAGTGCTACTAACTAACTGATATTAAAGTGTCTTCATAATCATACAGATTTTTTTTGAAATTAGGCCTTAATTGATGATAACAGTCAAATAAGGAACCGAAAACTTAAAATTATGAAAAGTGTGAAAATCTCGAAAACCAGGGGACTTTTACTAAACCCTAAAGTGGATTTTCTGGACCAGCCTAAGGTGGCCTATTGGTGGTTAGAAGGTTATCCATTATTTACTGGACACCCGGTATAATAATATATACAACTTCCAAATTCATATTATATGTACAACATAACTGTCATGACGATTTATCGATAAATTAATATCGTTGAGAAGTCCCTATGACATTTTTATTCCTGCCACTAAAACTTCTATGTCTGTTCATTATATTTGGAAGAACTTTGTTAATTCCGATACACGATTTGACGTAATCCGCTCGATAGAAAATAATTAAGGGGATGATAACAGCTAAATTCCATCCCTATCTTTTTCAGCGCGAGTGAAAGAGAAACACTACGTTACGATTAGTATGGGAGCTCATTACAAATTTTGCAAAATTATGAATTAAAAAAAAACTAATTAATTGAGAAATACAAAATAATTACGTTTTTAGTATTAGTGTGGTGGAATTTTGTCCTTAATTACAGACGTATGAGTCAAGAAACTAAACACATACAACTGTGTAATGCTAATTTTAAGATGTAACTTTGGAATTATTTTCTATCAAGTCGATTTCGTCCAATAGTGTATCGGAATTAACAAAGTAATTAAGAATCGGAATTTATTTCCAAATATAATGAATATTTAAAAAAAAAATATTTTTAAAACAAGTAGTTATAGCTAATAAACTGTTAAAGTAAAGTCAATTTGAAGGTCATCGGGTGTTGTCAGCCTCTTAAGTCCGACTTTTATAAATGTAATATACTGTGCAATAAATTTAAAAGAAATAAATAAAAATCTGTAAATATAAACGACACGAGTAGCGGTCAACTAGCCAGTCTGCTAAACTTGTTACAACATAAAAGTTGTTGCTAAGTCATATGACCACGACTAAGTTCAAAATCATTAAAAATGAATCACTTTGAATGAGAATTTGTATACGGAGTGATCTGATTAAACTGTCCATTAGTGCATTTGAAATTAAAATAAATGTAAATTAATTTACGTTCAAACACAATTCAAGATAGGTTCATTTAACATAGGTTCAAAAACAGTACAGAACAAATTTTCACATAATTAGGTATTTTAAATTATTGATATTTTAGGACCTATAAAGATTCTACTTACTTAATAATACCTATTAGCCTAACTATTTCGTTCAACTATATCAATGAAGTTTATTAGTTCAAGCGCTTCGATATGTCTAGTTGGAATATAAAATTAACATTAGATACCTAGATGGAAAAACGAATTTAAGGAACGGAAAACAACTTCAAATAATTAAATTGTAAATCGGTTAGTGTGATTCATACTGTTCAAAGCTCAAATGTAAAAAATATGATCCGGTATGGAAGAAATCTTGAACTTGGTATAGATGTGGCTTACCTATAAAAGTACGAAATTTATTTTAAGTAGCAATGAAACAAGTGTTTTTATCTTGAAAAAATGTTCAATAATAAAGGAATAAAAACCGTTAACTGTTTATAAGACAAGTAAACCCTTGCCCTTGTGCGACGGCTATAGGCAAGTGTGCAAGGTCGCCTGCGCTTGAGTAGTGAGTACCGACCTCCAGGGCTCAACGACCGCGCCTTCCGGGTTCCGATTCTAGTATGTGGCGCTGATGTCGTAGGATTATGAACCTTGTTTCAATGTCAGTTAGGAACACAACTATCTTTTAGAGGACCAACATTTACCGACAACTTCATTCACATTTAAATTTATGAAATAAATTGTTTATTCTTAAAATAACCGAAACCCTGCTGCGAAGTAAATTAACAACACTCCTTATTTGTAAAGGAATCATACGATGTTACATTTAATGTAATGGATTTCATTATAATAAATATTAAGAAATTGCTTCGGTATTTAGAGCACTGTGTCAGTAGTATACAGCAATTAATCGATTACGAAGATAGTAACTGCACGACAGTCTAGTCTCTAACCCTGTGGCGAGTACTGATTGTGAGACAAGAGACGAGGAGTGGAAAGTACATAATACATGTAACATGTTTCCCATAATTGCCACGAGTATCTACGTGACATATCAATTCGACATCACATTACGTCAGCTCGCGAACTGATACGTTTGGTTCAATACAGGTCAGATCCAAAAGAAACCTATCTAGTCACGGTACCATATTTGACGAATCTCTTTGGCAATACCAAAATTCTCAATGGCTTAATTTTATGAAGGAGGAAGTTAATTAGGTATATTTGTAAACACTTTTGATCTTTCAAAATATCATGGTTAATGTCAATGCTCTTGCCGTAGTAATTAAGTAAATGCCAGCAAGATAAATATGAATTGTTATTATACCGACGTATTCTCATTAAATGTGCAAGCGACTTACTACAGTTATATTTAGTGGTATATTTTATTTCCTGGTGGCTTGTAGAAACAAAAGATTTCAGTTTCACTAAAATTTTATGATAGTATGGTAATTTTAGAAAATAATAATTGAGTAATTGTGTTGTACAAAATAAATACAGCTATTTGCTCTTTCTCTTTGCCATAGGAATACTCGTATATAGTTCTTTCAACAGTTTTAGCCATACACCTTAAAACATTATCTCAATCAAGAGCACTCATCAAGCCATCAACCTGTGGATTCTAGTAATCGAGCAATAATAGACTTTGTGTTTATTGGTGTAAGTACTATTACAGATTTACTCGTAAGATATTAATTAATTAGTCGATGTCTGTTAGAATACAAGACATAATATTATTAAAAGGCTGAGTAGGCAGACAATAAAAAATGTTTATAATTAGGTATTCGCATACGCCTACATGTCCACACAATGATCGATTGAGTTTTAAACTAAAAAAACTAAAAGATGGCAGATAAATGTATAGAGCCCACCAGATGTGTAAATATTAAAATATTTAATGTAGGTAATTAATATATAAAAACTTATTCTTGTTTTAATATACGCTCTTGCCCAGCCCGGTTGGTTGGAATCGTACAGGCAGCAACGGAAGTTGCTAAACAAATAAGATTATAAAAGTAAACAAGTGTTTGACGCGCTTTTCATTAACTTAAGTAATATTTATGTGTCTAGTTACTTTTGTGATCTTGTTTCGTTCGTGAACTTTCTTTGCTGCCTGTACATAAAGCCAAAAATGCATCTGATAATACATAAATAATTACAATTTGAAAGGGAATGGTAACCCAGTTGTAACTCACCAAGCTATAGCTGCGCTACAAATCTACATAAAATAATGAATATCAATATGCTACTACTATAATACCACTAGCATTCGTTACATTCTTAAGCATTACCGTTCAACGCACAGCAAAGGGCCTTACCTTAAACGCAACCAGTTTACCTCTGAGAAGGTTAATAGTTGCATTTAATTGTACTCGGACCTGTGCCTCATACAAATGTGATATGAGTAGCCTCGTTACGACATATTTTTATATTTATTCTTCCGGTGACCGATACTGGATTGGCAATGCACTTCCGACACTCTTGATAGATCTGAGTTAATGACTGTGCCGCTCCACTTGAATCTAAAGGTCATATGTTTTTCTGCCACTGCAAATTGATATCTTAGCAAGGCTAAGGCAATGACGACTGTAATGATAGGAATGACAAGTTTCCTTCGCATTAGTAAACTGTTATTATTTTGCATACTAGGTGTCGTATCGTTTTAGATCTTGAGTTTCGTTATAAGTGTCATTTATTTATCGCTTGACATTGCAAATAAATGTTCAGATCTTTATGAGTACTTTGTATATGTACCTACTTAAATTTTGACAAAAACTTTGTTTAAACCGAAAATTTTAAATGCCAAAAATATTATATCTTCAAAATATAGTACTAGAAACTCTTTTTATATTCAGAATTAAACAAGAAATTAAAAATAAATAAATAAAATGTATTTATTTCGGACAAACAAAGCATCCATAGAATCTAGTGTTAGTATTAATAATTTAATTTAATTACAATACCTGCCTTGCAGACAAACGGTGCAATTAAATAAAAATGCTTTAATTAAAGTGGTCGTGCATAAGGCGCAACGAGCCACATCATCCGTTTCCCGTAGACAGTGTTGCAACTGCACGTTGCATTCCATTGCAGGGCGGGGAGTTCACCTCATTCTCACCTGATCACCTGGTCGCAATCGACGCGACAGACAAAATAAGTAGAGAGAGTTATATAGATCTATTGAATCCATAGTGATGTGTGTCCTATTACGTATTGCACATGCACTGTTTTTGGCAAACTTAATGAGTTCAAATGACAAGCAGGGTCGCGTTTTATGATACTACAAGTTGCAATTTCGATGTTTTCCTCTACCACAACCATATTTGTTTTGTTACCTGCTTTCTTAAGCCTCTTGGCTGACAATACCCGATGACCTTCAAATTGACTTTACTCAAACAGTTTTTTAGCTATAACTACTTGTTTTGAGAAAGCAAAAAAAATGTTATTATTCGTTATATTTGGAAGAACTTCGTTAATTCCGATACAAGATTGGACGAAATCGGCTCGATAGAAAATAATTCCAAAGTTACATCTTAAAATTAGCTTTAAACAGTTGTTTGTCTTTAGTTTCTTACCTTATATATCTGTAACTAAGACCAAAATTCCACCACACTAATACTAAAAACTTTGTTGTTTTATATTTCTCAATAAATGCGTAGTTTTTTTAAATTCTTAATATAGCAAAATTTGCAATGAGCTCCCATCCTAATCGTAACACAGTGTTTATCTTTCACTCGCGCTGAAAAAGATAGGGAGGGAATTTAGCTGTTGTCAGCCTCTTAAATTATTGTTTTTTTAATCAAAATAGTAAATAAGTACAATCCGTTAACATATCTCTTTTTACTAGGTCCAGAGGTTTGCCTTAAGGTTGTCTGGTAGAGAATGCCTCATGGCATTAAGTCCGCCTTTTGTAGGATAAGATTTTCTTTTGTGCAAAAAAGTTTAAATAATATCTCACTGTGCAAGGGTTAAGGCAAAGATAACTTACATCCGCGAATCAACAAAACAAGCGCTGCAATTAATATTTAGGTAATGGCCTGTTTCACAATCTCCAGTTAAAGCATATCTGTCAGATAAATTTTCGCTGTCCTTTTCTTTTATATGACTGGAGAAAAGGATAGCAATAATTTTAACTGGCAGATAAGTTTATCTGGAGATTGTGAAACAGGCCCTTAGTATCTTAATTAAGTTATTACTGTTGAACATTTCGATAATCATTTAATGGTTCAGTATGTTAAGACATAAATTAATTTACATGTAATTAATGTGTGATGGGGTATGATGCTATACATAATAATGAACTATATATTTTCGTATATGCACGTGTAATAGGTACTTAGTTAAAATGTTCAATGTAAAAACGCGATCTTGCAATTTTGCGGTCAGTCGTAAACCAGAGTGTGAAGATGCAATCCGGGTCAAGAACACGTGTGTCATACAATATAATTAACATTTTACAGATAAGAGTAGGTAAGGTACCTAAGAGATATAGTGCGCTAGAATATGATATTTCTTAGGTACTCTTGCTCTACCAAGTAAGCCATTAAATCTTAGATAAAGCTCGACACTTAACAGACTTGCGTAAATGAAGCCTTCTAGGCAGGCTTCAGACTAACTAACCCTGAAATAATGAAGCAATCAAAATAGTACAAGTAACTGGAGTGATTATGCTAAAAAATATAGTTGGCTGACAGGCAAGTTGTATCTATGCTTTGTGAAACTTTCCATATTAACGGCAACTACTACCAAACTTCAGTTCATATTACAGGATATATATGTGTATTACTAATGGATCAATAATAAATAAATAAGTAAGTACAGATTGCAAAGCTAGTTAAAACTTGACAGATAGTTTTTATCCGTTTGAAATTCTACCTTATCGCGAACAAAATAAAATCGATATTTAAAACACGGTACCAAATAGTGTTATGCTTGTAATGTTGACTTCATGATCAGGACAACAAGGTAGAAAATCAAATGTATAAAAATCATGTGTCAATCGTAAACTAAAGATAATCGCAGTGTACATATGATAGATTACACAAATCGACCTAGGCCCACAGTAAGCTCAATAAGGCTTGTGTTATGGTTACTAGACGACGATATATATATAATAGACAAATATGGATAAATACTTAAATACATAGAAACATCCATAACTCAGGAACAAATATCTGTGATAAACGCACAAACAAATGCCCTGACCAGGATTCGAACCCGGACCTCCTGCTTGGAGGCCGTGTATGGATGTATGGATAGATATGTTAAAGCCTACGTTAATTTCCTTTAAATCCTTTTTCACACTTCTCCAGCTAATTGTGCTCTATTTTGTTCTAGGCTGGGTGAGCGATGAAGGGGTGGTTCGACGCGTTCCGCGAGGAAGGCGGGCCGACCCTATACGCGTACCACAACCGGACGGCAGTAGCGGCTGATGTCCCGGCGCTAGCGCTGGTCATCGCCGCACTCACGCTCTACATCGCTTTCCTAGCTGTCTTCCCCGGCATCAGGAAGGAGGTAATTCATTTCATTCATCAATTCATTATCATAAGGGTTGAGCCGTACAGTTTGCGAGTAGGGAGGCAGGTCGACCCTGTACGCGTGCCAAAACTAGACATGTATGTGAATATTACAACACAAAAGTGTAGTAGATAAAAGGCTGAAAAATAAGAGTACCTATCTGCTGTCAAAAATACTGAATCAGTAAGACTTACCACTTGATTAATATGCTTAAAATACAAAAGATATTTATTCTTCAATTTAGGCACTTTACAATGCACTTATGAACGTCAAAAGGAGAAAAAAACAACCACCGGTTCTAACTCTACACCTCTGACCCGAGAAGTATTATGACCGGCAAGAAACTCGGCGGGACTTGCACTCTCTTCAAATCCTCGGACACATAAAATCCCAAGAAATACCATCAAGCAAACACTGCACTTATTACATCTCACTCTAGACGGACACAGCATTGCTTATCATTTCTCACTCGTTATCATTAACAGTATTATCACTCTCACTGTTAAAGTTCTCGTTTGAAGATTTCGAGATTAATTTTACATAAAATACACGGTAGTACGGATCAGTTTCACGGTATTTTTGACACTGATAATAAGTACGTCAGATGCATGACAGAAACTACAATAATCAGCCAGACATTATAGCATTTAAAAACGTTTAACATTTGAGAGTTACGCCAATCAAATTAGATTTTTTTGATGAATAAAATTAATTTCCAGAATCGCTTTAATATCTTCATTTGTTCCTAAATTCGTGTAATCCGAGTTTTTCCAATCCCAGGAAGTGTGCATTATTTTTGTGAAATATTTACTCCTGTGCTGATTCTAAGGACCTCATTTCAGCATGTCAACTAATCCTGGCAGCCCGATTCACCTTGAGGCCAATGAGACCTCATTGGACAAAATCCGCCACGAGATATTCTCAAAATACCTCATAAAACCAACTTTCAATCTGGCCTCTTTACCTCCAACAAATGCAGCCAAATATAAACTCTCTTTAACATTAAATGGATTGACTTTTTCCATCAGACCACAGTTTTTGAGCTACAACTACAAGCAAATGACTGAAAAAGAGCAAACATTTCGCAGTTATTTTGCTTCCAAAAGTAAAACACACCTCCTGGGATTAGGCAAACTCGGAATACTTATACGCATTTTATACGCATTTAGGGCCAAATTAAGGTATTAAAACGATTTCCAGCCTGTTGGAAATTAATTCTTTAAAACGCTTTTTATGGATCTTATTTGATTGGCCTAAGTGCAGTATGGTCATTGCAGAATTTCAGTTCTTGGATATTCCACCAATAAAAGGCTGTACCATGCTGTACCTACAACTTCAAATCAACTAGAATAATAGAAATGAAGTAGCCTTTTCCTTTTTTAACATTTTGTAAATAAGTATTAACATTTTGGCATGTTTTTGAATGCAATAATTTTAGAATGCCTTTTTGGTTTCAGAGGTTTTCCACGTTCACCATAGTCACCCTTAGCCTCTTCGTCGGAACCGTAATACTAGGTGAGTCTAATATTGAAAGTATTGAAACAGGTTTATATTAGTGGGAGAGTAGGAATGTGATCTGATTTATCTAACAAAACTGGTTGATGTACCATACTTGATTGTAATAATATCCGCTTCACGCAAAGTTATGCTTTATTTAAAAGAATGACAGTCATGATCATGATCAAAAATTAATGGGTTTTATATGAAAAATATTCGTAGTCACGTAACTTAGAGGTTCTCGGTTTTTTTAACGAATTATTAAACTAGTAATATGCTAATATTACTATTATCATTTTCTGCAAAGTACATGAGGTTGTGAAACCTGTCAATTGTTATACCTTGAAGTGGCCGTGGTTGTGGAAGTAATGCACCAATCCCCAAACACAGTCATTACGTAGGTATAAGGATTTGTAATCTGAATCGGGTGCTGAGAGGCTAGGCGGATATACCAACAGCATTGGCATTTTGAACCTATTAATAGCCTGGCAGTAGGTATTGCACGCTCGCGTTCTTGACTGCTTCTTGTACTTCTGTCTAGTAGTGTCCCAGTTAGATGTGCGATCCTCGCTCTGCGGCGTATATGATTCAAAAGGTGTCATTTCTTCCGGCGGGGAATAATGGGGACCTTTGAGCCACGTACGGTTAAGACATTTGTTCCCGTGTATAACCAACTTACATAATTAGTACTCCAAAACCGGGTTTTGTAAAAGGATTTTTCTTTCCTTGCACAAAACCAACGTCATGAGCCGGTAATGTACGAGAAAAGAGATTTCCTACTACAATACCCGCTTTTAGATTAGGAATTTCGATTGCCTTGTACAGCTATACAAGGTATACCTTGCACATTAATTCTCGATACCGATCTCAATAAGAAGGTGCAATTATAATAATCGTAACTAATAAAGCTATTATTTATCGCATAACAAAAACCAGCTGATCAGTCGTGACTCAGAACAGTGTGCGGCAATCTAGACGTTTGATAGATAGTACAATCATGAATGATTTAATAAAACTCACCTAAGTGAACTTTCATATATAAAGTTGGTTATAAAATGGTTATACGAATAAATGTACCAGCTTTCCGCCCGCGACTTCGTCCGCGTATAATACGGCTTCTTATAGAGAGTTTCACCCAAATTAAATAGTTTCCTCCATACAAACTTTGCACCCCTTTTTAACCCCCTCAGGGGTAGAATTTTCCAAAACGCTGAAAGTACTGTTATTGCGTTTTAATAAGTAATCTTCCAACAGAGTTAACATTGTCTAGTAAAAAGAAAGAAATTTCCTCCATACAAACTAATTTTCCTACAAAGTTTTAAGTCTCTAGCTCACAGAAAGTAGTTTCCCGCATACAAACTTTGCACCCCTATTTAACCACCCCAGGGGTAGAATTATCCAAAACCCTGAAATCAGATATATATTTTTTTTATTAACGGCTAAGTTGGGAAGTTTTACGTCTCTAAATTAAAATTTTAAATGTTACCCATACAAACTTTTAGCCCTTTTATTACCCGCTTAGGGGATGAATTTTTCAAAATCCTTTCTTATTATTTGTACAGATACATTATATTATAAATTAAACCCGACCTCCAAACTACATTACCGTAGTTGATTTCCAGGCAAGTGGTGTAGCCAGTTCTACATAGATAAAACACTCTCTAATATCAGTATTTCCGGACCGATACGACCTTCAAACCTTCAAGAAAAGAGCGTATTCCCATCTTAAAGGCCGGCAACGCGCTTGTGACCCCTCTGGTGTTGCGGGCGGCGTTAATTGCTTACCATCAGGCGATTCGTCTGCTCGTTTGCCTCCTATTTCATAAAATAAAATAAAAATCATGTCTTGTATTTAAAATGTGCACAGTTTGCGAGACAATCATACGGTTTCAAAGATTTATACATACTCAGTAGGCTTCAATTTAGAGGGTATTTCGTCAAATCTAGGAATACTAAAAATATATACCACGCCGAGGTCACGCCGATCAAGCCGCCGCCGCCGGTCGAAAAACGATCAGACGCCGCCGCCGATGATTTTGCCATCGGCACACACCACCACTACTAAACATTCGTGAAATTATACATCAACTTTCAAAATGCGTTTGCGAACCATTCACACAGCTACTCATATTCGTCATGCGCTAATGAATGTCTGACAGTCATTCAAATACCTGCGAACCTAAGCACACGAATTTCATTTAATTCACAGTAGTTTTGGGGGCATGGGGTTACTCCCACTGTAACAACAACTACTAATCGATGTCATAAGGTTAATGTTTGAAAATTAGACTGCAAAATATCTTTGACCTTTAACGAAAGGTGATTTATCATTTTCACACTTATGCACATCCGTCCAACGAAATTGACGAAGTAAGTCATTATACTCATTATCTATGAAGTATTATCGCCCCATATGTACTTAAGAAAATGTTTCCATGTTTATGTTCCTAAATACAGAAAGGAAAAACCGGTCAAATTTTAACGATACATAAATATTTTGTTAGTTGTAATACGTTTTTAACGGCCGAGGAGGTGACCCTGCCTGTGAAGCAGAAGGTCCTATAGGTTCGAATCCTGGTCAGGGCACTTATTAGTGTGTTTATCACGGATATTTATGCCTGGGTTTTCCTATGTTTTCCTATGTATTTAGGTATTTATCTATTATACATATCGTCACCTAATACCCACAACACAAGCCTTATTGAGCTTACCGTGGAACGAGGTTGATTTGTGTAATATTGTCCCATAATATTTGTTTTATTTCGTTATTTATATATAAGTCCTGTTTCCGTTGGTTTAGCAGCAACATAATGTATGCGGCTATTTAGTCTTATAAATAATCTCAAAATTTAAACGAACGACGAATGCGCCCTATTCTTGTTGATTTATGAAACACTTATTACTTTCAGTGTGCAAACACGGGTCATCGTGGCACGTGGGGGGAGCCCGGGTGTCGCGCGCTGCGTACCGCGCCTACTCCGCCGAGCGCCTGGACTGCTGGCTGGCCGGCCATGTAGGGCTCGGCCACGTCAACGTCACACTTACTGGCGAGTAATTCTCTTTTTTAATCCATAGAATTACACAGTAGCGGCCTTAGGGGGTGGTGACCAGGGCAATCGCCCGGGGCCTCGCGCTTACAAGGGCCACGCGACAGGGGCGTATTTACCCTAGGGCTAAGAGGGCCATGGCCCGGGGCGGCAGGTCGCCAGGGGCAGCAGGGCCCTATACCACAAAGGTTTACAAGTGTAAAATTCAACAAATTTGTTAAATTGTGAAGAAACACACGTACCACAATCATTACATATATATGTCATGGCTACAAGTGTTAAATCTACAAGTAATTCGCATTTGTGAGACCGTAACACAAAGCATGGATGGTGTGTCACGACAATTTACATAATTGTTAGATATGTAGGATAATTTACATAATTATTAGATATGTTGAATTGTACATATTACAATTATGCTATTTCACAATTCACAAATATGTATTATATATTCCTCTAAAAACGGGTTCAGGAGGTAGGAAAGGCATGAGATTTGATATAGTAGACGAACTAATTAGAAAATATATTGGTAAGGAGTCTCCAGTTTTAAACGGAATTCCTACCGCAGAGTCTTCTGGCACTAGCGCTCCAGTTTCAACAGAAATCCCTCTAGGAAACACTGAAGAGACTTCTACGGAGAGTCCACTCTTTATGCCAACGCCAATAAAATTATTCGGAGAAGGAAGCAAAGAGGTACTCGATTTGAAAAAACAGAAACTTCCAATTAGAAATTGCCAAATTAGAGCGAGAAAATTCTAGATAAGACTTACAACTGCTAAAACTTGAGAAAGAACAAGACATTAAAAGGCCATCTAATTTTACGTTTCCTTTGTATTTGCAAGACGACACGATTATACAAATTAATTTAATAAATGAGCAGAATGAATCAACAGCTGATGTTATGGCAGGAAGTGAAACTGATTTGTGATTAAATACCTAATACATTTTATGACGTGCTTAAAAAAGCGACAGGGAATCAACAATTTATTTTGGAAAGTGACAAATAAACAGATATTGGCTCATTCCTAAATAAAAAAATATTACTTCCCTACTTTTTATCGTTTTTACGTATTGTTCCATTAAAAAGGTCCTTTAGACGAAAACAAATGGAATAAGGAAAGTATATCAATCTAACTAGACGGGTATTGTTTTTCTCATTATTGTGTCATACAGCCTTGGCCAGAAGTGTTGAGCATAGCAGTTTTTTGTTTACAATTTTGATGTTAAGTATTATTTCCCTATCATAAGAATGTATGATGACGTAAAACGTTATATTTTATTTATATATCTAGAAAACTTCACTTAATAACAATTTCAAGGTACCTATAAAATATGAACTCTTAAGGTAGCAAAAATGCGAATTCAAGTCGGTGCGACAAATTGCAAATATTCTATGCAGTTACTACTAACTTCAACAAAACATGTCTGTTCAGTTTGAATTTGATTTCAAAATGTAGTTATTTCTACATTTTCATGTATAATTATATTAATTAATTAATTATGTATGATATTAACTGCAGCAATGCAAAAATTCTAACGTCATTGATAGACAAATAGCAAAAAATCCTTATATCAGAGAATCCATAAAAAATGATCTGATCTCAAAGACGTGTTAATTTGTAATTATTTTCATGTAAGAAAAGTATTGAAATAGAACAGGTAGTATCTTTAGATCTCGCAACTTATTTTTTAACTTCAACAAAACATGCCTGTTCAGTTTGAATTAATTGATAAAATAACTTCAAAAAAGATAGAAACGCTGGACTAAAGTTTCGAGTTTTGTATGAAAATCGCAAGGGTTCTCAACACTTCTGGCCAAGGCTGTATCTGAAGTTGCCAGCTCTTAGTCTATAAGTGAATCTGCAATACACATGTTAACTTTTCGTAATTTCATTCGCATCTTTGTTGTACATATGCCTAAGTTAATATAGTTTAAAGCTATTTTTTACGTTACACCCATTAACGAGTTACATTTTCGGCCCTTGAGATTTAAACATTTTAGCAAAATAAAAACTATTGCTGTAGAAGGATTTTTTGAAAATTGTGCTTATTACATGCTTTTCTACACACCACTAGAGGATTGTCATCTTGTAATCACAATTCCACAAATATGTGCACTTATTACTACAATTTATTGTAACACGAACCGTTTACATACAATTGTAAACTACATATTTGTCAAATTTTCCGGAAAAATACTTGTAGTATGTGAATTTTTGTGATACGCTGAATTGTAGAATTGTCACAACAATTTACATATTTGTACAATTTTTCCGATACAATTTTGTGACTTGTAAATTTTTGTGTTACGCCCGCTTATATTAAAGGTTGAACACGCCAAAACTTGGGCACGTAAAATTTGTTTTTAAACCAGTTTGTAAATAAATAACTGCATTATGAATACCACATTTAATGACAAATTTAATGACTTCTAAAATCACATTTTTAATTTTAATTAATGTTTACACAGTAAGCCATAATCGAACTTTTCTATCGCACACGGGTCATAAGACTTTGCACGCTTTCTTTAGAAATGATTTTTGTCGCCCATGTCCATATTTTTTGTAGATCAGGGACCGATTTTACTTCTCCGCCTTTCTTTTTTAGAATTCCTTTCATAATACTCCAGTACTCTTCAACAGGCCGCAGTTCTGGACTATTTGGCGGATTGCATATTTTGGGTACCACCGTGATCCTGTTAGCGTTGTACCATTCCATAACTGATTTTGCGTATGGCAACTGGCTAGATCTGGCCAAAACAGCGGTAATGAGGCATGCTGTCTTATAAAAGGCAGCAAACGCTTCTGTAAACAATCTTTCCGATAAATATCGCCGTTTATTGTCCCGGTGGTGATAAAAGAGCGACTTCTTTTACCACAGCTACATATTGCCTGCCAAAGAAGGTATTTTTTTGGAAATTGCCCCCGTTTTTTTAATTCAAAATCTTCAAGAATATCTGTCCGAGATTTGCTAGTATAAAACTCTTGACCAGGTATTTGTTTAAAATCCAATTTTGTATACGTATCGTCGTCCATCACCGCGCATTCAAATTTTGTATGAAAATCTTCATAGAGTTATCGCGACCGTATCTATGCGGATAAGTTCTGTTTTGAGTCTCGATCTGGTGCGGCCTGGGCTTTATAACTCCTCAGTCCTGCCCTCTGTTTCACTTTTTGTAGATAGGACTGAGACATTTTCACTTTTTTAGCATCATCACGAGATGAAATCGTATGATTTGAGGCAAAAACCTTTAAAATACTCTTTCCTTTTTCTTATTCTTGACTCCCTGCAACCCACCACTTCCTGGCTTTCTACCTATTGTCAAGCGTTCACGGAAAGTTTTTAATACGTGACCAACCGTAGATTGTGGATATTTCAGCCTTTTCGCGATATCTCTGTAGCTTAACATGGGATTTTTTACATGTTCGTGCAAAATGCGTTCACGTTTTTGATGTTGTACACTCGACATTTTGCCAACGAATAAATAAAAGAAAATAAAACTATCATCATTTTATAGCTCAGTTCCTTGTGAGAAAATTGTTGTTTAAAAAGTTTGAATATCTCCATTTTTCGAATAACTATAGCTATTTTTACATGCCCAGGTTTTGGCGTGTTCAACCTTTATATACAAGGATCGGACAAACGCCCGTCATTTCGAAAATATAACCCTGTTCCGTACAGCAGAGACTTCCTTATGTTAATTAAAAAAATAGTATTTTATGGATTTATTGGACCATAATTTATATCCAGTGACAAATTAATTAATGATTGACATTCCGAAAATTACTTTCGCCAATAAAATAGAATGACCAAAATTTTTTCAAAATTTTCACTTGTGAGCCTATAACGATGTGAATTTAGGACCCATTTATGCGTTGGTATACTGTTCTTCCAATATGCTTGTGCCTCGGGGTTAATTTTTTCATGTATTTCTTTTACGGTGACGTAATCAGGATTCCTATTAAAAATTGCTTGAAATTTTGATATAGCTCTAAAGAACTATTATATAATCTGTGCTCTAGATCTAAAAGAAAAGACGAAAAGACGAAGTTACACATAAAAGAATCATTTAAAATTGTTGAGGACATACATACTGTTTTAAAAAATATTCCCGGGAGTTTTAGATCTAGAGCTTTAGTGGGATTTTTAGACAAGTGAAAATTTAGAAAAAAAAATGGTCATTCTATTTTATTGGCGAAAGTAATTTTCGGAATGTCGATCATTAATTAATTTGTCACGGGATATAAATTATGGTCCAATAAATCCATAAAATACTTTTTTTTTATTAACATAAGGAAGTCTCTGCTGTACGGAACAGGGTTATATTTTCAAAATGACGGGCGTTTGTCCGATCCTTGAATTTATATACATAGTTGTAAGTTGTCTCTTGTAAAATGTAATTGTAACCTTCGTGGTATAGGGCCCAGGACGCCAGGGGCGGCGTCTACCACCCTACGCGCTGGGTTCAGGGCGTCGCGTACGCCTCTACCTCGCGACAACTCGATTAGATTTATTTTTAAAAAGGGCCCGGGCCTTGCGAAGGAGAAGGTCGCCACTGGTCGTACAATAGACCAAATAAATAAAGCCTGTTCAGTTTCTACAATTATCTTGTCCTTGCAAACTGAAATATAATATTCGTAGAGAAAGTAAACAAAGCCAATATATATATATTTATTTAATTTAGCAGGTAAGACGGTATTTAAGCAATTTTGGCTTTCTCCTACAACTTTACATGTTTTTCTTATTTTTGTATAGTTATTACTTATTATAAATACTCACTAACCTGTCAAAACATATTTATAAAATGTTTGTTACAAATTGAAAAACAGGTAGACATAACGGTCTAAGAGCTGGCCACGTCAGATATGACACAATAATGAGAGCAATTAAAACTGTCTAGTTAGACTGCTTTACCATCTTTATTACTAGATCCGGGCATCTGGCAGCTTTTAATGGGTGGATGTCAGTGTGACAGGCCAACAAAGTTTTTAAGTTGAAAAAAAGTAATACCAAAATAGGTAAACACTGCCAAAGTTGCGTTTTTATAGAGGACAGGGCCTATATTTTAACATTAGATTAAAAACCATTGTCTATTATTGCGGATACAAAAACAGTAGGCGACTAAATAAAAATTGCATTATACATCATTTGGCACTACTTCCCCCTTACAGAAACTTCTGGATATGATATAATCTAATGAATTACATAGTTTACCATAATATTGCATCAAACCCAGAACTCTAGGATTTGTTTTCTTCAAGTTATTTGCATTCTTTGACCTCCACCACTTTACAGCTGCCAGATGTCCGGATCTCGAAATAAGCATAGTATAGCAAACTAAGTAGAGGGGTTTCGTTGCTCTCATTATTGGGTCATATCTGACGTGGCCAGCTCTCCGTCTATAACGAACTGTTAGGTTTACAGTATAACATAATAATTTAACTATTCCTATCTCATATATGGCTATATTACAGCGTTATCCTGGGGCAACACATCTGTCGGCGACCCTGGCGTGGACTACAATGAGCAGTTCCGATGGGAGGACACGGGTGGCCTACAGGAATGGTACAAGGAAGGCCTGGAGAGGGGTCTGCCGTACCCAGTGCTGAGTGTGGCTGAACACTTTGCAGTGCAACACGAGGGGTTCGACTGGGGAGCCAAGTACCGCGCGGCGGGGTATACCACATCCACCTTGCTATGGTATGGAGCGGTTGATTGATTTTAATTTCAAAATGTAGTTATTTCTACATTTTCATGTATTATATTAATTAATTATGTATGATATTAACTGCAGCAATGCAAAAATTCTAACGTCATTGATAGATAAATAGCAAAACATCCTTATATCAGAGAATCCATAAAAAAAGTATCTGATCTGATCTCATAGACGTGTTAACATTATTGTAATTATTTTCATGTAAAAAAAGTATTGAAATAGAACAGGTAGTATCTACAGACCTCGACACCTTATTTTTTTGACATCATTACTTGGCGCAGTCGGTAGGATTCGAACCTGCGCTTGGAAAAATTCTGAATGCGATCAAAATCAAAACTTGTAAAAAAAAACAAATCTCGCGACTCAGTTCTTCTACCGTAAAAAGTTGTGAGATCCATGTAATACCAAGTCGGTTGATTTATCCAGTCGTTACTTAAGGGACCTTCTGTCTTAAGTTATTACGTAATTAGCTAATCTAATAACATCTTATAGTGACCACATAATTATAATTTTTTACTAGTTTTGTTTTTGATGGCATCTCATTTCTTTTTGTAGATAGACCTCCTTTTTTTCCTGTCCAGTACCCTCTACTTCTTTAATACCAACAACGAATTTTCTTAAAGCCCACTCTGTCTTATGAGCTTTCTTATTTTTGTCTAGGTAGTCTTCCTCTTTTTCTTTTCCGGTACTACTTCTTGCGCTTCGGCTACAGTTTTTCTCAAAGCCCACTGCCCTGTCTCTATGGGTTTTTGTCGGAGGCTTTGATGTTACAATTTTTGACATATATTTAATTAATCATTTATATATATCATATCATATGGAAATTATGGGATTACAAAGCTATTTATGCAGTTTGTGTATCTAGAAAACTGGACTTAAATTGCAAAATATTTTAGTTTTTCCTTGATTTATACACTAAACACTTGTATTCAAAATTTGATGCTTCTATGTCTACTAGAAGTGCCTTAGAGTTTTGATGATCGGTCAGTCAGTGAGTGACAAAATTAAGAACTTTGACAGTTATAATTCTTAAACTACTGGTTCAAATTGAATGAAATTTGAAATATACCGTGATTATACAATGCTTGCTTGGTTACTAGAAATACAGGCTTCTAGTTTAATCCACAACAAAGTTATAGGGGGTCGAAGATGGCCTAAATTGCTTCGAGAAAAGGATGGTACGGCTGTGCCGCTTTTTTTTGCTCGACTTGGCAAAGTGCCGGCGGATATACAATTCCCGAGCCTGATTTAGATAGACCAAACAATAAGTATTTCCGCTTAGTGTGATTATACATCATCATCGTCATAGTCGTCGCATTCTTGTCAGATTGGTCGTGGTCTCGATTGTTGATTTAAGCGGTTGGTCTTCGTCCTCGTTCCTCTCGACTTAGAGGCCCATTTAGCAATTGTATATCTACTTTTTTCGGTATCGGCATTCCGAGTACACTCTGTGGCTTAGACATATGTGGATTAGACATACATTAGTGAGTTATTAATTCCAGGGCAGCACTAGCGCTCTGGCTGCTGATGAACCTGCTGCTCGTGGTTGTGCCGCGCTACGGCGCGTACGCGATGGCGACGCTGGGTGCGACGCTGTGTGCGGCCGCCGGCGGCTACTGGGCGTCGCTGCCTCATGTGCCGCTGGTGGTGCGGCTAGACGGATCCACGCTACTGTTTTCGCTAGGCTGGTGCTTCTGGCTGGTGCTTATCTCAGGTATCCCTACTGTTTATAGATCACTAACTGTTCGTTGTGAATCCTCGATTTGAAGCGTATTATGTCTCTGGTGGTATATATGTACAGCCGGATTGAGACACGCCGATGTTTTTGATTCGGGTTAATGGTGCATTATAATAAGCATTATACATAAGTTTTGGTTACGGCGGCTTTTAGCCATGATCAATGACCCACAAAATTTTCAGTTTACTCTTTCCTGACCAGAATCCTTATAAAATATTATTTTAATTTCACATGGATTTGATTTATAAATATCGAATGTTTTCTATTTTCAGGGTGCATCTGCCTCGTGGTAGGCCTACTGATCGCAGCAGTGGACCTGATGTGGCCGCATCGGTTCTCCACAGTGCTAGAGGTCGACTACGACACGCCGTACGACAGACACGTGCTAATCGTGGACAGCCGGCAGCGAGCGCGGCCGCAAACACAGCAATCCTTGCCTTCTAGAATACTTAGGTCAGTAGATTTTTCAATTTTCTACAAACATTTTATATTCAAATACCTTTTCTATGAGTACTTACTGCCAAAAGTTTCATACACACAGGTTAAAGCTTGGAAACCATCCTTTCTTCTATAAGGATCTAAAGACCTCGTAAGCTTAAAATTTGCATAATCTAAAATAAAGGGTGCTTATTTTTCCATTTCGCTTATACAGGAGATTATCATCGAAAACAAAAGAAACGGAGGGCCAGGTGTCTATGGCGGTTGTAAACGAGAATGGTCGGGACAATCCCGCCTTTCAGCACGAGCAACGCAAACCGAACTCGCCCTGGAGGTATCCTCTCTTCAGGAGACAAATCGACAGGTGAGGATTTTTGCACAAATTTTAAAACGTGTTCCGGTATTTTATACGATTTTTTTTTACGTGATTTTTAAACAAAGGAAAACAAAAAAAATACCAATTAATTGTGTTTATTAGGTGAGACCGTAAGTAGGTACACCTGTGCTTCACCAGGTCAAAATTAAAAACCCTCTACTTCCGTACCGGTAATGGACATTTCAAATTAACCATTTTGAAATCACTACTAAATTCTGTCTTATATCGATTTATGTGTAATTTCAGAGCGGACAGTGCATCTAGTATAGGTTCCAGTATTAATGGACACAGCACGGCAATAAAGATGTCTCCACTAGCGGGAAGTCTGGCAAATCCACCTTTAGCTATCCCAGCACACAGGTGAGGAGAAAGTATACATTATTATAAATTTATAGTGGTTTCATTATAATTTAACAGACACTTTCTTTGATCTGTCAGTACTAGAAGATAAGAGATGAAGAATATGGTTGGCTGAACTGATAACATAACACAGGATTTATTTATTTATCGTTAGCTGGTAGACTCTGGTACAGTCACCGGCAATCATCTTCCTACACGAAGGCCGCAAAAATATGTGACACGCTCTTATAGCTCTACAACTAAGAGCGTTTCACATATGTTTACGGCCTTCATGTAGGAAGATACTATTTTCGGTCACTGTACTTAACGAATAACATGGGACAACCCCCAGAATCGCAAAAAGTCTACAGCAGAACCCGAGATCAATTCAACCTGCTTCAAAGCATTATTTTTATTTTTCAGGTTCCGACCTCAAATACCCGCTGCGGAACGAGTTAAAGATATGTGGTGAGATGGTGCGGTGACCTGACGCTATAGCATTTGTTAGTGAATTTAAATGAACTATGTAAGAAATTGACCAAGTAGTGTGAATTCAAGTTACCGATCTCCAAAACGGACGACGTAATGTAAATAATAAGGAGACTGCTCATGAATATTTAATGGTATTGCCAATAAAAGCGGTCTCCTGCATGTAAATATGTAAATTATACTTATTATCTATATTATTTTTTAAGCACCTGTCCAGTGTCATAACTTGTAATATAAAAATAGGTATTCTAAGTTACAGGATTTTGTGTACCTCGTTTATAAATTATGGTTAATTATAGCAGAGGTGCCCAGGTGTATAAACTGCATCGACACAAGTGAATACTTTGTGCCATGTACTCACTCCACGATATAAATCAGTTAATATTCCTTACCACCACAGACCATAGAGCATAATCATTCATTTTTGCATTATTTATATCTCTCATATATGTCCATAAAAAGTAATGTAAAACTAGTCCAGCTAACTTAAGTTGAACCAATACCTACAGTATATGCAGTAACTATTTACGTCAATCTGACAAGATTTAAGCAATTTAAGCAAAGCATTTATTCATAAGTGCGTGTTCGTTGCATGACCATTTTCTTCTTTTGTTATTTCTCTGATTTAGGAAAAGGGTCGATCAGGCTAGAAAAGGAGAGTCCTAACACAAATGTACAATGGTTTAGTTTTGTTTAATCAACTTTTGTTAGCGAGACTTTATTAAATATGAGTACCTGACTAAAATGTTTAATTTGAAACTACATATTATGTATGATGAGATGTACTTAACAGGTTCACAGTCCGATGAGGCACATGTGCCTCATGGGTGGTTTCACTGGTAACTCCATGCGGCACAGGTTCCTCATGGCCAGTGATGTAGATAATGCAGTTTTTCTTTCGATAAATAATACATTTTATTAAGTATTATACCGTATGTAAACCTACCAGAATCATTTATTTAAACCAGTTGATCTGCACGTCGAGTATAGTACTATACCATGCTTTTTGTTAGTATTAGTAGATTATTTTTAATGTAATTGTTATTTTGAAATTATAAAATCTTACCTTTTTCTAAGTCGGTAAATCCTACAAGTATCATCCTGTGATTATGTTTACGTTGTGAGTGACAGATAAATGCAACCCCATTGTTAACTAGAACACTCACAATTTCCATGTATTCATTTTGAAAACTTCTTTAATAACCGTTTTAGGGCTTTTTTCAAGTTGATAAATGAAAGATGTAGCCAAATTATGTTAAAATCACGTAAACGTAAACAATACCATCCACTTCATTTTACTTTCCTCGGTGACACTTCAATGTCAAATTATTATTTTTCATAATTAGTAAGCGCCACAAAAAAGTTTAGCTAGCAATCAAATGACAAGTTAATTTTCAATGTCAACGTGTCTCATTCAAACAATACATAACTTTATCCATAATGCCATTGAATTTTAGTGCTGACCAGATAGTGGACATGATTCTCATCTACGGAGAATGCAGGAATAATGGTGCGACAGCTCTTCGGCTGTATGCCGAGAGATTTCCACAAAGGAGACAGCCGACTGACTCGCGTGTAATTATAAAGGCGATTACAAGACTGCGAGATAATGATAGACGTACCAGTAAGTACTGGTGGGCGACGTCCTCGTATTGACGCCAGAACTGAAGAACGGATCTTAAACCATTTTGCAGAAAAGCCTGGCTCAAGCGTTAGGTAAGCAGGGAGGTTGTATGATATTAGTCATACAGCTGTCCATGCAATTTTAAAACGGAACCAACAGCACCCATTGTTTGTGGTTAAGGTACATGCTTTAAACCAAGATGATTTTTTACGGTGAGTAGACTACGCGAATAGGGCATAAAGAAAAACGAACGCTGTGCTACCTCGTATTTAAATGATAAGTATGTTCACAGCTTTATTTCAAGTAAAATGTCATTTGTTGAAGTTGACCTTGACATGACAAATATTTGACAAAAGATAAAATTGTAAACAAATAATACAGGGTGTTATAGAAGTATGATTTATTATTATTTTAGTTTTGAATTTTTTACCATGAGTTATAAAAAGTGTCTGTAGTTAAATAATTTACATGCCACGACCTTATTTGTCGCCTAAACAAACCTGGGTTTGAATAGATGTTACTGGTAAGTTTACATACTGTATTATGTTATTTTTATTTATGAACTATATTTAGATAACGAATAAATTTACTCAGGCCTGCGATGGCAAACTGAATTTGAAATGCTTGATAAAAAGATAGAGGTGTGATGGCTATGTGGACGTGTCGAAAGAAGGCTGCACGCTGCTTCAGGATTGTGAACCTGTTAAATAATCCTATTATTCTCTATTTTATCAAGACAACTTAACACTTGGCACACCAAACCGCCCTGTTCATTACATCACTAAAAAAGTCATTAAGATTTACTGTAAGTTATTTATTCCATATGTATGATAGTAGCATTGATGATAATGCGTGATATAAATTCCAAACAAGAAGTAGCTCCTTATAAGTATTCATTTGCTAATAATATTGACGCTAATCGTTGACGTATAGTAGTATTATTTAAAACGCTGATCATTTTCAATGTTGTGAAAATATGTTTGCAACAGTGAATATGTATAAGTATGTGACATTGCGTAGGTAAATGTTAACAGTAAAAGTGAGAATGTAGATAACTATAATAGGAAGAATGGCTGAGAAGATTGTATTTATTCTCTCGAAAAAATAAACGAATTCAAATTGAAACTAGAGCCTGTCTTTTATTAGAAAACCCGTTTTGATAGGTACATGGTTTCGGTAGGTTATGTATATCTAATTTAAATTACATGATTAATGTATATTAATGAGTCTTCCAGGAGATTTTTTAAGTCTGGAGGTCAATGTTCGAGCACCATCAACACGATTTACACGGTGGACGGAGATAGAGTCATGCCGTTCTCGAGACATATGGATGGAACTCGAGTTCGAACGGTATCCAAGCCGATTCCGTCACCTTACTGAATGTTGAGTCACATTGTATGATTTAAATATTATGGCTTCTCGCAATTTTGACAGCTTCTCGGGACATGGCCCGGAAAAAGAAATTTACCATACGTCGGCCATCATTGGCTTTAGGTGCAGTAGTCATGGCGTAAGGTTAAAAAAATGTCTACTGATCTTTAACAAGATGCTCCAGGTTCAGTTGACAGAGGAAGGCGCTCCAGTTGACGTAGCCCTCCTGAATTAGTGTATCCCCGTCTTTCCATTTCTTGCACTGTAAACAAATGATAAATCCAACATTTAGAACCAGTCGGAGCCTAAAGGGTAGAATAATTTTTCTAACAATTCCTGACCGCTGCCTCGTAATCAATAATGAATCTTAAAGAACAGAGCAGATTTCGACTTCATTGTGAGGTGTAAGAAATAGCCAGTTCCAGAAACTCACCTCCGTATCCTTGACGGGGGGCGCGTGTCGCACAATTTTCTGGTAGTCTCCCTCGGCGAGGTTGTAAACGGGCCGAGTTTGAAAGTCCAGGAACGACATCAGGTCGTCGTAGCGAATGTTGCACTCGTCGTCTTTATCCAATCTGAAAACACAGTTCACATATTGCTTTGTTTTATTACTTCAGTAAAAGATTTAAAAAAAAGATAAAAGATAAATTCTTCAATTTAGGCACATTACAATGCAGTTATGAACGTCGGAGAAAGAAAAAAACTACCACCGGTTCTAACCCTACACCTTTGGTTTCGGTTTTACCTAAAATTTCTAAGAGGTTAGCAACGCGCATGTGATAGCCCTGGTGTGGCAGCCGTCTATAGACTAAGAGCAGGCCGTGTGCTTGTTTGCTATCAACAATTCGATAGTATTAAAAATAACTTTTGCGTCCAAGCGGAAATATATATCTAACATACACTCCAAGCATGCAGTCCATGAGGTCAGTGTTGATTGGCAGGCGGTGGGCTCGCAACAACTGCCGTAAGCGTGGAACTGTCAACACTCCCGCTTTAGCCTCGTCCGCGTGCAGTAGGCCTTCCAGCAGCCGCGCGCGGTCGTCCCATAGGCCTCGCGTTAGATCCGTGAACACCAAAGACCTTTAAGCATATAATCTTTCTCATTAGCGTCTCAGTAGCGTAGCGTTAAATTTGCCCTCAGCTCCCAAAGCTACAATTAACAATTTTAAGTAAGCTGGCGATACTGTTCAGAAGACCTCTCGCATTGGTAAATTTGTAGGAAGGCACCTAACATAGCTGCGTAGAGCCCTGAATGCCTAATCTATGAATGTATATATTTATTTAGAGCAACACGTTTAACTAGCCACTGGTCGGATTTATCTCGTTACAATATATAATATTGACCATAGTAAAAGCAGTAAACTTTAAAACAATAATCGTTCATATCTCATCTCACCTGATCATTTCCCTTCTTGGACTCGGCTCCTTACCAGGATCACCACGGAAAAATCGAATCAATGTTATAAATTCATGTTCTGTCATTTTTTCACACATAATCTCTTTTAGTGCTTGTCTGAAAATCAAGATAAAAAGTATATTTATTTATTTAATTTATTTAAACTTTATTGCACAGTATAAAATATACAGTTACAAAAGGCGGACTTAATGCCGTAAGGTATTCTCTACCAGTCAACCTTTAGGCCAAACAGAGAAGCATCATTGGTGCAGGGTATGTAAAGAACACAGAACTAATAACTAAAAATAGCAAGAACGTTATCTAATATAAATAAGCATTTAAATAAATATATAGCATTTAAATTAATATATTTAATAAGATATAAAATATACAAAGATAGTATAACATATACGTAATAAATACAAATAAATAAATAAATATATATGCATAAATAAATATATATAAATAAATTACCTGCTACTGAATTTACTATGAAGAGTTATCAAGAAGATACTTGCGGAGCTTGCGCTTGAACGTGAATTTTGTTTGAGCTTGACGTATGCTGAGGGGAAGAGCATTCCAAAGGCGGATGGCATGTATGGTAAACGAATTGGACATGGAAGTGGAATTGTGATCGGGCACAGAGAGGAGTAGCTTACGAGTGGTGCGAAGTTCGCAGCCAGGACGGGCAGTTACAAACCTAAATTTGGATCGCAAGTACTGGGGCGCAGCTGAGTCGTTTAAAATGGAGAACAGTGTACACAAAATTTTAAGACTTCTGCGCTCTCGAATGCGAAGCCAGTCAGGAGCTTTCGTCGGAAGACAGATACGTGGTCATATTTTCGAAGGCCAAATATAAACCGAATACAATTATTTAGAAGCCAATCTAATCTATCCAGAAGTCCCTCCGCCGCATTGGTACAGCACACATCACAATAATCAATTACGGGCAGCACTAGAGCTTGAATGAGAAGTGTTTTTGTGGAAATCGGTAAAAAGTGCTTAAATCTGTACAGTGAGCGCAGAGTATTAGTAACTCGTCGACAAACATCAGAAACCTGGGGTTCCCAGGTCAAACCACAGTCAATCAACAGCCCCAGGTCTTTTACTTCTGAGGAGAATGGTATAACACTATTATCGAAGAGAATCGGAGTCACTTGTGTAACATTGGTAATTGACTTTGAGCGTGGATTCCCTACAATAACAGCCTGACACTTAGCAGGGTTCACGGCTATTCCAAAATATAAGTAGATAGATAGATAGATAGATAAAAGATTTATTTGAATTCTGCAACACACAACAGCAAAGTACAACAATAACACAAAGAATCATTTGAAAAAGTAAAAATAAAATGTAACAAAACATGAGATGAGGTAGTAAGAATGGTAGTGTGCGTTGCAGCAAAACAAAAGGGTTCACAGCTCAGCTTTACGCTTCACTCTTTCGAGCAAAGCACTGATAATTCTGCTGAAACCCGGGCCACATTAGTTTCAACTGAAACTATATAAAAAGGTAGGTACTCGAAGGCGCAAAATGTATTTACGTTAATACTTGTAGGTAGGTATACAAAGTGGTGTATAATGTGCAATGTGTGATAGTGCGTGTGTTGTGCAATAGTGTAAAATAATTATCTTGAAATTAGTACAGTGTAATACATATACATAATATATCAATCAACAAATAATAAAAATATAAAATGGACGAAAATGGTGTGAAACTTTACCAAGTCATAATTTAGACTCTGAAATCCGCAACCAAATAACCGTAAGGTATCCCTGTTTTTTGTTTTTCCAAAAGTATCATTTTGAAATGGTGTTTGAAAGATAGTTTGGTTTTCAACCGCCTTACAGGTGGAGGGATGTCATTCCAGCATTTGGTTGCGAGATATCGGAAGCATCCTGTGAAAGCAGCCGTTCTATGAAGGTGCATTTCTAAAAGACAACGCCGAGTAGACCTAGTGCCGTGACGATTATGAAATTTAGATATATTTATTTTAGAATAGAGGTACTCGGGTGTTTTAGAGTTTAGAACGCCAAAGAGGAGACATGCAAGGTGTAGATGTCTACGAGAAGACATGTTCAGCATGGACGATTTGTTTAAATATGGCGTGATGTGATAAGTATATTTAGTATATTCCAAAGTATATTATAAGAACTTATGCTTAGCACGTTGTACGTTATCGCGTACGACTGTATAATGTAGCGCTCGAGAACGCAAAACGAGAAGGAGGATGAATTATGTTTACGTATAACTATAATGTAATGACAAACTACTTATAGATAGGCTGCATTTCCACCAGAGATGAGAGTAGTATAGATTCACCGTTTCTACCCCATCATTTTCCCACCACCAAAACAATGGTTTTTCGGGATTATGGTGGGTTTTCCGGACTATGAAACCTAAAAAAAAAAAAAAAAAGTTTGGTATGTTTTAGTACGTTTAGCCCCCCATTTAAATCGATTGCACTAGGTCTCAACAGTGCCCGGAGCCTCCTTCAGCACTTAGGCACTCCGCTAATTAAACAATACACGCTCTTCGACACCACAATAGAACCCTTGCTCACCTTTTTCTATTGTCTCTATTGTTAGCTCGACTCGGCGACATCGCATTGTTACCGAGCTCGATAGAGGCATACTCCTACGTTGTAGTTTGTTCTTTACGTATTTGCAATAGGCTTTATAATTGCTTAATTGGTTACTCCTTATGAAAGACTAGGTATACTACCTAAAGTTTCCAAAGTTTAGGTATAGTTTTGGTGGTGGGAAATCAATGGGGTAGAAACGGTCATATAACTTAACGAGATTTTTAATGATCTAACAAGCCCCGCGAACTGACACAAATACATTACCCTTTATTAGTCTGGACTGGAGTAGGTATCAATTTTATACCTAAAGTAATTAATTCACATTTCGCGAATATATATGCAAATTTCAATGTATCTATAAAGTTTCCATAGTTTAGGTATAGTTTTGGTGGTGGGAAATCAATGGAGTAGAAACGGTCATATAACTTAACGAGATTTTTAATGATCTAACAAGCCCCGCGAACTGACACAATTACATTACCCTTTATTAGTCTGGACTGGAGTAGGTATCAAATTTATACCTAAAGTAACTAATTCACATTTCGCGAATATATATGCAAATTTCAACGTATCTATATGTGTTACAGCACAATATGAAACTTCTGGTATATTTTTCAACCCCATCAATTTTAGTTATTTAGTATCTATTCGTTTTCAGTTTTTGCCTAAAATTTATTATTTTGTACAAATCCAATTTTTGAAATATTATTTTATTGATTCTAGATTTGTGTTTATATATTTGTGTTGTCTTAATTTTTTTTTTTGGGTAAATTATTTTATACAAATCCAATTTTTGAAATATTATTTTATTCATTCTAGATTATTTCCAGTCTAGATATTTGTGTTGTCTTAATTTTTTTTTTATGGTAAATTATTTTATGCAAATCCAATTTTTGAAATATTATTTTATTGATTTTAGATTATTTCTAGTCTAGATATTTGCGTTGTCTTATTTATTTTTTTGAACTCGTAAATAACTTTGGTATATGTGACAACCGACTGATATTTATTGGTGGACAATAAACATGACTGTGTTTTGAACAAGTTTCAACCTGTAAGTATGCTGTACGTTTCCGTAAAGGAAGTTCCCATTATTTATTATAATATATAGATCTTTTGTTAATGTAGGATTCGATGTGTGATTTATTGCATTCTTGTTTATACCAGTTAGGTGGGGCGGTGCGATGTTTAAAACTTCTTTGGTGCTCTAATTTAAAGTCGCAATTTCTATTATTAGTTTTTTCTTGATGCTGTCGGCTTGAGAACTTAACCTTTTTTACTAGATGTCCTTTGAAGAAGGTAATAACTTACTTTTTATTCGTTTCTGAGAAATATATAAATCAATCATCGGGTTTGAAGTCACACGCGATTTTAATAGAAAGTAAATGCACAAAAGATCTGTCGTTTAAATTCTTTAGAATTCTTTTGATAATTTAATCTTTTGTTAGAAAACATTCCGCTGCAAACAAAAATTTACCTGTCCCGAAATCCTGTTTAAACTCGTCGCTACCTACCTAGGTGGTCCTCTGTCCCCACCAGCCGTGACCTTTTTTTCAACACAAATTCATATAAAAAGGCTGAGGCTGGGGGCTAAATTTTAGAAACGAAGTGAGCTGCAAATCACGTGTTCAATTACGATTAAGTGAATAAATTTCTTAATTTTAACTAATCAGAGATAGAATTTGAAGGAACACTTTAAATTTCAAAGTATAAATTTTTAATCTATATATAGCATGCAAATTGGAAATGATAATTGTGATGTTGAACTTCTTCAATTATGTGAAGACGCGGAGAAGGAATATTTTGAAGACCAAGAAATATATAATTTGTGTGAATCTCTAAGTCAACAAAAATATGAAATGTAAGTTAATCAATTTGTTTAAATATTTAATTCACTGTACATTTTTTTTTTCTACCTTGCATCTTGTTGGGGTGGGTGATCTAAGTTAAAACCTGTTGTTACATGTTTCCTTACCTGACTTACGGATACGGAGGGGATAGTGGTATAAAAGTGGGTCCCCAGTTTTAAAATTATCTATAGCAAATTGAAGTTTCAGTGTTTTGTACCTGTGGTGTTGTGTGATTCAGTTTTGCAACATGGCATTTTATCTTGAGCCTAAATTAGAACGTAGCGAGATAGCAAGTTTTAGCAAAAAGTTAATAATCCAGAAATTTCATAGACACATCCGATTGTGGTTTATTGATGGCTTATTACCTGATTCAATTTTCGAAGATCAAGATATTAAACCATATTATACCCCATGTGAGGGTCATAGGAATCAAACACAGGATATTCATATATCAACTACTGATGTAGTAGACGGAGTCCTACCAATGCAAGCGTATTGTTTGCACTGTAAGAAATATACAAGTCAGTATTTTGTAGTTATTATTAATCTTTGTTTCTGGTAATCATATTATAAGTAATGATGTAATTATATTATTTGTGATATTTTATTTTATGTCTTTAGATCCCAACAAGTTGGAGGCGGAATAGAAATGGCAACTACGGATCCTGTGTCTAAGGCATCAACAAAGAAGAGTCAACCTTCAACTAGCAGTGATTCAGCATCAACTTCTACAACACAAGCTTGCTGTATTGACGTAAACACAAAAAATAATGACAAAATTGAATGTTCTGTGTGCCATGTGTATGTGGTAAAAAGATATTTAGCAAACCATTTGAAAAGCAATAACCACAAAAACAATGTTCTTAGTTCAGACAGCGAATTAATCAACGTTCAGCTAATTGAAAATGCATTCCGAAACAGGGTTGCTACGTACAGAATATCAAGTAATAAAAATGATTACCAACCCTTTGAAACCCCCGAATCGTTTTTAGAAAAAAATAAAGATACAATTTTCACTTTATTAAATCGATCAGTTGCAGATCATTGTGCTTTAAAAGTTAATTTTATTTTAAATGCAAATTTTTGTCAGGATACCAAACAGCTAAGAAATACATTTGATTTTCAATTAAACAATCAACTTTTTAATGTGAGCAGTGATAAAGATTTATTTTTCATATCCCTCGTAAATGAAATAACAGAGAGATTAACAAACTTTGAAAGAAAAGATAGTGGATGGAGTTTGGTAAACATAAACCACTTAGACGTTAATGTTAATAAATATAAACCATTGCGTGGTTCTTCATATATTGAATTACCACGTGATATAACAAACAAAAGAGCAGTAATAAACATCAAAAACAATGATCATGAATGTTTCCGTTGGGCATTGCTTTCGGGTTTATATCCACCTAAGAAAAACAATCACGCTAATATGGTGAACTGTTATGTCAAATACAAGGAGAAATTGAAGTTTGGTGACATTCCTTTTCCTATCAAGTTTACTGATATTCAGAAATTTGAAAAGTTAAATGATTTAAGTATTAACGTGTTTGGTTTGGAGTATAATTCACAAAATAAAAGTCATGATATTGTTGGTCCTTTACACATTACAAAATGTAAAAGAACAAAACATTTTAATTTGTTATATATAACAAAGGGGAATAGAGGTCACTATTGTCTAATCAACAATTTATCTCGATTAGTATCCGCTCAAATAAATAAATCACAACATGCTGTTAATATATGTGATGGTTGTTTGTCAAATTTTTCATCTAATCAGAATTTAGTAGAGCATCAAAAGAACGATTGTTTTCATATATGTACCAATTTACCCTCTGAAGAG
This sequence comes from Pammene aurita, assembly GCA_947086415.1. NCBI lineage: Eukaryota > Metazoa > Arthropoda > Insecta > Lepidoptera > Tortricidae > Pammene > Pammene aurita. The sequence continues at coordinate 12,962,878 of OX352300.1, read as the reverse complement.
GATAAAAGGAAAGATTGGTTTGACAAAATGACTTCTTCAAGTCAACTTAATTTCAATAATTACGAGCGTAAATTACGAGTTCCTTTTGTTGTGTATGCAGATTTTGAGGCATTTTTAAGTCCTATTCAGTCAGAACAATCTAATGAACAAACCACGAAAGATAATAGTCACTCTCCAACACCTGACAGTGATAAAGATTATGGAGATGATGATGATTATGTGGATGATAAAATCAAACGTAAACGCAGACGTATAGACAAGCGTTCCTCAACCATTAACATTCAGAAACATCAAGTTTATAGTTTTGGATACTATATTAAATGTGCATATGATGACAAGTTATCAATTTATAGAACATACAAAGGAGAGAACTGTGGTCAAACGTTTATGAAATGTATTAAACATGATTTGGAGAGTATTTGTAAAAAGAATACATTTTCCAAGCCCCCATTACCCTTAACAACTTTAAATAAAGAATACATTGCAAACAGCAAAGTCTGTTTCATTTGTAGTACATGTTTAAACGAGGATTCCTGCGTTTCCTATAATTGGCATACCGGTGTTTACGAAGGCGTTGCACATTCACTTTGCAATGAAAAGTACAGGCCCCAAAACTTTGTACCTGTGTTTTTTCATAACTTAAGCGACTATGACAGTCACTTTATAGTACATGGGCTTAATTTTGAAGATGGTGATATAGAACTAATCCCACAGAACAAAGAAAAATATATTTCCTTTTCCAAAATGTTAAAAGTTAATAACCGTAGAGTGAAATTAAGATTCGTTGATTCCCTTAAATTCATGTCTAGTAGTCTTGAAAAATTTGCTAAAAACTTAACAACAAATCAATTCAATGAACTAAAATTAAATTTTCCAAGTGAAGAAGACTATAAGCGCTTGATACGTAAGGGTGTGTACCCATATGAATACATGACATCATTTGATAGTTTAAACCTTACCGCCCTTCCTCATAAGGATTTATTTTATAGTTCTCTGAATAATAGCCACATTTCAGATGAAGATTATGAACATGCTGTGGGTGTGTGGAATCACTTTAATTGTCAAAATATGGGTGATTATTCAGATTTATATCTGAAAACAGATGTTTTGCTACTAACTGATGTATTTGAAAATTTTAGAAATGTATGTGTTAAGACCTACGGTTTGGATCCAGCTCATTATTACACTGCCCCAGGATTGAGTTGGGATGCTATGTTAAAAGTTACAAAAATAAAACTTGAACTTTTGACGGATATTGATAAAATTGCTTTCATAGCAAAAAATATTCGAGGAGGTATATCCCAATGCAGTCACAGACATGCTAAAGCTAACAATAAATATATGTCAAACTATGAATCAAACCAACCGTCTTCTTTTCTTGTATATTTAGATGCAAATAACTTGTATGGATGGGCTATGTCTCAACCTCTTCCTACAGGTAAATTTGAATGGGTGAATGTAGAGACGAATTTTAATATTGCAGATGATGCTGATCATGGCTTTATCTTAGAAGTAGACATTGAGTACCCTAAATAATTACATGATTATCATTCGGATCTACCATTCTGTCCTGAAAATGTATGTTTAGGTAATTCTAAAGCAAAAAAATTAATACCAAATCTAAACAAGAAAACAAACTATGTCATTCATTACAGAAATCTTAAACAAAGTTTACAAAACGGATTAAAATTGCTTAAAATCCATAGAATATTAAAATTTGAGCAATCCCCATGGTTAAAAAGTTACATAGATTTAAATACCTACATGCGATCCCAAGCATCGTCTGAATTCGAAAAAGATTTTTTCAAACTCATGAACAATTCAGTGTTTGGTAAAACTAAGGAGAATGTAATGAAACGAGTAAACATCAAATTATTAAATCACTGGGAAAATCGTGGGAAATCTCAAGGAGTTCAATCTTTAATTGCGAAACCTGAATTTCATAGTTTATCTGTTTTTTCACATGATTTAGTAGCTGTTCAATTAAAAAAAACTAAAGTTTTATACAACAAACCAATTTACCTAGGTTTTTGCATTTTAGATCTTTCTAAAACTTTGATGTATCAATTTCATTACGACTATATGAAAACCAAATATCAAAATAATTTGAAATTGCTTTACACAGATACTGATAGTTTACTATATCAAATATTCACAGAGGACTTTTATGATGACATAAAATCAGATCTTAATTTATATTTTGATACTTCTGAATACCCAGAGGACAACGTGTATGGTTTCCCTCTGGTAAATAAAAAGCAACTTGGTGTTTTCAAAGATGAAAACAATGGGGAAATATTTAAGGAATTTATTGGTTTGCGTTCAAAAATGTACGCCATAGATGTACAAAATAAAGAAATTAAAGCTAAAGCTAAAGGTGTCAATAAATGCGTAACGCAAACGTATGATCTTGATAGTTTTAAAAAATGTTTATTTAAGAAAAAAATTAAATATGATACAATGTTACGTTTCAAATCAATAAAACACATTTTATTTACACAGAAAATTACCAAAATAACGCTTTCCCGTAATGACACGAAACGATATTTGTTAGGAAATTCTATTGATACTCTTGCGTGGGGTCATTGTAAAATTCCTCATGGTGTACTTTAAAATTTATTTAATTTACACAGAATATTCAATGAAATGTATTTATTTTTTGTGCAATGTGTATAATTTTTGTAAATTGTATGATTTAGTTTAGAAGTTAAAATTATCTTGTGTCAATATTTTTTTTGTTATGTGTTATTTTTAATAAATGTTCTTGATAAAAGGAGAAACTTTAAAAAAAATTGTCATTTGAAATTAATTCCTTTTCATAACAACACACTCCTCACGTTAATTCAAAATGATTCATTTTTACCATCCCTTCACCACTATTGTAGCTGGTCCGAGTGGTTGTGGAAAAACTAAATTTGTTACAAGTTTTCTTGAACATTCGAAAGAATTATGTAATGTTGAGTTTGATGAAGTGATTTGGTGTTATGATGAAATGCAACCCCTATATAATCTAGAAAATGTGATTTATAGTCAAGGAATACCTGATATGTCCATGTTTGATGGACTGAAGCCCAAATTACTTATAATAGATGATTTAATGCGAGAATCAAATGGGCGACTGGTTGATATTTTTACAAAAGGTAGTCACCACAGAAATTTAAGCCTGTTTTATATTACTCAAAATATATTTCATCAGGGTAAAGGTCAACGTGATATGTCTTTGAATACAAGTTATTTAGTGTTTTTTAAGAATCCTAGAGATAAAACACAAATACGTTATTTGTCTCGTCAAGTATGCCCAGAAAACTCAAAGTTCGTTGACGAAGCTTACAAGGATGCTACTAAAAACGCTCACGGCTATCTTATGATTGATCTAAAACAAAACACAGACGACATGTGTCGTTTTAAAACTAAAATATTTCCATTTGATGGCCATTGCACAGTGTATATCCCAAAGAAAGGATTTAAATATAACAAGGATCATCAAGTTTCAGTCAGTTCTAAATGATGCATTCTCGAGTAAGCACCTATAAACATTTACTGGAAGCCCTGCATTTACTTAAACCAAAATATCGCACTGCTTTGCTTAAATCGTGCGATGAAGATGAGATCAACATCATTTGTGAATGTATCTATAACGTTCTAAAGGGTAAAATTCCTTTAGATAACAAAGAAAAATCTAAATTAAAAAAATATAAGGAAACATTACGAAAACTAGTTTCAAAAGGCAAAAATAAGCTTAGAAAAACCGTTATTCTTCAGAAAGGGGGTGCATTTTTACCAATAATTTTAGGTGCAGTTTTAAGTGCATTGGTAAACTCCTTATCTTAGATACAATGGAGAATACAAAGAAAATGTTGTTAGTAGAACCTGAATTTATTGAAAGACTTAAAAAAAGTGAAAATCAGGTGGAAAATATATCATCCCGTCTGGATGGAGAAATGCAAACAATTCTTAGAAGAAAAATAAATGATCGTGAAAAGTGGGCATTATATTGTCAAGCACTACAACGATTTTTACATTTTGCTGAGGCAGATCGAAGACCATTTAAATTACCAATAGTGATGGATGAAGTGAACTACCTTACTAACGATAACTACAATGTTGCTTCGAAAGTTAACAAAAAGGAGGAAAATGTAAAAAAAGAGGAAAGTATCCGAAAGGAGGAATCATTTACTCAGAACTTAAGCGGAGACGCAAATTCACCTGTGCCGGAAGAAGATGTTTATGCCACACCTCCTGGTGTATCAAAGGTTCAATTACCTAAACGATATTCTCCATCCTATATTATAGATGTTATACCTAAATCGTACAGGACAAAAAGTCAGACGCTACTGCAAAACATTGTTCTGAATAGACCTAAAATTTGGTGGAAGGAGAACGGTGAAGTAGTTATAAACAGTCAGACAATACCAAATAGCAATATTCTCGATTTGGTAGGCGATGTACTTAGACCGCTCAAACGCTCAAAACCAGTGGGATGGGAGGATTTCGCTCGTTTTTTAAATGATATAAAAGTTCCATCGTCATGTATTGGTAACCCCGAGACTTTAGAATTTATTAATAAAATTCAATCTAAACCTGAAGCTAACACTTCACAGGCTTCTATTAGCGAGCACAACCTATCAATTAAAGAAAAAAACGCATCTACTCCTCTATCTACTAAGCCAAAAACGAGGTCTCAAAAGAAAGTTGATTGGGAAAGATGGACTCCTTATTAGACATAAATAGAATATATTACGATATATCAAACCCGGCTGGATATAGTAGTTTAAATAATGTTATGAAGGAAATGAAAGGTCAAATGAATAGAGAGGAAGTGAAAAAATGGTTGCAGTCCCAAGAAGCGTACACTCTACATAAACCTGTTCATAAACGTTTCTCGCGTAACAAATACATCCTGTCAAACTACAATGAACTATGGCAAGCTGATCTAAGTGATATGCGCACCTATAGTCAATACAACGATGGGTATAAATACATTCTTTGTGTTATTGATGTATTTAGCAAATATGCATTTGCGAGACTTATGAAAAAGAAGGATGCTGAAACGGTTAAAACGTGTTTTGAAAGCATATTCACGGAAGCAAATGCAACCCCTAGACATATTCAATCTGATAAGGGTACAGAATTTGTTTCAAAGATGGTGAGAGATTATTTTAAAAGTAAGAACATAAATTATTATACAACTAACAACCCAGACATTAAAGCTAGCATAGTTGAAAGGTTTCAAAGAACTCTCAAAACTAAAATGTGGCGTTATTTCACTCATAAAAATACTTACAATTACACTAATATATTACAAGATCTGCTTTATTCATATAACCATAGCTATCATTCCAGCATAAAAATGCGTCCAGTTGATGTTAACTCTAGTAATATAAGGACTGTTTGGTGTAACTTATATGAAAGAAAAAATGATAAACAACCTTCTTTAGAAAATGCAAGGCTAAATGTAGGTGATCATGTTAGGATAACTAAATATAAACATATATTCCAAAAGGGTTATGAAACCAATTGGAGTGATGAAATATTTGTGATTGAATCAGTTATCAATAGGTCTCCGTGGGTTGTTTATACTTTAAAAGATTTGGAAGGTGAACCAATAATTGGTACATTTTATTCTAAAGAATTACAAAAAGTAACTCACCACCCCTCCATCAAATATAAAATTGATAAAATAATACGCTCGCGCCGTATTGGTGGCAGAAAGGAAGTGTTCGTGAAGTGGCGAGGTTATCCTAATAAATTTAATTCCTGGATACCGTCATCAAGTTTAGAAACAATAGTAGTATAGATTCACCGTTTCTACCCCATCATTTTCCCACCACCAAAACAATGGTTTTTCGGGATTATGGTGGGTTTTCCGGACTATGAAACCTAAAAAAAAAAAAAAAAGTTTGGTATGTTTTAGTACGTTTAGCCCCCCATTTAAATCGATTGCACTAGGTCTCAACAGTGCCCGGAGCCTCCTTCAGCACTTAGGCACTCCGCTAATTAAACAATACACGCTCTTCGACACCACAATAGAACCCTTGCTCACCTTTTTCTATTGTCTCTATTGTTAGCTCGACTCGGCGACATCGCATTGTTACCGAGCTCGATAGAGGCATACTCCTACGTTGTAGTTTGTTCTTTACGTATTTGCAATAGGTTTTATAATTGCTTAATTGGTTACTCCTTATGAAAGACTAGGTATACTACCTAAAGTTTCCAAAGTTTAGGTATAGTTTTGGTGGTGGGAAATCAATGGGGTAGAAACGGTCATATAACTTAACGAGATTTTTAATGATCTAACAAGCCCCGCGAACTGACACAAATACATTACCCTTTATTAGTCTGGACTGGAGTAGGTATCAATTTTATACCTAAAGTAATTAATTCACATTTCGCGAATATATATGCAAATTTCAATGTATCTATAAAGTTTCCATAGTTTAGGTATAGTTTTGGTGGTGGGAAATCAATGGGGTAGAAACGGTCATATAACTTAACGAGATTTTTAATGATCTAACAAGCCCCGCGAACTGACACAATTACATTACCCTTTATTAGTCTGGACTGGAGTAGGTATCAAATTTATACCTAAAGTAACTAATTCACATTTCGCGAATATATATGCAAATTTCAACGTATCTATATGTGTTACAGCTCAATATGAAACTTCTGGTATATTTTTCAACCCCATCAATTTTAGTTATTTAGTATCTATTCGTTTTCAGTTTTTGCCTAAAATTTATTATTTTATACAAATCCAATTTTTGAAATATTATTTTATTGATTCTAGATTTGTGTTTATATATTTGTGTTGTCTTAATTTTTTTTTTGGGTAAATTATTTTATACAAATCCAATTTTTGAAATATTATTTTATTCATTCTAGATTATTTCCAGTCTAGATATTTGTGTTGTCTTAATTTTTTTTTTATGGTAAATTATTTTATGCAAATCCAATTTTTGAAATATTATTTTATTGATTTTAGATTATTTCTAGTCTAGATATTTGCGTTGTCTTATTTATTTTTTTGAACTCGTAAATAACTTTGGTATATGTGACAACCGACTGATATTTATTGGTGGACAATAAACATGACTGTGTTTTGAACAAGTTTCAACCTGTAAGTATGCTGTACGTTTCCGTAAAGGAAGTTCCCATTATTTATTATAATATATAGATCTTTTGTTAATGTAGGATTCGATGTGTGATTTATTGCATTCTTGTTTATACCAGTTAGGTGGGGCGGTGCGATGTTTAAAACTTCTTTGGTGCTCTAATTTAAAGTCGCAATTTCTATTATTAGTTTTTTCTTGATGCTGTCGGCTTGAGAACTTAACCTTTTTTACTAGATGTCCTTTGAAGAAGGTAATAACTTACTTTTTATTCGTTTCTGAGAAATATATAAATCAATCATCGGGTTTGAAGTCACACGCGATTTTAATAGAAAGTAAATGCACAAAAGATCTGTCGTTTAAATTCTTTAGAATTCTTTTGATAATTTAATCTTTTGTTAGAAAACATTCCGCTGCAAACAAAAATTTACCTGTCCCGAAATCCTGTTTAAACTCGTCGCTACCTACCTAGGTGGTCCTCTGTCCCCACCAGCCGTGACCTTTTTTTCAACACAAATTCATATAAAAAGGCTGAGGCTGGGGGCTAAATTTTAGAAACGAAGTGAGCTGCAAATCACGTGTTCAATTACGATTAAGTGAATAAATTTCTTAATTTTAACTAATCAGAGATAGAATTTGAAGGAACACTTTAAATTTCAAAGTATAAATTTTTAATCTATATATAGCATGCAAATTGGAAATGATAATTGTGATGTTGAACTTCTTCAATTATGTGAAGACGCGGAGAAGGAATATTTTGAAGACCAAGAAATATATAATTTGTGTGAATCTCTAAGTCAACAAAAATATGAAATGTAAGTTAATCAATTTGTTTAAATATTTAATTCACTGTACATTTTTTTTTCTACCTTGCATCTTGTTCGGGTGGGTGATCTAAGTTAAAACCTGTTGTTACATGTTTCCTTACCTGACTTACGGATACGGAGGGGATAGTGGTATAAAAGTGGGTCCCCAGTTTTAAAATTATCTATAGCAAATTGAAGTTTCAGTGTTTTGTACCTGTGGTGTTGTGTGATTCAGTTTTGCAACATGGCATTTTATCTTGAGCCTAAATTAGAACGTAGCGAGATAGCAAGTTTTAGCAAAAAGTTAATAATCCAGAAATTTCATAGACACATCCGATTGTGGTTTATTGATGGCTTATTACCTGATTCAATTTTCGAAGATCAAGATATTAAACCATATTATACCCCATGTGAGGGTCATAGGAATCAAACACAGGATATTCATATATCAACTACTGATGTAGTAGACGGAGTCCTACCAATGCAAGCGTATTGTTTGCACTGTAAGAAATATACAAGTCAGTATTTTGTAGTTATTATTAATCTTTGTTTCTGGTAATCATATTATAAGTAATGATGTAATTATATTATTTGTGATATTTTATTTTATGTCTTTAGATCCCAACAAGTTGGAGGCGGAATAGAAATGGCAACTACGGATCCTGTGTCTAAGGCATCAACAACTGCGAAATATCCGATAACAAGGGCAGAAGTTAAGGTTCTGACATTACCCGCAGGTATACAAGGTAAAACATTGGATAATATATTTCTCGGGCAAGTCCCTAAAAGATGTATTATTGGATTCGTTTCAAACTCTGGGTTTAATGGTAATTTAGCTATAAATCCCTTCAATTTTCAACATTTTCATATGAATTCATTTAGTTTGTACGTAGATGGTCATGAAATTCCTTCTAAAACTTTGCAACCCTCATTTAACTCTGCGGGTTTAATAGCAACTGCATATCATACTTTGTTTTCTGGAACTGGTATTCATTTCCATAACGAAGGTAATGCTATAAGCAGATCAAACTATGTGGGTGGTTATTCTTTATTATGTTTCGATTTGACTCCTGATTTATCTGCAAGTTCAACTTCACACTGGAATCTTGTAAGACACGGAAGTGTTCGAATCGAAGTTCGTTTTGATTCAGCTTTAAGTACTACTATCAACTGTATTGTGTATGCTGAATTTGATAACATAATTGAAATAAATAAAAATCGTGATATCACTGTAGATTATAATAGTTAGTAATTAAATAAATACAATGCATTCACTCAATTTTATCATTACCACTTGAACATTGTCTGTAAAACCACCAGTGTTTACTTTTTTAGATTAATTATTATTATGGATTCGAATGAAATACAATTTTGTATGAATAAAATAAACCCGAGGTTTAAGTCAAATGTTTTTGCTGCAAACCGGATTCCTGTTTGGGTTAATCTACCTACTTTTATTATAAGCAATCTAGATCCTGATTCAAAGCCCGGTTCTCATTGGATTGCAATGCACATTGATGTGAATGGATATGGTGAATACTTTGACTCTTTTGGTCGAAAGCCTACTGGTTATCACAGGTTATTTTTAAATAGAAACTCTAAGAGGTGGTTTTATAACCATCAATCACTTCAGAATTATTTTACTTCAGTTTGTGGAGAATACTGTTTAGTTTATCTTTATTTTAAGCTTCAAGGGAAAAAAATGTCTGAGTTTTTATATCTGTTTGCTGATAATTCTTTGTGTAATGATTTAGTTTTAAGGAATATGTTTAAATCAGTTTTTGTGAATTAAAACAATGTGTTATGAAAATAAATTGGGTTTTATTTTATTTCTTACAACTATAATTACAAAATATTCCTACTACCTAAGACAAATGCAGTGACGTAGAAAGAAACACAAAATAAGCAGTTAAAACTACATCTAATATTAAACATGTTCAATAAATGAGTAATAACATTAATATACAATAAGACAAGAAAGAAAGTATTTTATAAGTGAAAAAATAAAGGAACTTATTCTAGTTATAAATAAAGCACTGATTAAAACTATTTTTTATCACACTTATCAGTCTCTATAAAATATTTTACACATTTGGTTTTAGATGATAGTTCTTTCGTTATATTAAATATAACATCCCGAGCACTTTGTTCATGTGAGTCACCTTCGTTAGCATAATATTTAACACGATAGTCACAGTGTTTCCAGTGGTCCAGAGGTCCAACGTTTCGTATTTTATTCATGTCGTATACTTCGATCTTTATGAGGTGTGATGCATATGCTCCATCGTCCTGACCCGAAGTGAGATAGGAAACACCGTCTTCTTCTTTTTTGGAGACCGTTGAAGATTTCTTATACACTTTTGTCTTCTTCTTAGGCCTTTCAAAAAAGCCATCAATATTATTTGATTGACGCTTCTTCGCAATAGCTTGCTTCACTTTGAAAGCCAGCGTCCCCTCTTCATCACTTGCTTCGTCTTCATTTTCATCAACGTAAAAGTTTTTGAAAGTGTTGTCGGAAAACTGAAACAAAATTCATAATTAATATTAAAGACTTAAAACATACACACAACACATAAATTTTTTAATGCAATAATTATAGAGTAATACTATTTAAATACTTACATCCATTATGAATAGTCTTCGTTAAAACTTCAAAGCGTAGAAACTGAGAGCTCTTAACTGAACTGGAGATCCGAAGGTACTATATAAAGTTACTCACAGCCTCAGCCTTTTTATATGAATTTGTGTTGAAAAAAAGGTCACGGCTGGTGGGGACAGAGGACCACCTAGGTAGGTAGCGACGAGTTTAAACAGGATTTCGGGACAGGTAAATTTTTGTTTGCAGCGGAATGTTTTCTAACAAAAGATTAAATTATCAAAAGAATTCTAAAGAATTTAAACGACAGATCTTTTGTGCATTTACTTTCTATTAAAATCGCGTGTGACTTCAAACCCGATGATTGATTTATATATTTCTCAGAAACGAATAAAAAGTAAGTTATTACCTTCTTCAAAGGACATCTAGTAAAAAAGGTTAAGTTCTCAAGCCGACAGCATCAAGAAAAAACTAATAATAGAAATTGCGACTTTAAATTAGAGCACCAAAGAAGTTTTAAACATCGCACCGCCCCACCTAACTGGTATAAACAAGAATGCAATAAATCACACATCGAATCCTACATTAACAAAAGATCTATATATTATAATAAATAATGGGAACTTCCTTTACGGAAACGTACAGCATACTTACAGGTTGAAACTTGTTCAAAACACAGTCATGTTTATTGTCCACCAATAAATATCAGTCGGTTGTCACATATACCAAAGTTATTTACGAGTTCAAAAAAATAAATAAGACAACGCAAATATCTAGACTAGAAATAATCTAAAATCAATAAAATAATATTTCAAAAATTGGATTTGCATAAAATAATTTACCATAAAAAAAAAATTAAGACAACACAAATATCTAGACTGGAAATAATCTAGAATGAATAAAATAATATTTCAAAAATTGGATTTGTATAAAATAATTTACCCAAAAAAAAAATTAAGACAACACAAATATATAAACACAAATCTAGAATCAATAAAATAATATTTCAAAAATTGGATTTGTATAAAATAATAAATTTTAGGCAAAAACTGAAAACGAATAGATACTAAATAACTAAAATTGATGGGGTTGAAAAATATACCAGAAGTTTCATATTGAGCTGTAACACATATAGATACGTTGAAATTTGCATATATATTCGCGAAATGTGAATTAGTTACTTTAGGTATAAATTTGATACCTACTCCAGTCCAGACTGATAAAGGGTAATGTAATTGTGTCAGTTCGCGGGGCTTGTTAGATCATTAAAAATCTCGTTAAGTTATATGACCGTTTCTACCCCATTGATTTCCCACCACCAAAACTATACCTAAACTATGGAAACTTTATAGATACATTGAAATTTGCATATATATTCGCGAAATGTGAATTAATTACTTTAGGTATAAAATTGATACCTACTCCAGTCCAGACTAATAAAGGGTAATGTATTTGTGTCAGTTCGCGGGGCTTGTTAGATCATTAAAAATCTCGTTAAGTTATATGACCGTTTCTACCCCATTGATTTCCCACCACCAAAACTATACCTAAACTTTGGAAACTTTAGGTAGTATACCTAGTCTTTCATAAGGAGTAACCAATTAAGCAATTATAAAACCTATTGCAAATACGTAAAGAACAAACTACAACGTAGGAGTATGCCTCTATCGAGCTCGGTAACAATGCGATGTCGCCGAGTCGAGCTAACAATAGAGACAATAGAAAAAGGTGAGCAAGGGTTCTATTGTGGTGTCGAAGAGCGTGTATTGTTTAATTAGCGGAGTGCCTAAGTGCTGAAGGAGGCTCCGGGCACTGTTGAGACCTAGTGCAATCGATTTAAATGGGGGGCTAAACGTACTAAAACATACCAAACTTTTTTTTTTTTTTTTAGGTTTCATAGTCCGGAAAACCCACCATAATCCCGAAAAACCATTGTTTTGGTGGTGGGAAAATGATGGGGTAGAAACGGTGAATCTATACTACTGATGAGCGAGGATGCGATGCGAGTGACGTGTTTAACGGCCTCCTAGCCTAGTTGGTAGTGACCACGAAGCACCCGGGTTCGAATCCTGGTCAGGGCATTTATTTGTGTGTTTATCAGTTTTATCACTGATATTTGTTCCTGAGTTATGGATGTTTTCTATGTATTTAAGTATTTATATGTATATATCTATTATAAATATCGTCGCCTAGTACCCACAACACAAGCCTTATTGAGCTTACTGTGGGACTAGGTTGATTTGTGTAAGATTGTCCCATAATATTTATTTATTAAGCACCAATAGAATCACTTCATTTGTTTATCCTTTGGTTCTTAAAAAACACATTCCTCGCAACGCATCCTCGCTCATGTCTGGTGGAAACGCACCTTATATAAGTGTAATGTGTAAATCGTCGACTGGTAGATTTATTAGTTCAGTCAAAATGTATCGTAACAGATACATCTTATTCGTACAGTAATAAAAGTGTGTCGGCATAAAAGTATTTGGCTACGTTAGTTATCACTATCTACTTGATATTGTCTGATCTACTTCCTTACTTGAAACAGCGCGTCGACATTAGATCTTTATTATATGGCAAGACTACATCCATATACTTGGCAACAAAGTCTTTGTAACCGTTCTCCTTGCTTGCTAGAGTGCGTCGAATCTTGTCCATAATCAGTGGTACGTTAGCCATAGGATACTACAAACAAAATTTAAAAAGTTATCCGATTTCGGAGATCGAAAAGTACAAAAAATTTGATAGAGACCGTAAATTGTCTTAGAATTTATAAATACCTGAGCTTATTTGTTCAAAAACATAAAACTGAGTAGGTACACCAGTACCGATATAATTTCAAGGTCATTGCGTCCTATTAGAGACATAAATGCTCTCTATTCATACGAATGGACGCATTCTTCAAATATGTTTTCAATATCTTTCAGGACTAAATTAAAATACAATAGAAAAGGCAGCTTGATAACCCATCACTTAAAAAATCCTAACGACTGACACGCCGTCTATTTAAATCTTGCTTATTCTGACCTTCCTAATATTTGAATAAGCCTAGAGTTCTGAAAATTTTACCCCGCTGTCAGCATCTAATTAACACAAGACGATACGGTATTGGTATTACTATACTAAGTTCTGAAATGGTTAACCTCTTTAGAGTGAAGTTCCATATAACGCAAGGCGTATTCATCAGCGGCTATGAGTCTGAAACGATGCTTGCGGATCACAAGCTCGTTGCCGATCCACATGTCCTTATCTGTGTACGAGGGAGGCTCGTTTGGCACGAAGAAATCTACGTCCGGATGATACATCTTGTCGCGTCCAAAGAATTTGCCACCCTATAAAAAGGATGAGATGAATAAAGTTTCTGTACCAAGGTATGTTTTATTTAGGTAGGTTTGCTCACCTAAGTCAGACATTAAACGTACTATATAGAGCGAAGCACTAGCGTGAAAAGAATGCTATCTTACCTTAAATCCGGAATTCCTTTCGCCTAGTTCGAAAATGCCAAGGGTATCGTCGCTTAAGAAATATTTTACAATAAAATAACGACTCTCGTTTTCAGGGATGTCACTTATAAGTCGTGCAGCAAAGCGGAGAACATGTGAATCGAAGCCAACCCTAAAATTAAGTTAGTCTGATTTTATAGTGTCTATGACATTAGGCCGAAAATAAGTGTTCCACAGAATAAAACAGAATTTTAGATCTATCGTTGTAGTGTAAGGAGGTACGGTACTACATCATCGATGCCAAACTAAAGTAGAATTCGATGGGACATATTGCCAGACAAAATCAAGGTGACAACTCAATGTGTGACCTAGGCACACCGGCAGGTAGGCGATTTCAGGCTTAATAATAAATAAGAAAGCTTTTAACAACAAATTGAAAGATAATCATTATCATTACCATCATATCAGATGTTCTCAGCGATCTTGGACAATATCTCAGGAAGCGATTGCTAACTAGAGTAATAAAACATGTCATGTTCTATTTTTAATTAAATCTACTAACTTATCTTTGTAGAGAAATTTCATAAAATCGCCATGCGGGGCTTTAGGTTCAACAGTGCGACAATTCTCTGCGGAGTCGGGATACGAGCCATAGCCGTTCCAGGGTGGGAGTTCGCGATCCGCCACTCTAGTGCTCACACAGTGGGATTCCGCTCCCGGGATTGGCAGAGGCACAAACGTATCTGGACAAGTAATGCACCGATAAAATAAATAATCCACTCTAAAAAATTTCTTGAATATTGGGCGCGTCACAGTTGCTCTGAGTTCAGCACTCTGTGCTAAAGTTGTCGATGGGCTCTGGTTTTTTGTATGGAGTCCATAGATCATTTACAGCACAATGCTAATTTTTATTTGCATGCTGAACTCAGGCCAAGTGTATGGTGCTCGTTGTACCGCTAATACTTACAAATGACATAAAAAGTTATACATACCGAATCCATAAGTAACACGATAATATTCCCTAGTAAATGGATCGCAATCCGTAAGCACGACGTTCCGTCCAAATACATTCAAAACCGCTCCAATGCTTAAATCGGCTGGACTGTACGAAGGCGGCAGTGGACCACCTGTCATCTCCACGTGGTCTGGCAGTTTCTAATAACATTAATATTATTATGTTCGTTTTCAAAACGACAAGTGCACCCCTAGAAAATCCATTAAGAAGGGTCCTTATGGCGGCAGGCGCTTGCGTTGTAGTTGTACCTCTGCCTCAATTACCTTAATACATTTTGGCCAATAGATCGTCTTCGTCGTAGAACCCTTTGAAGTGTGCTGTGCGTAGAACCCAAAATCTTTTAATGTAAGACTGGCAATTTTTTTGGACTTTCTATTTAAAATTACAATGTCAATAGCTTAATTTTACAGACGAGTCATCCAATGTTTCAGTTTAAAAGTTGTGTAGTTTCTAAGAAATAAATTAGGTTGAAGAGGAAACAGAGGAATTACAAGTTTATTATAAAAATAATTGATTTTACAAATTGTAGAATAGTATATTGGCTTAACGTGGTAAAATATAGTAAATAGTTTTATAAGATATTATTTATTTCAAATATAATATCATCTACCGTGCCTTACTGGTTATCTGTTAACATGCAGGATATATTATGTGAATTTATGTGTATTTAAAATTAATTGTTATCGTTATTATTATTTTCTGTGCAATTGTACTTTTAGAAGTTCATAGGTGCATTATCTTAATGCCTTAATTGAATAATTAATAAATAGAATAAAATAGCAATAGAGGTCCTTTTAGTTTGCATGAATATTTCCCTTTTAAACCCCATATCTTCCTAGCTAGCTAATAGGGAAACATATTTATATCAACCTTGGGCAAAACGTTTTACTGACCTATGTAATGCAAACACCGGCTTATTGCTATGGGCCGATGATGATTGATCACACTACGCTAAATAAAACTTATTTATTTTATATTATTGTTATTAGGTATTCCTAAACTCCACAAAATATTTAATCAGCGTTTTTGTAACCTAGTTTCAAATAAGAAGAAACGCTAAAACAAACTTTTTTGAATATTTTCTATTTGTTCTGACAGCTGAATATTTATTCCCAACACAGTAAAGATGGTATTTCTAGGGTTATCTATATCAAAACAAAATACCACGATTTAGTGACTTTGAGGAACCTAGAAATTTAGAATTTCGCAGAAGAGGTTTAAGGACACTTAATGATCTCACCAATAGTTTAATACCAATATATTTAAAAGTCAAACCCAACGTAGAAATAGTAAATACATTGTTTAAAACCACCTGATCTCAACAAAATCATGAAGACCTGAAGAGAAAAGCCCTATTTTCTCAGAGAGTGTATGTGACTCTACCTTAATCTATCGTTCCTATTCTAGTATATTCAAAATACCGGCCGTTCTTACCATCAGCTCAATATTTTAAAATATACATAGTGTATCCCTATGGAATCTGTATAGTTCGATGGGCGAAGTCGAGATAGTAAACTATAGGCCTGTATTTTTGACTGCCCTCCTCGTGAGCTAAAACCAGGGAAACGAGGGAGGGAGGGGGAGTAAGTCGACCCTAATGGTGTATATATAGTAGAAATATATAAACATATTTAACAAGACCTGGCACCAATTACTGCAGACATTAGCGGGTCCGGAAATCCCGAATGGTCAACTAGTATATA
This sequence comes from Pammene aurita, assembly GCA_947086415.1. NCBI lineage: Eukaryota > Metazoa > Arthropoda > Insecta > Lepidoptera > Tortricidae > Pammene > Pammene aurita. The sequence continues at coordinate 12,946,206 of OX352300.1, read as the reverse complement.
AAATGTGAGGCCCCCGCCTCTGCCTAACAGCAGGACTTTGGAACCAGAGATGGCACCTTAAAAAGGTGTTTCTCCTATGTTGGTAACGAGGAGGAGCCAAGCACCATCAACTTGGTTGCAAATGGACCCCAGGCCAGCCATCTTTATCACCGTTATGGTGCATCTAGCCTGCCAGACGACTGATGTCTGGACAGTTTCTGACTTTTAAAATATAACAAAACACAAAGACTAAGTTTTCATAATAGGAATTTAAAAAACTAAAACAATTTTAAAACAATAAAGTGCAACATTCCACACATAGCTGATGTCAAAGTTCCCCGCTACAGAAACTACGTTTTGTTCCTGAATCGGAGAACAGAGACACATATCCAAGTCACAATATAGTTATGCACATAAAACCAAACACAGAGATAACATATACATGTACATGTAATAGAATATTAGACCCACCAATAATCGTAGTAAACCAGAGTCACTTGTCGGTCCGAATGTAGCGAATTGTATGCCTGACTACGACCAGCTCCGGCACTTTTATACTAAATTCCGGGGTCCCAACCTTGAGCGTCATTATATGGAATTTTGGTGTGTTAATGTATTAGATTTGAGCTTTGATAAATAGAAAAGGAATAGATATGGTACCAGGCGCACGATCGTGTGCCATCAAATATAGGTTCCGGCCATAGACATATAAAATAAGAAGACGTAGCGCCGTGAAGACAAAACTGTGACTCCACAATAAGCCGAGTTCAGATCAGACGTGTTTACGCGCGACACGCACACATTGTCGCGACAGTTACGATCTGGACCGTCAGGTCCGATCGGTCAGGGTGTCCGGATCAGATCGTGTCGCGAGCATTTAAACAACATTCCATGTAACATCACTTTCCATGTTTGTAAAGTGGTTTTAGACAGGTTTTAGAACATCACCGAGACGACAGCTCACCTGTCATCGGACCAAACTGTCAAGAGAAATTCCCACGCTTGAGCATTGTTGTGTATTTAACTTACTGTGTACTTTTACTGTTAATAGTAGAGTAGATAAAGAAATGGCAAATATTCGTATTACCGTTGACGCGGTCATTTTATCGTACGACTTAGTGAAGGTTGGTTGTCTCCCTACGAGAACAGACGCGATGTGTGAGAGTCCATGGTGCATGGATGGTAGCCACATTAGCTGGTTTACCGAAAGTTAAGTGTTTACAGTTA